>VXAA01004708.1:67287-149857 GCA_013399115.1 Anseranas semipalmata
AGGCGCGGAATCTCGCGAGATCGGTGGCGGCGCGAGGCGGCCGTTACCGCCCCCAGCCGAGGCGGCAGCGGCGCGGGGCTGGGGGCGCGAGGTCTGGGCGCCGGCAGGGCAGGGCAGGGCAGGGCAGGNACGGCACGGCACGGCACGGCACGGCACGGCACGGCACGGCAGCCGGGACACGCGGGGTTGCGTTTCGGGAGCGCTTCAGGCAGCTTCCGAAAGGCGAGCAGCCGTCGCTGCGGTAACGGAGCGGGAGCTGCCCTGCCCCGCGGGCGGTCAGCGGGGAGAGAGCTGTGCCGAGCCCTCCGCCGTAAGCCGGGCACGGCTGGCCCTCCCTTCCTCGGTGGGGGGTTGCAAGAGCTGGGTCTGGGGGAGAATTGGGGAAATTTGCAAGTTTGGTCACGTTATTCCGTGCTGGTAACTGGGAAAATAAATGCAATGTACTTAACTGTCTGTCACACTAGAGTAACAATTCCTGGATAGCTTGCTTGTTTCTCATACTTTTTTTTTTTTTAAATATATTTTGTACCAAAAGATTTTACACGTTTTTGTTTTTTTTTTTTTCCAATTTCAAAACACAGGCCTCGATCTTGGTTTGATTTTCTTCAGGATTTGCCTCTCAGTTCAGTGGTACAGTAGCACTGTTCCACTGCTCAGGAGTCATCACATCAGTTTTCACAACTAATACACAAGGCGGAATAGTACACTCCGTATTTTTATTTCAGTTGATTCTTTTAAACACAGACCTTTGGTCAACACAAGGATTGCTTTATGTAGCCGCGGTTTGAGAATCAAGAAGGTACCTACAAGTTTTTGGAATGTGATGTCGCCTTGGCTGGTGCGCTCCTTTGATTCACATTGCAAAAACTGGAACAACATGTTGATGGGTAATTTAATGTTTAAAAGCTTTCTACTAAGATTTTTGAAGTGCAGATGGAGGAAAACAGCTTCTGCGTGGGAGATGCATTTTACCACATCACATTCTCTTAACGTGTGCATCCTGTGTCTCTCTTGCACAACTGTTTGTTGTTGGCAGCATTACCATCAGCCAATGATGATGTTTTCTCCATCATTTTCTTAACAGGAACATATATTTACACATATATTTACTGTTGTTTATAAAATAGCCAGAATCCACCTGTACAAGTGAAAACTATTCCTTCCGCTCTCAAGAACTACATCTGGAAGTCATTCTGTAACTTACAGCATATTACAGCAGAAAACTTGTAGAAATTTGATTACATTTCCGTTGAATCAGAAGTGCTTGATATTTTGCATTCTACAGATGTTTCTTTTCCTGTACACTTAAGCTTTGGTATATACTTGAGTGTGAGGGAGGTAAGGAAAAAAGGAAACGACTTCACCTTCTTAGTGAATAAACCCTCGATTTTGTTCTATGAGGCTGATAGCAAACCAGAACCACTGTCAGGTTAGGAATTGCGCAAGCCTCAAAGCCAGTTTAACTACATAAAGAAATCACACTGCAAATGAAGATAAATACAGTGTTCTTTTTTCTTTAAAGGGAAGGAAGCTCTAGGTAATTTTCATTAGCTGTCAGACTTGCAAATATATTCAAGTAATTTCTATTTTCTTCTTCAGACTAAGGAAAAGCTTATAGAATCTCAAAACAGCATTTGTGTTACCAGATTAAAGATGAATGTGGTACTTGGGTAGCACTCGCTGCTGTGCAGAGGGCCGTGGCAAGTTAATCATTCCTGTCCTGCTGAAGAGCATTCACCATGATGCTAGCACCACCTAAACAGACTGCAATTAATACAAAAGAAAAGCAGACAGTCACAGAATGCAGCTGATTAGCTTATCAGAAATTTAAGCAAAATTATGTCTGCTACAAGCTGTCCTTATTCTACTCAGATCATTTAACTACGATAGCATAAAAGCAATGTGAAAATACCACAGTTCAGGAACAGTTATCTCTGATACTTACAAAAAGTAATTTGCTGCTGACCCATGTGAAGAAAAAGAATGTTTTAAGAGATGCTTCTGTTAGGATAAAAGTAACAGAACAGTGATATAAAATGCCTTGTCTCAGCTCTAGTAAAAAACATTAAGTAGAAGAAAAAACAAGTTATGTCATGAAATAGCAAACCTACTGAAAGACAGTTTCAAAATAACCATTTTGTATTTTAATTGCAAATTCACATTCACAAGTTTCTCTGGTTTTGTACCCACTCAACATCGGAAGTCTGCAAAGGTTTGCAAAGAATATAAACAAACAGGTATATTTACACAGTTTATTAGGAACCATACATACATAAGGAAAGGATGTACTGTACCTACTCATTGCAGCTTGCATGTCAAAGAACTGAGATCTCCTCACGGTTAGCAGTCTTAGTGCAGAATGGATTACGAGTAGTTTACTGACCAGAGTTCAAACCAAGTGGAAGTTTGGTATTGTGAACCAAGTACCTTATTATCAAGTTACTTTGTTATTTCTTTCTTTTAAAATTAATTAGAAGGAAAATTAGGAAAAAAATACCAACTCTGCCGCATGAAACCAGCCCCTGCACATACAACCTCTCCCACGTACCCCAGAGTTCATTCATTACCGCAGTACTCAGGCATCAGTGTAGTTCTCACAAACATCCCCTGAAGTCAGTGGTTCTGCTGAGACAGTCAGCTGCACATAATCAGCTATTCATTTTTGCACCAAGCATAACTCAATTCATACTAAAGAAAAAAGCACCTGTTATTCTCAGGAATATACAAATATTTACCACAGTTTTCCTTGCTCATTACAAAATCAGTTACAAAAGCTTACAGCACATTATTTACAAATTCTATCCAAATACATAAAGAAGTCATCATCTGACACACTGCAAGAGCATCGGTAGGCACTCAAAGCTGTGGTCAGCTTTTTTCATTCTCCTCCCACATCAAACTCTGGCATTGCAGGGGTCTCAAGGACAGTGTCATAAATAGTCTTTGGGTTGATGTTTCAGCAGAAAGGGTTTAATTCTTCTTGTGAAGGAACTTCATTTTGTTTCCTAAAGAAAACACACCATCAGTCACTAGCATATACTGAAAAAGCCAAGTGCAATCAAAAATCACTTAGTAAATGGGCCTAATTTGCAATATGATCGTTATAGTGACTCTTCTATTTAATACCAGCGGGGATAGCCAACTAACAGAGTCTTTGGTATTCAAACTTCTTTTTTTCCCTTCCTCCCCAGTTATGTTTTCAGTTTGTTGTTTTTTTTCCCCCAAATGAAAATGAAAATGTTCACAAAGATTATAATTAAATCTGCTTTTGTCAGGTTTATGTTTTCACTGTTTTCCTTTTGATACTTCCTATCACATATTGAAAACACCAGTTGATTATCTCATTTCACCTCTGGCAAGGCTTCTTTAAATTTAAAAACAAACAACAACAACAAACGTGAAAATCCATTTCAGAAACACTTCTAAAGATTTTCCTCACCAAGGCCTCGCAGAAACTTGTTTACTCCACTTTGCTCAGTGTCTGGAAGCTCTTCCAAGTACTGTTCAACCCTCTGCTCAAAGAGACCTACGGGAGAGGAGAGAAAACCGAGCTGGGAAGAGTTTTGTCGAGCAGAATCCACTTCCCCCGGCCCTTCCGCGTTCTCCCGGCTCCTTCCTCTCCCCACCTCTCGGCGCTGCCTGTGCGGCGCTACGGGGCCCCGCTGGCCCAGCGGCAGCCAGGGCTGCGAGTGCTGCTGCAAGCCAGGGCCCTTCCTGCCGCCGGGGCCCTTCCTGCCGCTGGCCCCCCGGTTACTGCTCTCCTCCACGGAGCTTCATCGCGCTGGCGCTCCCGCCTCCTCCCTTTGGCAAGCACCGGCGGGCAGCCTCGAGGGCCGTTCCACATCACGGGTGGCTGCGCCCTTCGCAGGCCCATTCTCTGTTGCGGCACATGCGGTTTTGCCTTTGAGCAATTTAAGGCTCTCAGCTGTGAAGATTCTCCTGGTGAAAGCCTTTGCGCGATCCCTACTGTTGCTACGATCTAGCCCCGTGAGAAGCAAGTAACATGCTTCTGGAGGTTTGTTAGCTACGCAGAATTTGCTCGGCTCTGACAGTACATGAAGATGCTAACCGCCAGATTGGTGTGAAATACATGTAATTTGCATCGCAGCAAAGAAAATCACTCTTACCTTTAGCCCTGCATTTTCTCAGCTCTCTGTCCTGGATGAAACCAGCAAACATTTGGGATTCCATGAATACTTCCAAGAAGCGTCGGATACTCTTGGAGGCCACAGATTTACGGAAAGCCTCCCTTTGGAAGACACGCTCTCCTTTTTCATTCTGGGTTAGGAACAGGGAATAATGGCCAACTGTCTCCACAAAGAATCGGATAAAAACCTCAGATACTAATCCATTCAGGGTGTTACATTCTGCAAAACAAGGCAGCGATAAGACACCAAAATCAGCTGCTACCAGAGTTCTCCGTATTGTCATCCCCCCTGGGCCAGGTACGCTCATCTAGCAGTTTCCTGATGCTGTGCTAAGAACTGAAAGGAGTTGTACCAACTCCTTTGCGGCTGTGGATATACGTCAGGTAGGGAAAAATGTAACGGCTTTATAATCAAGAGTGCCAGTCTACATAATTGGTGTTGTATAACCAAGAACCAACAAGAAATAGGAATCCTCAGGAGACAGCTCAGGAAATTAAAAATTTTGCGGCTGCCTCATCAAAATTATACCTCTTACTTTAAATCTGAATAAGTGTTTTCTTGACAAACTTTTGTATGACTCTGAGAGTTAAAATGTTTGCTCTGGGGATAATAAACCTATACCGAAAACAGATCAAAAAGGGTATGTTGTAGAATTTAGGTTTTCATCACTTCTGAGATGTTAAAATAGTTTTACATATGTAAAGCAAAGATGAGTAGAAATACATTTCAAGAACTGAGTAGAGGCCCATTTCATACCTTTTAACCACAGTCAGTTAAATTCGCCCTGGGTTCTTTTTATAATTGCTGGTGAGAAATATGAACCTTCCAAGGCAATTCAGCCCCTCTAGTACTGAAACCATTTTCTGGAGGTACCTGCTTCCCTCCCCTGAATATAGCAAGAGTCAATAGCAACTCTGAACTCAGACACAGCCCTAAGCATGTATAGTTATCTGGATTGAATCAGGGCCAAGTTAACTGCAAACCTCTTTTTGAGTAAAGGCTTAAAAGTAGTCATGGAAGTGCGTGTCAGTTACAAAGAAATTAAAACAGATTGCTGATAAAGTATTACTGTGTGTTGATGCCATCAGTCCCATTCCATGTGTTCAGAGATTATCTTTGATACTGCAAAAGGTATCCGAGTATTAATGTTCCATCTTTCTTTCTCCTCGGTGGAAAGTCAGAATACAACCTACATGCCTGTTAATATGAGTCCCTGTTTCCAAATGAACTTACCATCATCTGAATCGCTATCTGAATCTTGATTTATCAGTTCGTTCTTTCTCTCTAGAGCCTGCTCCAGAGCAGCTTGCAGTTTTCTAGGTAATAGTGTGTCTTCATCATCCATCTGACAGAGGAAAAAAAAATCTTTAGATCACATTCATCTTGTGCAGCAACTACAGGAAATACTTTTGCACAGTTTAAAATTCAGAGGAAAAGCATTTTGTATCAGCTACTGTCATGCCTACATAAATGAAATAATAAAAACCTACATGCACCTATCATATATTTCTAAACAAAATTTCTTGTCACTCTAAATGAGATTAAAGTCAGAAAAGATAATCCAAAGAGCAAGGCAAACATATATAAACTTGGAATCAACTCTTTACATGACAATGAGTCCAAATAGTTGTTTTTACTAAATAAACATCATGCAAAACCTAGCTACAGGTATACACAGCTGCTTGGTAGTTGTTTTTACTTATATTCTAGTATATTTTGTTTTCTGGGTTTTTTCCCCACTGTTCTCTTCATCTTATTTAATGCTTGTTGAGCAAAAGTGAGCAGACACAAGAATCTTAGCAGTGCAACAACTATTCACCAGTCTTATCTTCCAGGGAATCCTATACGAAAATGTACTCACTTAACCTGCAGGTAGATACTCTTGAAGTTACCTAGTGCCACACTTCTATCAGGAGATGGTGATCCTTCATCTCCCTGTTTACAAGGCTCCTGCTTCTCCTACCACACCAAACTATTCTCCACCTTTCCTCTCTCACTCAGAGACTTTTCTTCTTTGCAATTTTTGTCCTTTTCACCTCCAACAGTGTGAGTTTTCTTGCTAACATGACGTTGTTATCTTTGGATGTTTCTTTTCACTGTGAATACAGTTCTTGATTTCTTCTGACAGTAACAGCCTCAATCCCTTTTGTATACCTGAGGAAAGTAGTACTAATTTGCAGCTGAAACAGAAAATAAGCACTTTTTTTCCTAGCGTCTTGCCCATGGCACAGTTCCTGCCAAATATCTCTGATTAAAAAACAAAACAAACAAACAAACCAGCAAAGAAACCTAATAATACGATAGGACTAAACAGGTTGCTAAACTGTGTGGCAACATTTCAAGCTGTACTTTACCTGTCTGATGAATCGATCCGATCCCAGGTTAACCATCAAAGCCTAAAGAAAGAAAACATTACAGTGAAATATATTGTAAGAGACAGAAAACATTCATTTGTATCTGCTTTTTAATGGAGAAAAATAATCTGAACAGTCCCAAGCCTCAACACAAATCAAATTTCTACTGTGAAAACAACAGGTTGTGCACTTTATAGAGGAAGATGAAATTCTTTCTGTAAAGCTTAAAGTCTAATTTAACATCGTTAAATACAACAGATCTAATACAACAGATCTGCAAATAAGTAAAAAAAAGTTAAAAGGGTTAGGCGGTTTTTTTTTCTTACACTCACGCAAGTTATTGATAATAATTTTTGCTAATGTGGGTGAAAAGTATTTCAGGGGGTTTCAAAGCAGATGGTGCGGTCTGAGGCAGCAGGAATTCTGAAGGGCAAGGGTGTGAAATGTTAATGCTAATGAAGCACCGAAGCTGCAAGAAGGAGCTGGGAAGCTGTCGGAGAACAATGTTAGGAGAGTGGGAGGAAAACAGCAGAGATTTACAAGGACCGGATGCACAAAGTGTGTTGGAAGTGAGCACAAAAAAGAAAATTTCATAGAAAAATTACAGGAAAACAGGAGTAAGAGAGAACAGTGTGGCCTTGAGGATTTTGGTGTTATTTTACTGGAATAACTGATGGAGTGGAACTCTCGTTTGATTTCCAATACAGTATTAGCAAAGTCTTAAAAGTTACTAAAAAAATAAAGCCTTAAAGGGTTTATTTTCTCTCCTGCCTATGGCTTCATGCACAACTTCCATTAGCATTAACAGGTGTCATAGCAGCTGGCATTTCATACTTCCTCTTGTTGTTCCAGGTACAACAAAATCAAAAGAAATCAGAATATGTACACTGTACTTAATTGTTAATCGGGTTAACATTCACTTCTCTCTGTCAAAGTGCCAGACATGGTGAGGGGGGTGGAAAAAAGAGAAGACTAAACTTATGACTGCAGTTACGAAGAGGCAGTTGTACATGAGAATTTGGCAGAAAAGGAACAAAGAGGCAGATTAAAAATTAAACACATGAGGACTTCTGTGCCTCTCTCCAAGGTGAGGCCAGCTTTAGTCCAGGCAAACAATTCTGGTGCCAGCTCCTACCTCCTCTACGGGCAGCTCCTTCAGTTTTGGCAGAGAGCTGGAGAGCAGTCCCACCAGGAAGGGCGTAGGGCAGCACACGATGTCGATCATGGACGAGGGCAGAACAGGAATGAAGGTGTGCTGCCAGGAGAAAGGGTACAGCAGAGCCACCACGGCGTGTGAGCAGCTCGAGAGGGTGCTGAAGAGAGAGGAACAACTGTGTGAGCAGAGCTTGTTCATCCAGAACATGTACCACCTGCTGATGAACGTAGTGGGTTAAAATGCAAGTGCCCGAGGGGCTGCCCCTGTTCCCCCAGATGCCTTTCAGCATATCGCTTCTGACTTCTTATGACCTAGGTCCCGTTCCAGTCCATACCCCTTCTGCACTGAGCAGTGTGGTAGCTCCTGCCGCGTCCACCTCTAGGTGACTTGAAACTAAAGCTAAACGCCTAGAATCAGTTTGTTTCATCACAGCAGTCAGGAGACTATGATCTAGAAGATGAAGCTTGATGTTTCCAACAGCAGTAAATAGCAGCCACTTGGAATGGTGCTTAAAATCCAGAAAGAACTGCAGTTCTTAGCTGCATATAAGTAGTAACAATGTGCAGTCCTGATGTTCTTATGTCAAGCACTAACACACAAACAAGAGCAAATGAAAAGAAAAAATAAAAATTGAAGCAAAGTATCCTAAAGAAAAACTACTAAATCAGATAAAAACAAAACAAACAAAAGAGAAAAAAACCAATGCTGGTGCCGAAGAAAATTAGTAAAAGCAACACATTTTTCAAAGGTTGTATATTTTTGTGAAAATAGCATACTTTTATTGCAATGCATTTAGATGGACTTATTGACCAACTGTGGTGATAATGGTATTAACCCTGCTCAGAAAGGTGCTCTGCATTACCCATGTCAGTATCCCCTAAATACCGAGGCTTAATACCATTGGCAGAAAATGTACTGCATGCATTGTCCTTGCAGGTACTGAATCCGATTCCCTTTTACAGTCACATGGTTTCCAAATGCTAAAAATAAAGGAACCTCATTACCAAGCCAGTTTTAGCAGCAGGGGAATAAAGGCAGGCTCTCTGTTACAGAGCTTTGATTTTGGACTGAGTTACAATGTCTGTTTCTTGCATGCTGAGGATGATAGAAATTTGGGATTTTACCCAGCCTAGCGTGACTGAGCTAATTTTCTCACAGTGCAAGCTTCTGCTGTGCTTAATGTAGCCACAAAGAACTATAAATAACTAATAACTTCGGAGCAGTTATTGCTTGAGAATGCTGGGGGGAAATGCTGATTTCTTTCACTGCAAGACTTTTTGGAAACTTTAGGTGGCATCAGACTTCCACTGTAATAACTCTCAGAAGCATTTTTACTTGATTATTCCAGGGCCAGGAGAAAGGCTTCATCTGTTTGCTTCTGTCAGTGATTAACTTTTGAAGTTTGCTGAATGGGAAAAGTGAGAATTAGAGGAGGAAGAGAGAAAAGTTTGGGGAACGCTTGTCTTTTTACTCTGTTGTTTCATGTGGTTTTTGTTGTTGTTGTTGTTTTTTACTTGATACTCACTTTAAGATGTATCAATTACAGCGTGTTTTTATAACATATGAAGCCTGAAACAGCTTTCTTGTAAAATGATGTGTTTCTCTAATTTTTCTTTATAGCATGCAATGGTGCTGCCATTGACTCATATTTTGGTCCCTAGAGCATCTGCAATAGCAAACATAATGCTGTGTTTCAGAAGAACTGTAGAGCACGGTGCAGGCTCCCAGCACAATTCTCAAGCTCACTTTAATGACGCTGTGGCATTTTCAACTGCTACCAATTCAGTCTTCTTACATGAGTGACTAAAAAAAGAGCCATGCTAATCTAAAAGCAGGAAGACAAACATTCTTCTAATACTCAGTTAGTATTTTTTTCCTTTCTATAGAATGCCCTTTTGTGACTTGCTGTTTTACACGCAGTGCTGTGACGTAAATCAGCCCCTGCATCCTCTCGTGTGTGCTATTCCCACGCTAGGGGAGGCTTCAGGCTCCCACCCAGGACACCGATTTCTCCTTCAGAGCTTTCCCGGGAGGCAATTAGGGCAGGGCAGCAGCTGAACACAGCACGTGGCAGCACCCTGCTCCGCCAGCATCCCGCAGGTCACACTGTTGCCCTTGTCAGCCCCTTGGCCTGTGCATTTTAAGGCTCTGCACACTGCTTTTTCAAAATTCAGCCTCAGAAAATTGTTCCCTGTGAGATGTCTCAGGCTGACCACCCAGGAAACTCTTGCTCTGAACTTGAAGTCCCCAGAATGGCACGCTGCCCTCCCTCGCAGGCACTGCTTGTGCAGAGGTCAGAGACTTGAAGACGCCCACCCGTGTCACCCAACTCTTACTTGTACAAAGCATCTGTGTCTCTGCCATAGCTGGAAAGATTCATAATTAGAAAGGATATATATCTGTCACTTTGGTCTGAGGTTTCTACATTCTGTAAGGTCAACTTCAGAGATGACAGATGTAAGGAAACTCCCAGTTTAAATCTCTAAAATACGGTTCAAATCCTTTCAAAAGGGTATTATTGTTCATGAGAAGCATATTTTGTAAATTAAAAAAAGAAAGCCCTATCCTGGGAAAACAAGTCCACTCCACTTCTTCCTTTTAAGCTGTGCAACCCACATGCTGCCTGAACTGTTCTTGTTCACGAGAAATGCGAAGTAAATCAGATGGTTTATTTTCTTTAAGGTGTGTGAAGCGCACAAAATAAAGCAACAGACTATTTTCAGAATATTTTCACTTTTAATAGTCCAGGGCAGTTTTGATAATACAGAGAGCAGGTCTCGAGAGTAGGCTTCTTCATTTGGTTCATGCATTTTTACAGGAACACTGCATAATGTTTCAGCTGTCACTACTGGAAAATGCTTCATTTATTACCCACCTACATGGAGGTAATTTTATACATGGGCACATGAAACTGACCCATCGTGTGAGCCAGGTACTAACAAGGAGCACAAAGCACCGCATACCTCAGAGGGGAAGTGCGCACGTGGGAGACGCGCTACGATCCGGGGGCTCTGGCCGCCCCATTTGAGTGGAGGGCCAGCGGTGCTGGGGTCAGACTGACAGCCAAGGTACAAGAAATTCAGACACTGCCATGACTCAGCTGCATTGTGGGGACTGCAAGGTTAATGCTCATGTCAAAAGCAAATTAACATGACTCAACTTTGTCCCTTAATAGAAGAAAGGTAATCAAACTGATACTGCCACTCTCATGGCACGGACTGCAGCGCATACACTTGTTACAGCTCAGCCTATGCACAGTAATTAGATGAATTGCCATAATTTGACTTTAGATCCAAAAAGATAGAGATTTTGGCACACTGAAAGTGATACTGCTTCTTTTAGTAGTAGCTGTTGCAGCATTTCTGTTCCTAAGGCTATACAATATACCTACTTCTCAATATACCTACTGCCCCTCAGTGAGAAAAAATGTCTTTCTGGCAAATGCTGAACTTGGTATTGGCAGATACTAGGCAATACCTTGGAGAGAGAACAACAGAGAAGGAGAACAAGAACGATTACTGTTCCATAGATAGGAGGAGGTCTGCTATCAATTTTCAGGTCAGTTCACCAACAAATTATCCCAAACCTAGGCTACATTAAAAACTAATCATCAATATATTACCATAGCACAATCACCGTGTTCTCAGAAACACATGTTGCCTGCTGTTGAACAGTGAATGGACACTGTCCTGGCTGCGGGGAGCACTGCTAATGCAGATGCCAGTTCTGGATGTGTCTGTTCCAGAAGACCATAGCTCTTTGTGTGCTGCAAGTCATCAGCTCTCACAAGGTGTTAGTCATATTCAGTTGCATACACTACTCATGTTGGAAATATTCCAGATACGCTTGACAACCATCTTTTCTTCATACTAATAGCCCAAAATTGTATTCCTTCTCATTCCTCCCTCCACCACCTACAGTTTCTCAGAGACCTGAGGGAGCCTTGCTCCCTGAGCACCCCCTAAGTCCACGACTGTGCCTCCAGTGCAGACAACCATTTGCAGGCAGGCCTCCTGGACCCTACCTTGGTACCCTCGTGCACCTCCACAGTCGTTTTGGCACTTGCGTTGAAAAGAGGGGCAGGTGAGAAGACACCTGCCTCCTCCTCTTCCTCTCCCAAGGGATGGACAAGCTCATCCTGCAAGGAGGGAAGGGAGGACCACCCCTTACCTGTGGGTCCAAGCCACACAGCAGCTCCGTCATCCCACGGCTGGTGCCAGCTCTATGCGGATGCTCTGGACCATGCACAGGACTGGTCCCTCCATTTCCTCAGATGGAGGAAGGAAGCCAAAAATGTAAATTCACAAGGAAGTCTTTCCACTGCCTGTTTACCTTTCCACAACCTATTCAGGTTTCTCATTTCTTCCTGCTGACTTAATTATGCTACTCCATCCACATTTGCTGAACTCTTTCAGCTGCCGTTTTAACACGTATATGCTTCAACCCACAACTGCTCGGTGACCTAGTTACCTTCCTGACCCACATCCCCTCGTCTGCCTGGCAGGGCTTCCTCCCACTCATGGTTGGAGTCTGGAGCCTCTGTCCTTCCTTGGTGTAATACCTTGACTCAGGTGGGTATTACACACCCACGTGTCTCATCACAGGCCACAGCAGTGCTTTTCTGTGGTAGCTCCTGCCCTTGTGCCATTGATGAGCTCTGCAGCAAAAGCAGCTGCCTGACATTTCCCTCCTGCACCCTTCAACACCTCCCCAGATCTTGGGTTAACTCCAGTCTCTAAGAGAGAGGGCAAAGTCTGCAACAACTCTGCAAGATGAAATGGTCTGAGAGATTTGCAGAAGACTCTGTAAAGGGCTCTGGGAAAAGACTACAAGGCCGAGAATTTGGCCAGTCCCTTCCTTCACCACACAAGAACTGCAGAGGCAGAGGGGAAGGACAAAGCAGAAAGCTGGAAAGGCATCAAGGAAAGAGAAAATGGCAGTGAAAATTGTAGCAGACTGCTACAGTTTGGATGAGAGATGGAGTGTGTGTGGGATTCCTGTTACTGCGTTTAGAGCAGAACTGCACTACACCAGATACAACACATGCCTAAACATTGAAAAAATAAATGTTCCTCTCAGTGGATAAGACTAAATAATAGCAGCAGTTTCACTCAGGTGGAAAAGACCAAGTAATAGCATCAGGGACAAGATATAAATGAAAATATATCAGTATCATAAGTGGCAGTCTCCATAGCGCAGCTGTCTCGCTGTAATCAGCTCTTGCAGCATTCCTGCAGGAGGTCAGCTTTTAAAGGAAGCCCTTGAAGATCTCTAGGCTGTCTGAAGAGCTAGGCAATGACAGGGAGATGTTACTGCTTTCTTCCTGCTCCCCATTGTGGGTGCTCAGCTCCAGTACACTCCTTCACCCCCAGGCACCCTTCTTCTGAGGCGGCATGCACCCAGAGCTCCCCAAATCAATGGTTTGTGCTTCACTCCTGGGGCTGTTGTGCTGTGAGGACATGCGTTTCACTGACCCAGACACCAACAACTACTCCTCAAATAGGTCAGGGAGGAATAAAATGAGAATTTAAGAATGAGTCCTTGATACAATGGTGCGGGAAATTTCCAGTTTCCTAGCCTGTGTGAAATTGTCAGACATGTTGGCTTTTCTACCTATGCAAAATTATTGCTGATTGTTTCTCATTTACCACTCCAGGCTGCTTAAAAGGGGAAGAAATCCTCGAATTCCTCTCTTTTGACTCAAACCAATTAATGATATGTTTTTGCAGCTTTTTAGCAAGAAGACCTACCCCATGAACATTTCAGAACAAAATCACGTGAGACATTGTTGCTACAGGAAAAGAGAACATGGTGATGGAGCAGTCTGACTGCGCGGCTGTGGCCGTGAGAAAAGGCCCCGAGTCAGGGAATGTGCGAACACAGGCGCTTGTGAACAATAGCCACATTCAAAGGTGCAGCATCAGATGCAGAGAGGGCTGGGGGGGCATGACAGAAGATGACTGCAGGAAGCGTATGGGACGATCTCCTCACCAGGAAAACCATGAAGCAATAAGTACCTTAGTGCTTGTAACTCAATACTGAAGCGAAGCTGAACTGGAGATGTTTGAGAAGCAAAGCTGTCATGGGTAACCCCACTGCTGATTAAAGGATGCCTCTGTGTTTGTGTATAAGGTCTGCAATTACTGAAGGGTCTAGGAGATCTGCCTATTTGTAAGACTGCTTTCTTTTGGATGGCACTGTGGTCACATGATCAGGATTCAAAATTTAACTTGTTTTCATGGAAATTTTTAAGCCTGTGTGTCTGCCTCTGGATAACATTTTTGTTTTCCATTTTCAGGCAAAGCACATACTAAAAAGAGACTTATCTAGCTGCTAATTTCTTCAGAAGAAATTGTTCGTGCTAAGCAACAGCTTCCTTTCCATTGTAGCCTGGGCTACATGGAGAAATGAGAGGCTCAGCTGGCAGAGGAAAATCATCTTCATATTTCAGGGAACTGTAGGGAAGGGAAGGAAAGGAAGGAAGGCAGCTGAATTAAATGCAAAGGGGTTAAAAAAAAAAAGACCCACGAAGCAGAACAGGGAGCGGAGGAAGACAAAATGAGCCTGACGAGCAGATGAAAAGCAAACATAGACTGAGGGCAAAGAGACCAGGATGCAAAGCTAAGGGATGGGACAGTGACTTGCTGGGCTGAATGATGCAAGGACCATGGAAAACAGTTTAATGTGAATATGGATAAAGGAGTGTCATGCACATGGGGACAAATTATTAGGCCACTGCAACACCAGTCCCTCCCTGTTGCTCCTGTGAGATGTAGGGACAATTACCCCTCCTCGTTCGGAACCGCAGACACTGAGAGGGGCTGCAGCAGCACAAGGGGAGGTCGGACACCAGCATAACTCAGCGGACGTGACAGAGGCTCGAAGCCAACTTGAGGTACAGATGTGAATCTGATATAATCAATGTTCTTACACTTCAGCCATTTTTGTACCATGCCCCCACACTACACGCAGCTTGCTGATAAGCAAACACACAAATGCATTGTTTCTATCAGGAAAAATTTGCAAACTGAAAAGATGAGTTTCCTCCACAATGATCATATATATATCTATATGTGAGAGACAGAAGATTACAATTAAAATGAACACTAGAATTTGTGTTCAGCTTATTGCTATTTGAAACGAATGCAAATTAATTCTAACATAGTGATCTACCTGGACACTGATAGAAAAATTATTTCTAAGGATTACAGAGTAGCAGAAATTATTGTCAGTTCATGTCTGGCTTCACCAATTAAAAATCAAGCATAAGGGAACAGGCAAATTACTCTTTTAGGCTTTGATTCTGCAAAGTACTTTGGCACAAGCTCCAGCCTTAATTTACTTTCATCATGCTGAAATACTTTGCTGAAATGAAGCCTAAAAGACCTTTTCTTTTTCCACTTCTGTTCTCATCAGAGCAGCCCACAAGTACACACACAAGACGACAGCCACAAGTACCCTGACTGCTGTGGAAAAGAGTGCTGTGTGAATGGCTGTAAAGTTAGCTTTGTCAGCAAGGCATGTTTCAGCATCTGAAATTTGAATATTTTTTTGCTTGTCTAGAAGCCCTTCAGGGGTAAAGCAAACTACAGAGAATCCTTCAAGCCTTTATAAGGTGGTTTGGAAGGAGATGCTGTAATTTTTGAATGTATTAATTTTATTTTAATATATCATTAATACATTTATTAACTCTTAATGACTTAATTAACTATTTAATTAAATAGTTAATTCTCCCCCAGACAGAGAATTCCCCGTGGCAGAACGCCCTTACAAAGGGCGCACCCCACAGGGATACACGGGGCTGAGGACTTTCCTGCCGCAGCCACGGCACCCTCGCTGACACGGCCCTATGCTTGCGGGAACCGCTGCTCGCAGGCAGCTTCTGATACAGACAGAGCTAAGAGCAGCCCCTGCCCTGGCAGGTACGGGCGTCCCTGCAGTCAGCCTCCCCGGGAGCACGAGAGAAAAGCAGCTCCTCTGTCTGAGACAGGGTAAAGAGCGCTGCAGTGTGTATTGAACTCAGCCAGAATTTATTACCAGTTTTCCTCCTGTCACAGCTACTGTTAGAAAGGACTGTGCAGAGAGGCTGGCATTCTCTGCAAGGTCAGCTGTTACACCCATGCTTGAATGAAATGCGATAATTATGGCAATCATTGCCATTTTAATGCCATTTATAATTTCAGATTGAATCTAAACTGTGATGTAATGTTTCTCTGCTGACGTTCTACTTAAAACCAAACTAAAAATAAAGGCTTGACTGCCATGCAAAAAAAAAATTGAGAAGATTCCTTAATAAGTGATTCTTGCCTGTATATTCATCGTGAATCTGTCCAGGCCAATGTGGCAGGTGCAGATACCAAACTACTGCAGCAGTCTTAATCTTACCTGATCTTCAGGTAAATCTGTGAAAACCGGGAAGTTTAGGATGGAGTGGTTGCATGCTTGACTTGAAAGAGGGTTTTGAACTTCCTGAGTTTCCTCTGTTGCTAAATCTGACATTTCTCTAGAATAATCAATGAGATGCTTAAAATCAGAGTAGTAGGCACATATTACATGGGAAGTTGAGTGACTTTTAGTTGTAAAAGCCAGAGTAATTTGCATTGTGATTTATTTTTTAAAGCAAACACATATGTAAGAAATAAACTAAGAGTCATGACATGAGGTCTTTAGTTGTTAGCTTAAAATATGCAGCTAATACTGCACTTCTGATCACTACTTGACTTCCTTATTTTCAGGAAATATGGACAAATCTGTATGTGCGTATTTTAGGGTACTTTTTCTCTTGATGTCAGTGGAGACCTGTCAATAGAAAGCTCTGCTCATAGTGCCTAAATAAAATAGGGAAATCCCTAGTGTAAATGTGACCAAGGCAGAGGGAAATATAGAGAGAATGGAACTCCCCACATGTAATTCATGTGAAAAATATGATGAGCCAAGTCCATTTGGGCTAACCCAAACTCAGCAGCCAGTTTTGAACATTTCATATCTAATCACTACCCACACTTCAACAAATACTGCTACAGTTGTATGCAACAGCATAGAGAGCTCTCTAAAGCAAAAATGAGAGATCTCCCCTCTCTGTTTAATAAAGATGGACTGTAACATGTACTACCCAGTATCAGTGGTGAGCTAACAACTCAGTCCAGAAGCAGGTGAAAATCCTTCACTTAGCAGAGGAGTGTGACAAAGGAAAAATATTATCCAGGAGCTGAGCATTTCCCAGGAGGCTGACTGATTCAGCAAACCAGGAGCACTGCTATTGCAACATGCCCATCAGCCTCAAGGACGCTTCCTCACTTTCCAAGCCAGGCTTCTTGCATGTGGCAGCAGCAGCCTGATGCAGAAGTTGGAGTCCAACTGTGCATTCACCGCATGTGAAAGAAAGGCAGAGTCAAGTCACAGTGGCTCCCCTAATTTTTACTACTGACATGTTTTCTGCAAGCCAGCTTTGTGATACTCAGTGACCTGAGTAAATAGCACTGTAAAGGAGGGCAGGAGGAAAGGAGGAAAAGAAAAAATATACAAGCTTATTATACCCTTCCTCTGATATGGCATATTAAAAAATACCATTGAAGCTTACTGCATATTAAAAATGTCATTATTACATTGCTTTTCTATGGGACTATGGAATCTTAAACGAGGCAGTGACTTAGAAAGTTCATTTTGATTCTCAGGCTATCTCTTCTGCCTGACGCATTTCCTGAGAAAATCCATGGAAATAGTGTCAATGTACAGCTCCCCTGTTGGCATCAGCCATCACAGTATCTGAATGTCAGATTGGTACCACTACAAGTGGTACAAAATATAAGTCTCTCTTGAGAAGGGAGAATAAAGTGCAACATTTCTCTCTTGAAAACTTAAGAGATACCTCTGCTAGTTACCTTAAACCACCAATTTCACATCACATTGAACACCTTCAATTCTAGCATTTAGATGGTAAGATGAAGCACTCAGCATCTTGCAGGACTGGGCTGCATACAAACATCCTACTCAAAGAAGATTACAGCTATATTTGATAGGAAAGAAAGAAAGAAAGAAAAAAGAATATCAAGAAATTACAGCTACATCAGGCCAAAGAATCATATATTTTACAGAGGGTTTAAGTGTTTTGATATTTTTTAAGTATGTATGTTTCTACTTAGTGATGCTTCATAGTACAAGCAGATAGTGAAAAATCAGTCTCTCAAAAGGAAAGTGATTGCTGGGTAGGTAATGGAGACTCAGACATACTCCAGAGGATGCTTCTTTATATCAAAAGATGAAAGCAGCTGCAGGTTGCTGTCCCTTAAGTAAAACAGGAGTGGTCTGCAGATTCAGGTTCTAAATCACTCTTCAAAGGGGACTGATCCAGTTCTCACCGGAGCAAATGAAACTCTTGGTTGCTTACATCAGAAATGGATGGTCTTGCTGTAGAATAAATTCTGTGTATTGGACATGATTATATATTGGGTAATCATATGAGTGATGATTCCTTCTACTGCAGGAATTAGCAGAAGAAATTTCCACTAATTTGTGCTCCGAAAATTGTGTTCAGCATGTCAGACAAGCACAATAATCCTGACCATCTTCAGAGAGCATTTCAAGATATTTGGATAAAACATACTAGAAGACATGACAGTCATCTATACTCCTCCTGGGTTTAGACAGAAGATCTGCAAGGTATTACACATTCCAGCGGGTATGGCAGATTGCAACTCTAAACATCTTCTTCAATGCACAGCTGATGATGGAAAAAAGAAGTTTTCCTTGAGACAAAGAGCTGAACTTCTAGCTCAGTAAAGGGCTGTGCCAGATGTGACCAAGAGAAGACACGGCTGAGTCTTCTACAGCCTGTCCTCAGAAATGGTACGGATCAGTTAAAGGCTGGACACAGTAAATTCTCCCTCAAAAACTGTTTTCTGGCATGCCTTTGCGCTCAAATTTACCTCACTTTTTTGTGGAGGTTTTTGTGACAGGGGAAAGTAACGGCAATCTTTATTACTGGCCAAAGTTCACTGTCTGTTTACTGATCACACTTTCTCTCTTTGTCCCAACACATGCACTTCTACCTTTTAACCTGCAGGCTGGCAGATTTTACAAGTTTTACGATATGGCAGACTAGTGGAAAGGAGCAGGGAGCTGGTGAGCCTGGTCAGGCCTCATTACCATAATTAGTTTGTGAGAATTATATCCTAATTTTATTAGTAAATAATAATAAAGGAAATGGGGAATGAGATTCCACTTTATTAACCTGCCCCAAACTTTAGCTACTCTTGCTTTTCCACTTGACCTGACTACAGGGCTGAGAAATAATAGTTTACTCTCACTGCCAAACTGTTGCCACTTATCTCCTGTTTGAATTTGTACATGCTAATGTAAGCTACAAGATCATACTATGACTTTCTCTGCTGGATGAAAGGGATCCCTAATACTGTTTTTCTAGGTAGGCTAGAGAAACTGGGACCAGGCTGCCTGTAACTGCTAAATGTGCTGCTTTCTAGCATGGCCTCGTGACTTCCAAAACAACAGATTCAAATACGAGGACAAGCGTCAATGCTCCCTGAACATCCTGAGCATAAAAAGGACAGCCCTAAACCATCTCTGTCCGTGAGATTAGGAAAATGCCACTGTTTGTTCTGAAAGCCTTTGCACTTGTATACAAGTACACTCTGCTCCCTTTTTGTTTCTCAAAGTTAACAGAGACATGCCTGCGGGATGACTTCCCGCAAGTATTTACATATTTATGCTTCTGTCCTGTATTAGTCAGTGTTTCTGTCTGGAGCCTATAACCTTTGGTCAGGTCTTGGATCTGCCTGAACTTTCTACAGTTGTGCTGGAATAGATTCCTCCTGGCAGTCCCAAATACTTTGGGAAGGGGCAAGGAGGTTTTTATCCTTAACAGCTGTTAAGTCTTCCCACCTCATAGGTGCCTAGCTTCTGCTTGCAACGGTGCCTCTTGACTTCATGGGGTGAGCGCTGCGAGGAGGGTTGCCCGAGGATGCAGCCCACCAGGTGACAGACTGCTGGTCCATGTCGTGCCAGGTTGCCCCATACGGGACAGGACACACGAGCTAGCAGAGGGGCAGAGAAACAGGAAGGAAAAAGCTCTCCTGAGGAAGATGGAGTCATCTGTGGTCATCCCTAAGGGAGGAAGACACTGATGTGCAGGAGCTTTAGCTGCCGTAACATCCATCATTGCCTCAGCTTTATTCCCTCAGGCCTCCCTCGCACGTTGGTAAAAACTCCTTCAGTGGCAACACCAGCTTGAAGTGTGCCCATCCCAGCCCTTCTGCCCAGCCCCAGCCCGGGAACACCAGCTGCAACCTGGCTGAGGGGCCTGTCTGGTTTGGAGAAACTCTGCAAAATGAGTAATTCCTACTGTAGCTGGGCTGGCACAGCCTTCTGGGTGAAGGAGAGCATGGCCTGAGGCAGGAACAAACAAGGGAAGCAGGAAAGGGGACCTCCTGAGCTGGCACTGCCACTTAGAGAAATGCATGGCCCACCTTTGCCTTGGGGTACATTTCTGAGTTCACCTATATGATTTGGGAACATAAAACTCATTCCTGTCAACAGGGATTTTCTTTGAGGCCCATACGTGTACATCACTGAGAAGTAGCTGAAGTATTTCATAATAATAAAAAAGAAAAGACAACAATGAGACGTTGCTTTGTCTTTTACAAAAGCAGTGACTCTATAGACACCTTTTACAGCCCCTAAATCTTTCCACTGAAGGCAATACTCTTGGATTTCAACCCACAGCAAAAGACAAGCCTCATCCAAACACTCCCACTGACTCCGGCTGGCTTTGGATTGGACCCACATGAGAAATGTAAGCAAAATATGCTCAGAGTCCTTCACAATATAGCAGATTACAGCAACAGCAGTTTTTCTTTATAAAAAATGGGGTTATAACAAAGGGACACTGAGATGCCCAAGTCCTTCCTTTCCCCTCTCCGAGCATTCAGGGGAAAAGTCAACGAGCCTGTTCTCACAGGCGTGAACACCCTACCCCTCGGCAACATGCCTCCAAAGTCATTTCCCCAGCACAAAACGAAAACAAGCAGAGAAATATTTTTCCCCAGTGTTTGCTTTCTATTTATTCTCTGTTGGTGTTACTGCAGGCACAAAGGTAGCAATGTCCCCCAAGCCCATGAACCCCCTGATTTTGCGTCTGCTGCCTCGTTTGTAAACAGCAAAGAACTACACTAGAGCAGCTCTCCCTTTGCAGCTGGCAGAGCTGAGGAATTTTTCAGAGTCGGGGTGATCAGGCAGAATACCAGGAATATAAACAGGGGCTCCCAGCTGGGACAGGGATTGGAACTGGGATGGGACATACCATCTCAGCTGTGCTTTCAGCAGCTAGATGTTTGAGGAATTGGAGCTTTAAGTTTCCTTTTTCTTATTATTCCTCAGATTTCTCTGTTATTATCTTTATTTCTGTGTTGTCTTCTTGACTATTCATGGAAAGCAAAATACTGAAAGGTCACTGGCAGATTCAAATGAATTTTTGAAAGTGAGCAAATAGCTGCAGGGATTTATTCACTCAATTTCAAGCAGAAGAAATATATAAGCAACCTACTGGAAACAAAACAACAAACAAACAAGCCCCACAACTCACTGCACAATGCATAACTAACCAAGGCTACCTCACAAGCTTGTCATTCAAAACCTTACTGTTGTTTCCTTCTTGCTGGTAGCATCACATTCTGTATTGAAAGATGGCAACCTCTTCTGGGCAAAGATCAAAGACCACAAATTTTCACACTCTGGGCAATATAAGAACCATAAATAACAATTTATTGAATGAATCTCACTTCACTAGGCATGATTTTCTGAAAGTTGTATAATGTGTGAAATCATTTATTGCTTGGAGACCTGTTAAATAGGCAGCCACAAAAACCCATTGCATCTCATTGTTTGAAGCCTGAACCTCATCATTTATTTCTAAGCTATTTTTTGGGTACATGCAGAAATCAAACCCTTGTAAAATCTTTTTAATTTCCTGCTCTGGTACTTTGGGCCCACAGACCGGACCTGTAAGATATTTCACTTTTTTTTTTTTTTTTTCCTCATTACTGGTAAACTCCTTCAGTTTCAGCCGTGATGCCCATAAACAAAATTCATGTCAGACAAGCCAAAGGTTCCAAGACAGACAGTTATTAGCTCAAAGCCAGAGTGTTTCATTTTAGACTTCATCCCCATTTAAACCATGAAAACCTCAGTGAGTATTGAATTTAAATCCACTTCTTACTGTTGCTTTCTCCGGGACTTTGTCAAAGGACTCATTATTAGTTTCTATTTTACAGTACCTCCTAATTCCCCGTGCTGTATCAAGTATAACTATGCACACACACAGAGCGAGAAATAATCTCTGTCCTGGAGCATTTAGTATCCCAGACAGACCAAACAAAAGATAAGAAAGAAAGAAAAGAAAGAGAGGAGCTGCACTTCCGGTGTGTGTCACACAGCAGGTCACCGGGTTCAGAAGGAGAGCTCAGGATTCCCGAGTCTTTATCCAGGGCCTTATCTACCACTTCAGATTATGTCATATTCTTTTTAGAGGAAACAAAACAAAGTATATAATAAAGGCTGCATGTAAATATAATAAAATATATAAAATATATGCATATAAAGCTTTTTGTAAGAAGGCTTCTGTCCCTTCTTACAGGAGCAACCACAAGACCTCATAAGCCTCGGCATCAGCAACATGACTGTTTTCTAAGCTAAGCTGCCACAAGTCTGTCAAAGTAGGTTTAATTGTTGTTTCTTTTCTCTGAACAGTGCCCAGAAGCATTATATGACATTGGTGAGGCCAGGTTTCCCAGAGAAACACTCCAGAGAATGGCTGCTTTCTGTCCCCTCACGACTGAGGATGTCTCTTGCAGCAAGCCATCCCCACTGTACCACGCCCACAGTCAAGATTAAGGTTCAGGGTACTTTGCCAAACCAGGACAACACTAAAGAAGTAACTGGGAACTCTGAAGCAGCGCAACAGTTGGCAGCAGCACAGTACAGCCCTCATTCCCTCTGTACCATTTCTGTGATTTTCCACTCAAATCATTGTTCCATTTGAAGGAACACAGAACTGTGTCGTTCTGAGTTAGAGTCAGACTTGTGGGTGCTGCTAATTCTGCAATATGAACAGTAAAATAGGAACAGGCAAAATGACGTAATTAAGCATGCAGTAGAAAAACAGTCAGAAGGAGCACATCAACAGTATTTTCAAAAGCCACCTGCCCCAATATTCATGGTGTGACTCACATATCTTGTAAGGTACTGCAGAAACCCTGGACTAGCTGCACAATTCTCACCAGGAGTTTATGTGAAATTAAGTCATCCCAAATGGGCATTCAAACTAAGGGTTACTGACAGGGGAAGGGATGAAATAAAATGTTCCTGTTGTTCTAGACAACAAAAAAGACTGCTAAGGAAATAACTTTATAACCTGAGAAGGGTCTGCAGCTTTAAGAAATTCTCCCCTAAAGGTTGTAAAGCTTTTACTATGCAAAGTATTTTTGCTATTATATACACTGGCGGCCACTAAGTGCAGCTATTATTTCTGGCGGTCATTCAGAGAAGGTCAGGACTGATAAAGTGTTTAACAGAGTTTGTTTGGGTAGATCCATCTGTGTTTTTAACCACCCATACTGTCTTTTGTATCCTTTTAAAAGATGCTGGATATTTCTGAATCTAATAAATTTTAGTCTTTAACTTTTATTTGCGATCCTTTATTATTTGTCATGCTACAGCAAAGAATGTCGTCTTTACAAGGCCCACACTTTCCTATATAGATTACACAAGCATCTAAAAAAGGGCCAATTCTTTGCTGCAGGGCAGGGGTACAGTCTACATGGAGCTTCCATTTTCTTGGTAAAGGCCCTGTGGAGTCATGACCTGTCCCTCGCCCTCCTTACACCTGGGGGTGAGTGCATGCCTCGGAGGGGCCAAGGAGGGGAGGCTGCAATCACAGGGCACAGAAATAACATGTATGTTGAAAGGGTGTACCAAGGAGCCCAACAAGGAGTTTCAGAAAGTACATGTTTTCAGGTTGTGTGAGCACCAGGAAAATAGCCTAACCAGTTGGGAAGGACTGTGTTAGCAATCTTAACACTCACATTGCATGGGTTTGGTAGTGCAGGATTTCAAACCTAGCCCCATTACAAACTTTGTACTGCATGGAGCAAACCAACCAAACTCTCAGCACTCCATTGGGTGCGCTGTATGGCCAAAGGTGAAGCACCTCAGTGATGATCTCTGCTACTGTTTATGAGTACTTGTTCCAAAACAGAAATGAAATATTGCTAGGACTATACTGCTTCAAAATATTGTGCAAACATTTGTTGACTATGAAGCAGGTAAGTATTGGTATCCCCATTTTACAGACAGGGAAATAAGACAGAACAAGCAGCTCGTAGCTGGTGACAGCTAGAGAATGCGCTCCCCATCTGATGCAAATAACTTCCACTGACATAAAAATTGTTTAAATCCTGTGGTGAGAGGACCTTCACATCTAACAGTCATTCTAGACATTTCTTAAAGCTTTTGTATCAGGAGATAGCACTGCCCTAACAACATGTGGTTCAGGTCACTTTGTCACCTACCTGAGCTTGTCCGCTACAAAAATCACACGCCGTTCCAACAGGAGAGAAGCAAAGATCCTGATGATCTGACGAACACTGAGGCACTTGAAAAGGCATTCAAAGTCCACGTGCTCCAGACGTGAGTCCATCGGCCGCCGCAGCTCAATGACCTGAACACATCCAACAAACATCAGTCAGTGGCATTGGTCAGGGCTGACAGCACCAGGGGCACCCGGCACCCTGGCCCAGGCTTGCCTGTTGAGGGGTCACGGAGAACAACCCCCATCTTCTTTTAGAAATTGTGGCTGGAGGCACAGAACTCCAGAGAAATGGCATATTACACAATTCACTATCAAGTAATTTTCTTCCCAGATTACAGTTGTGTGCACTAAATCTGCAATCATTTCCAAGGGAAACATAATTTTGCCTTCTAAACATCCTGTCAGAGATGCAAAGCTTGGCTGAGTCAACAGTATGAAGCAAGTAACAAACTGGAAACACTGGAACTGGAAGCTTGCAGGGTTAAAACAGCCATAAAGACAAGGTAAATTTGGTATCAACTTGGCTAGCAGTTCAAATTCACACCTAGATGGGAGTCAGGGACTGAACTTAAGTGTACTGAAAAATTTAATACCAATTTACTTCATTTTCACTCCTTTATAACACATAAGTCACTAGCTAGTGTTTATAACCTTTTTTTTTTTTTTTTGCATAAACATATGTACATATATATATATACTTAACTGGGGAGTCAGGACAAGGTCTTAGATGGTGACTTGTGACATCCCTTTAAAGTCTAATTTTCATACTTCATCCATGACCTCAGGCCCTCTCCTTCCTTTTCTCAAATGCCTTTTGCTTGATTCCTTTATTATATCTTCCTTTTACTCTGCAATTGAAATGCTCAGATGTGGAGCTTGAAGACAGAGGACAGAAAAAAGAAGACAGAAAAATAACATGAAGAAGAGAATAAGAGAGGAAGAAAAATATGAAGTGCAAGACAGCAAATGATGAACTTCTGAGGAATTTGAGGAAACAGAAGGGAAAGGGGAAAAGTTGGCCAACTCAAAGCTGTGTTGAAATCTCTGTAGACATATTAGCAGGAACGTATATACATCTCCTTCTTTCTATATGTCCAAAAATCACCATCACTTTACTGCTTTAAACCACTTTTATGTTCTCATGCACATGACACCACATTCCACTAGCATACAGTATTGGGTTTAAACTTGAGTAGCCCTTACAAAATTCCTCACAAACACACTATTTTAAGGATATGATCAGCAGCAAGACCACAGGACACTGAAAACAAAACCAGTTCATACCAGTTAAGTTGTTATTACAACTTGTTTGTGATCAGTGACACAGGAATGTAAAAGTCACTCTTAGAACGGTATTTGTGTACCGTTAACTGATTTTTTAAAGAAATACAGAAACATTACAGTGCCAGAGTATTATATACCCATCAGTCTGCTCTTGCCCCAGACAAAAGTAAGAGTCAAATTGTGGAACGGAGGCGTACCATTGATACCTCTTTGGGAAATGCTGCCTGCCTACCCCTTTTTCACATTCAGTAAAGGTGCCCACTCCCATTCCTTAGCATTGGGACTGGAAGCTCAAATCATATTTGTGTGCCAAATCACAAGGACTTAGGTTTGCTGCAAAACTTCCAACACACTAATCTTGCTTGGGGGTAGGATGCAATGCAAGTTACGGCAGCTTTTACAAATGCCATAGATATTTTCTGTTGCTTGGCAAAGCCTTCTGCTTCAGTCTGCTCTTCACAAAGAAACATATTGTCTACTTCCCAATTAATCATCATATTTGTTTAGGCCAGAGGAGCCACAATGGAAGGACAAGATTCTGTTCCTAATTAAACCAGTGCATTCCATTTAAATAACAAGTTTGTACGAGCATAACAGAGAGCAAAGCTCAGCCAGAAGAGAGTTGTTTGTTTGTTTGGAATCATCTCAATATTTTTCTCTGGGAGAGTTCAGATGCTTGAGCAGAGGATAGAGAAGTGGCAGATCCATGGTTCCCAGCTACATTCACATCAAAAAAACATTATTGGACCTTACTGCTGTTGCACCAATCAGCCTTTCAATTTTCCTTTGCTTCTCCAGAAGAAAATGCATGTGACTTAAAAATTCCCTGCAAGTCGCTTTTGCAAGGCACCCTTTACATTTCATCTCAAGTGACATTACAGGACCACTCCACTGAAGCCAGTGGCATTACACTTGGAGAAAATATGGTTCAATGTAAAAATAGCAATAGCACTGTAGAACTAACCCTAATAACCCTAAAAAGGGGTTGTAAAATAACCCTAAAAAGATTTTTTTCCTGCTTTCGCTAAGTGGGCCAAATTTTATTCTTATCCGCACTAATATAATTGCTCTATACAGTTGCCCATCTGAGTGGAGCTATTGCATATAAACATCAGGACATGCAGAGTTCAGAATTTGACATGCCAAATGGCTAGTAAGCCTCAAGCTACAAAAAACTTTAAGCAAGGCACCAACACTGCTATTTCCAGTAAGGTCTATGTTTTATAATGCTAGGCTTCTGGCTACTCGAGTCAGTAAAAAAAATGAAACCTATTACATGCGTGCATATACACGCAAAACCTTTTATATGACCTGCTTTTCCAAGTACAGACTATTGATTTGAGGGCAAGGTAAAGGGAATTTATTTCCAAAAAGAGACATCTAAATGCCGCTGGTCAGTCCTCCTACCAAGGCCAGGACCAGCAGTCAGTAATGAGGTTTGCAATAACAACCAGCTGATGAATTGTTCAAGTACAGTCAGCGTGGGAAACTTACACTTATGCTAGCTTGTTATCACTATGATAAAGCCCAGCAACGCTGTAGTTCTGTTAACTACACTAGGCCAGGCATACTAGGACATTTTTTTTTTCTTACACACAACTTATTAAAAAATATAAAATAACAAATACATAACAATAAATTGGTTTATAATCATCACTGGGAACTAGCATTAACATATCACCACTGGTGCAGCTCCTGGACTTCTCATTTTAAGGAGTACCACATGACTTGCAGCATCTGTGCGTCTCCTCCTGTTTTTCTTTTGCTGTTTGTTATTGGTATGATGAGGTGAAAGGCTTTGGTGTTTAATGTTTGGTGTTTCTTTTTACCTCGTTTCCAGCTCCAGGCAGAAAGGTTTTGACTTTGATTGTCTTTCCAGGTGCAGGAAAGGGAGATTCCATCAGACTCCTCATAAAGGGATAAACCAAGGCAGCAGATATGCCCCTTCTCCTTTCAACCTCATCCAGGATCTGATCCATTAGTAAGACATAAGAGAGAAAAGAAATAGAACATGTCAGCACCACGTACACTTTTGAACCATCTTCTGACCCACATGTGCCTAAACACATGGCAGATCTGAGTTTAATTCTCCTCTTCCATACATTTCTTCACTGCTATTAAAGATACAGCACTTGATCCTACTTCCAGTTACAAAATGAAGCTCTTTTGTGAGTGCAGTTGAACAGAGAGACAAGGAAGAAATAACAAACTTAGAAAGCTGAAAGATGAGCCGGCATGGCAAAAATGGATCTATATTGTTGGGATTTGGCCTGAACAACAGGTTGAGATGAAGAAGAGAAAGGTCAAGACAAACCCCATGATCACAAGCCAGGTGAGTGTCAAATCTCAGTTGTAAACCTGAGATTTGCATTGAGAAGTGCATCTTTTCCATTGCAACCGATTGGGCAGGAAAAAGCCAGACCAGCAAGAAAAGCAGACCTGCCACACTATGACACCAGCAGGGCTCCACCAGTACAGAGCTCCTGGAACAGGCCCGGCTGTGGTGACAGCAGTCACTCTGCAGTCTGTGCCGAGCTGGAGCCAGCTGTGAGCAGCCTCATGAAGCATGCCCAGCTGTTTACACTGGGTGCCTGCACTAAGGTCATTTTCTGTTTGACATGATGCAGAGCAGGCAATCTAGTTTTGAAATGAGCAGATGGAACTTCTTACAGATAGAGAGGACTATATTTTCTTCTCTCTTTGGTCACATGGGCCAACATAAATTAGATCACAGCTAAGTTTTCCCACATTAGACAGACCATATAGATGATAAACCTAAAGAAGATGAGAAAGCAAGCTTCAAAGCAGTTAGTGGTTTGACCTGAAAGAGAGATCTTTTAACCACCACTCAAGAGCAAAAGGCCATACAAGCGTTAGTGGGTCTAAACCAGGCATTTTCCCTTGTTTCTCTTGGAAATGTTTTTTCACTGAAACAGAACATTAAAATATACTTAAGCACCAGCTGGTGACTTACAACGATAGCTAATGACACCAAATGCCAACAGAAGCATTCACTGGTGTATAGTTTCTCCTTCCTCTTTGCGGCATACTAAAGGCCTAACTCTAAAGCAAAGCTGCATTCCAGTCTGTGCAAGTAGCAGATAACCACTAAGTTATAACTGACCAGGTGCAGAAGTAAGGGTATCCATGGTTCTCAAGTCTGTCTTAGCATTAGGTATTACAGCAGTGAACATAAAAGGCTTAAACGAAGATGAAAAGAATGCAGGCTATCAAAAACAGGATGATAAATATTTTAAAACAGAGGACTCCTTTTGATTTTCTGATAAATAACACCCAAGGTTCAATATCTTGTGGTCTTCCATCACTCACATTTTTATGTAAAGACTACTGTGCCTTGTTTTGACTAATGTTGCGAAGGGCACCATCATGATTGTTTTCACTAGATTGTTCAATTAGGACAGCCCAGTTTTCTCTTACTAGGCTGGAGAAAGAGACTGTCTCACTTTTCAAGAACCGTCTCCATCCACACCACATCTGTCTTCAAAACCAACAGTGATGCTAAAGCTTGAACTCCTCCTCCTTCCTTTAACAGCTGTTTCATCCAAAACCTTTCCAAATGCGCTGCTTGGAGTATATGCTTAAGACCCATGCTAAATCTGCTAAATCCAGCCCAGAGCTGGAGTCAGCGCTGGGCACTGCCAAACACCCTGCTCTCACCCTGGCGCCTGTACCTTCAGGAGGTGACCAGCCCCTTGCAGGGCAGAATGGCTGTGTCCAGCCTCCAGTGCAGATCGGGTCTTTTTGTGGCCCGGCCCCGCACTGAGCCCGTAACTTGAAAAAGAGCACAGGTGTATTACAGCCTCATTCAGGGCCTCATATGTAATTCAGTTGGAGCCTTCCTTTCTGTACAAAGAGCAAGAATCTGAGGGCCATGTCATCAGGGCCTGCCTGCCGGGATGCCTGGGATCAGCCCCTGATGAAACCAGTGAAATTACACTCACCAGTCAGCCTCTGGTTCACTTTGACTGGATGATCAGACACTTTTTTTCAGATTACAGATTTAACTGGGAAAGCAGATTATTTCCAGTTTGGGTTTGATCTTTCCTGTCTGCTGCAGACTTTACACCCCTGCTGCAGAGATATTTGGTTGTAAGCAGGATACTTACATTTTCATTTTTTGTACTTTCTGCTTTTTTTACCCTCTCCCAAAGTGTCCTTTGAAAATTAGTGCCCTATCAAAATTAGATAAAACATAAAAGCAAACAAAGAGCCTCAGGACCTCTCTGCATAGTTTCCAAGATCGTTATTTTTGTGAGCTGTGTTATCCTCCCAGAACAATGCATTCTGTTTCACTCACAGATATCTGTGTTTAGATACGTATTATGTCTAAGGGTCACTGTTATAAACCCTTGGTTTCAGAGCTTTATGAAAGATGTCAGAAACAGAACTGCAATTAACTATTTCAACCCAATTGTTTTCCTTCACACAAGATTTGTGTTAAACTAAGTTTTATCTGGAAAGGTTTAAAATCTGGTTTGATGAAAGATAACATTCTGTATGATTATTAGTTCATATGAACAATGTAAAAGCCATGATTTTTATTAACTTCAATGGTTTACATGTTTGTTTCAACTTTATTCATATACAAATGAACAAGCAAAATTTGTGTCTGTTCTGTGAGACTTCTTGTATCTGAAGTGAAAAATCTCTGGCAAATTAAAACAACATTTTTGTGAATACTGTATCAAAATTTGGAAAGGGGAAGGCAACGATTTGACATTAGACATATCATTGTTCTACACAGATCACCAGCAAATCCTATATGGTGCTCTGAGGTGCTCATTGGATTTTGCAGGACTCTCTCAGAGGACTGGAGGCCCTAAACTGGCAGCCAGAGAGATATTTTGAATATTAATCAATCAGCAATGTTTTTAATAGTTTATTTTAATAACCTTTTGTGTTACAAAAGAATAATGCTCGTGGCTCTGGAGCTGACTGGCAGTTAACTGTTTCTATGGCTATTCAATCCTTGTTTACCTTCAATGCCCTACTTATTGTCTCAAAACTCTTGCGTCAAGAAATTTATTACTTATGTAAACCACATAGGCATATGATGCAACTTTGGATTCATTGATGTAGAGGCCAATTAAAAGATTATCCACACTTCCCTAGCCTCTTAGGATAAAACAAAATCATGTCTATGTTGTTAAGCATACAGACTTCACTTATCAAATAATCTTTTTTCTTAACCTCATTATTCCACAGGGTACAGGAGTAAAAGTGGTACTGGCCCATCATTCAAACTGTGGATGCCAAGAATTACAGCTCAGCAGAGAATGGCTTCAGAAAACAATGGAAAATACTCCAGTCAGCCAGATCATACAGACACCCAGATGTTTTTTGAATCAAGTTCTGCCTCAGTCACAGAAGTAATAAGACATTCTTTGATGAACCCAATAATAGGGATAGAATATCCAAACCAGCAACTGTAAAACACAGTTATCTCCCATCAAAGGAAGAAATTCTTCTTGTCTTGTTCACTGATGTGGATATTTCTCAGTAAACATTCAAGTTAAAAAGCAATATTGAAAAAAAATAAAATCTTCTTACCTTGGAAAATAAGTCAAAGCACCCCAGCCGGCTGATGACGCAATAAACTTCAGGTAGGCGTGGCCCTTTTCCACTCGGCTGATAACAGCAAAAAGGACATTGAAATTACATATTAATTTGGAGCCATATGGAAATACACTTCTCTCTCTGTTCACACAATTGGCCATAATGTGACATCTTTTACAATCCATTTCTCCATCAAAATAGCTACTCTTGGAGAAGCATCATATTTCTTCCATAAGACAGGAAGCTAAAAAGCATAAATGTTGCTTACACACTTTGGAAATCACAGCACATTGGAGTTGTATTCCAACATCACTCTGACTTGCAGCCATAAAAGCACATTTAACTACAACTGTAGCTCATGCCTATGCTATTGCTGTCCTCTGCTCCTGCTGTGGCAAGAGAAGTGAGGCCACCCTGGGGCCATGTGCTGGGAGATGAGAATTATAGTGCTAGGGGAAGTTATCGTGGCTTTAGTTCCTCACTCACTCCATGATGTTCAAAGAGAGCTTAACTTAGAGAAAGCAAGCTCGCAGACCTAAACAAAGGCAAGTTGCATGAGTTAAATCATTAATTTTCTCAGATTCATGCATGATAAACGTGAAATTCATAAATAACTTAAACCATGGCAAGTATGAACTAACGATGCATATCTCCTCCCCCCAAAAAACTATCAAAATAGTTCTCTATAACCATCCTATTGAAGATATTTCCTAGAGAAGCAAATGATTTAACTGGCATGACTGAAGTGTATTCTTTCAGCATACTGGATCCGCAACACTGCCTATGCTTCTGTGGGGAAAGGCCTGGCAACACTGTGTGTGAAAGAAGGGTACAACCACTTGCTGGGTTTTGCTTATTTACTAGAAAAGAGGTAGAATTAGGCCAGTACCAAGCCCTTTAGAAACTTGTCCTCACTGGCAAGGTTCTCAGAGCAGAGAGCTGGTCTGCCTGTGTCCTGCATATGTACAATGAGCACAGATGGCTGACACATCCATGCACAGCAGCTTCCCACCTTATTATTAATTAACACTATGATAAAGGAGCTCAGAGTCACTGTTTCCATCTGCTTCTGCCCACTTGCACATTTAGCCAAAGTGGCTGATCATCTCTTATGCATCTACATAGAAGGCCAGTATATTTTTATCCTTGTCTCATCATTACAGTCTGCTGATACAGTGATTAACTTTCCCCCAGTGTGTTTGGCATTTACATGCCACACACTTGCCAATCAAGAGAAACTGAGGGTAGCTGTGCTTTTCAGATTGGAATATTGCAATCTAGGCTTGGACAGTCAGCAGGTGCCTAGCCTGTTACAATAAAGACCACGAAAAAATACCAGGACTAAGTGAATACAGATGAGTTTATTTCTGGATCCAAACCTGCTCACTACACGTCACGTCTCTGAAAAAGCAGAAGCCTTTTTTGTCCTTATTAGGTATAAAACCCTTTCTAAAGGCACTGAGTGATTATATCAAGCATGTGGGATTTTGGTTAAAATCATTGTGTCAAATCTGCAGGAATGCCGAAGCCATGCCAGGAGTCTTGGATAGCTCCCAACCAAGAGCTGTCTCACTGAGTGCCAGTAAAAACATCACATTCCTAGGTCATCTATAAGACCAGAAACAATAACTGCTCAGTGCTTACTCAAAGATTCTGCTTTATGAAATATCATTGCTTTCAAACGTTGTAAAGGCTACATGTCTCAGAGCTGGGATTCTTCCTCCTCACACTCATCATATAGGACATCCTTTTCTGTAAATTCAAAGACTTTTCCTTGCAAACATCACAGCCTCCTGAGTGCATACAAATCATCTGTAAGAGGCAGCAAGCAAAAGCCTCAGGCAGAGCTATTCTGAGGGGCAGGATTTCTCAAATCTCTAACACTGGCAACTCTTCACATAACCTCCCCTCTCAGCCATTAGTTTACACTGCAAAGATGGATCTAAAACACCTGCTCACTGTGCTCTAGTTTGTTTCTTTCCCAGAAAAAAAGTTGTATGGGTTAAAACACTAATCTCAACCTTCCCATCCACACACCTCCCTTCCCTGCCTGGACTCATCTCCCTTCACAGCAGAGACTTAGAGGCTGCATCCAGTCAACAGTGCTAGTTTAACCTCCTCTCTTCCCACAAGAGAGTGCTTCCAGTTTGCAGGCTGTGCTCTACAAGGTAGCTACAGCCTTGCAGTCACATCCTTCACCGCTTGCTCTTCCACGCAATCGATAGGCCCAGTTCACAGAAGCTATGTGGTAAAGGAGCATAAGCTGAATGGCATCTGGCCGACTCTGCCTTGATATACTGCCTTCCTCCTGAAAGAAGAGGGATGGAGAGAATGGTGTTTTGGTTTTGATTTGTTTGTGATTTGTTTTCAGGGAGCCCAGGATATTTTCAGCCTTAGTCCATCACAAACAAAAACAGTGATGAGCTTTGTTGATAACAGGAGACAGATTCCCAAGAGCACGAACATAAACTGACAAGAACTTGGCTATGAGATGGAAGAGCTGAGATTTGCATCAGGGCTGATCCACAAGTGGCTCTGGACAGTCGAGTTACTGTGAGTTTAATCTGAAGTTTGCTGAGAAATGCCCCCTCCAAAACTTGCTTTTTCCTCTTCCTTTGGTAGGAGAAACAGAAGATCTTTGCTTCTAAAAACAAGCCTGTCACTTTTCTCTTTCAAAGCACATCTCTGTGCCCTGGTGCTTGAAATCCAGGGCAGACCTTCAGAGATCTCCCAGTCTGGCGTAGTGCTGAGAGGCTCTCACACTGCACACACCTCCCTTCAAAGCAAGGCAGACTGACCCTGCAGTGTGCACACCCACCAGCCATTCAGACAAATAACTCAGTGGTTTGGGGTTTTAAAGATATGGGTGGGGCTGGGGGATGTCAGGAAAGCTCCTGCTTTCATGGCCCCAGAAGTAACTGGGGAACACTAGTACTAGTGTGTTGATATCAGGGGAACCAAAGCACTAGGGACCAAAGGCAACATTTCTCCTCCTGCACTTCTCCTCACAGCCTTTCCATCCACCTGAAGACACCCTGTGTGGAGACAAAATGCAGGAAAACCAGATCTACCAAACGGCGAAGAAGAGAAACATGCACCACAGTCCTACATCCCATCTCAAAAAAGTAGGAGAGAAGTAAGAAGGAGACTAGTATCAACCTGAAAACTCCAGAAGGGCTGTGCTCCTGCCTCCCCAGGGTGGGCCAGGCCATCTTGACTGGGATCTTCTGGATAATTCCCCAGAGAACATTGTTAGGAAAACTTGTGGAAGCAGTAAGGGCTGCTCCAGGTCAGGTGAAAAAGAGCCAGCAGCATCACTGCCTTTGCAAAGCACATGCATTAGCTCTGGGTAAGTCCCTAACGCACTGGGCTCTCTTTGAGACTGGAATTGTGGATGCTTCAATTGCAATTAGCTGTAATTAAGGCAATGATCATATAACAGAGATAGCATATAAAAATATTTAACTCTAAATGGCAATGCAAATGCCATTTTCATGCACGCTGTATGCAATCTCTATTCGTTCTGCAGGAGAGTGAAAAGGATACTATTTTAATCCCACTTGTCTCTAGGACTGTCTTGATCCTGGAACAATGAAAGATGCATACTCGTTCCAAAACTTAAACGGGGAAACATCAGGATGAAGAAGGGGAGATCCCATGAGGCAGGTTGGTCCTGTCCAGCTAACAGGAGTTTATAAAGTAACTTTCCAAAAGGTCTCCCTGAAAAATCTTCCAGCACATTTCTCCTGCTCAGTTATATCAGTTAGAGCCACACACAAGCTGATGGGTGAGTAGTTTGAATGGATGACATCAACGAGATAGAAGAGATGCCTCCCGTGAACATTTTTCTGCATACACTAGATAAGGCTTGGCGGTTTCAGAAAGAGAGAGACCTACTGAAAATCCAGCAAAGCTCCTTCTTGGGGAGTCCACTGTTTTGTTGCTGACAATTTAAGAATGAGAAATGTACAAATACAGAGGCTGAAGAGTAGGTTTGCATAAATCAGGTTATTGTGTCAGATCAGATCACCGCTCTCCTAAGCCCAACACAATTGCATCCCCATGTCCACACAAGCTCTAGCCTCACCAGTAAGCCAGCATATCCAGAACCAGAGATGTTCCTCAGTGGCATCAGGAAACAGACAAAAGCAGGTGTTGGGAGTCTGAAGTTAACACATCGGTCACAAGCCAGCTTCTGTGGCATCTTTTCTTACTTGCTAGGGCCAACCCAAATACAGACCATGAAAAAAACTGTGGGTGCTTTAAATCCAGAAGCTTGTGTTAAAGTCTTCTTGTTATATGTGAAACAAACTTTAATGCCAGAGCACCCAATGCACATAGGGCTGGCAAAGGTGCTTGGGGGAGGGCAGAATGGAGGGAACACGGCAAGGTGAAGAGAAGTTTTTCCAGTGAGCTCTTTCCAGTTCCATAAGCATTAGTCTGCATCCCACAAGAGTTGCTTCCACAGTGTAATAAATGCCCCTCTCCTGCCCCAGCAAATGCCCACCTAAAGACCGTTTTTCATGTTTTAATGTATGCACTTTATATTCACTGTTACATTCCTTGGTGGAAATTTGCATGGAACTGAAAGCAAAATTAATCTGCTTTAATAAGGAAAAACGTGTCACATTTGCAGTAAAATGGGATAGTAGGGAGGTCTAATATCTCTAGTATATTGGTCAATTTCCTTTTATATGAAGGTGCATGCTTCTCATATCAAGTGACCAGGAAAGATGTTATACAATTGCCTTGGAGGTAGCAAAATGTAACTGGAAAAAGTGCAGATTGTTTGCAGTGGTACGATAGGTTACATTCCATGAAACAAAATAATATAAATACATTTAAAAGGGATACTGTACAGGATTTGTTATACAAACAGAACATAATTGTCATTGTATCCCTTGAAGTATTTTGGCAGGGTTTTAGACCCCCCCACCCCCCAGCAGGGTCTGGAAGAATCTGAAATCCAAAGGCAGAAATGGAAAAGTGGAGCAGTTTGTTCATATCACAACATGCCAAAGAAGAACAAGGCTGACAAAAAGTTCAGTAACAAAAAAGTAATTGTTTTGTAAACAAAGGCATCAGAACACCAGACTTTGCAAAGAGACACAAATAGTAAGCTGGACACTCCCTCCCAGGGTTGGACGGATTGGTCCATCTGACCATGGAGCCTATTGCCAATGACTGTCGAGTGCCCTAGAAGATGAAAGAAACCTCTAGCTGAACGTTATGAGCACCCCTCTCCAGGATGGCTGGGGAATATTCTCTATGGCATTCTCCTTGCAGCAGTTGGCTTGCCTTGAAGCAGAGTGGTTTATAATGAATTCAGGATTTTTTTTTTTTACCATTCTGTATTGTGCAGTACGGCCCCATCTTTGTCATACGTGATGCTTGCTGAAAACTTCTTGTCGTTTCCAAATTATGGCTACTGTATTTGACAGAACTTGTGGGCTGGGAATCAGACTGGTCAGAGGAGATATTGTGTACTCCTGGACATCAGAGCCACCCTGACTGCACCTTTCAGAAATTGCTCAGGAAGCTGCACAGCCAAACACAAAAATCTGCTTAGAAGCCCAAGCCTCTGGCATATAAATAGTGTCTGCAGAATTTACCTGCTTGTTGTTGCCTGTGCAAATTTGGTATTTGCACAGAGAAAATAAGAAAGTATGCACACGGCTGTAAATACAAGTATCTCACTGAGGTACCCATAAGTGAGGCTGTTCCACCCATGCACTGCCATTTGCAGGGGACAAGAAATTGTTTCTCTCTGTGAGCACAACTGAGCATTATGGGGAAAGCATCTGAGGTAACAACTCCAACTCCACTGTTTCTCCCAGAAAGGCAGAGAGAGGTTGCAGGGTTCAAATAACAGCAGATCTCTGCTTCTTTTGCCATTTCCTCATATAGAGAAATGCTGAGATGTTTCTCTGCAGCTTCCAAAAATTTCTTTCTCTCTGTGCCCCAGACTGTGCCAGTTCTGGTCTCAGAGAGCAGGATTTGTCCCAGAAAGAGAGTAATTAGTATTACTCTACTTTCCTCTGCTGGGTAGGCTGTACCAGTGAGCTGAGACATATCAGCTTCTGCATATCAGGTTTTGGAACCAGGTGAAACATCTTGAATTAAGCAATCTCCCAGGGCAGCGGCAGATCTGCTTTTTAACTGGCTCTATAATTAATAGATAGGTTTAGCAGGAGAATATGTATTTTTCCCATTTTTTCAAATTATTTTTTGCTATCTGGTTGATTGATTTTTGCTGAAGACAACAGAGGATAAAAGCAATCTCCAGTGCTGTCTCAAAACACCATTTATATAGAAGCATGCAGTACTGATTTTAATTCTGAACCCAGTATTTCCTACTATGCTAACCTATCTTCTGCACTAGCTGAAAGTCCATGTCCTATTTTTACCTTGCCTTTAACATAGGGTGGATTTCACAGAGCCTTACGTGAGTAAAAAAAGCCTACATTAATCTTTCACTGAAAAACTAATTCAACATTCCTGTGTATACATCTTTTTTCATTGTGGCTGTTATTTCAGTCTCAACTTGATCCTGTTTTGCATTTCACAAATGTAAGCTCTGTGCATGATTCCAAACTTGCTGACGTTCCATAAATATAAAAGCCTTAAATCATCTTTATCTGGTAGAGAGAAAACATTCCATAATTCAATTCTAGCCAACATTTTCTGAATATACCTTATTATCCTTTTAAATGACAACAAAAAAAAAATTAATTGTGCTGCTGCACTACATCTTGTAATGCTTATTTACATCAGCAAGGATACATTCTAGGTGTTCCACTTAATTATCTCTGAATCACCTCCTGACCAGCCCTAGATTTACTGTAACACAAGCCTTCATTGACTTTTCTTTTCCACAGATAAACCCTGTTGTCTTAGCCCACGCTTACACACTTTGTTACACAGAGTAAGCGAGTCTCTGGGATGTTACCTAGAGCAAATACCGCCCACAGAATTGATAAACAAGTTTTCCGTTATGTTAGTTTAAATGAAACCTCTTACAAATAGAGGACCCCCACACAGCACTACCTCCCAGACAGAGCATCTGCTGTCTGCACGACGAGGAGCTTTGCCATAGACTTGAGCAAGAGCAGGGTCAGGCACCAGCAGCACGCAGAATGGAGGGTGCTGTTCTAACATCAGTGAGTTGCTCTGTCTACTTGAAGCCTCTGAAAGCTACTGAAGGCAGACGTTCCCCGCTTGGAAAGATGGGAAATTATGCCAGAGAGGGAAGGAAGGGGAAAAGACCGGTGTCCTTTTCTCTTAGATAGGGGTTACCTATTTACAGCCTTGCAATGCTGCTGCAGATATTCATTTTGCACAGAGTATGCAAAAGGCTCCTGGTGTATTTATTATCCATATAAGCTCTCCAACCAACTGTAGTCAACTGTCATGCGAATAGTGCAGGAGCTACAACTCCCTGGCCACTCACAATCAGCTCCAAACCTATCCAAGGGGTTATGAGCATTGGCTAGTGCAGGGATGGACAACTGCCATCTCATTAGTTTTGCAGGAATGGACAGCAAAATGCCTCTTTGCCTTGTGCTTCACAAGTCTTTGTGCAGTTTCCTTCCCCCCATAACGCACATGCACACTGCCAATACTCTCAGTTTAACTGGTGACCAGTCTGTTTTCCAAGTGATGACTCCAGTGATGAGACAGAGCTGTCTGGCAGGTTGAGCCAGGTCTCCTTACCACCAGTTGATTGCCCCTGGTCATAAGGACTGACAGGTAGCCTGAGAACCTAGACTTCCTGGCACCGGCATCATGTTATTGCATGGTCCTGAAAAAATGCTGATGGTGGTCTGTTTTCCACCATCATTGTGCTCCTACTGGGCAGGGTGGCATATTTACCTACATCACAGATACGCTGCAGACTGATTAGATAGTGCTGGCAGAGCACTTTGGGGATGTAAGCAGCTGTCCGAGAAATAAACGTTACCCACAATGTTTAGAAATACCACATTTGCCTTTGTTTGCAGTGTTGTAGTACTTCTGCTTCTACTTGAAAGCATGTGATATAAAGAACTGAAAAGGAAAGTGCCCACACAAGAAACTTTCTACATTCTTATGAATTGCCTAAAGGGCTTGGGATTTATTTGATCCAGACAGGCATTTCAAAGTCTTATTTTACTTGGGCTCCTTGCATTTCCAAATTTCAGAGTGAGCAACCCAGTTTTGTTGTAAAACAGTGAGAGACACTCTCAAAGTTCAGACTATAGTTTTAGAAACAAAATTCCACAGTTTGAAATTAAGGTGATGTACTTACCAACAGCCTCCTGCAATAGCCAAACCTCCGGCTCCCATCTTCCCCAGTCAGCATGAAAGAGAAGGTCTCACTAGAAGGAAGTAAATTGCCCAGATCTTACTATCAGAACTAAAGCATAGCTATGAGGTAGATCATTTAAAAAGGCATAGTGCCTTATCCTGTGAGAGATTCTACCCACTAGAGAGTCTTCTCTCCCTCTGCTCATCATCTGGACATACTCTGTGGCCAAATTCCATCAGCATTAGAGCAAAAATGTCTGCACGGTCCTGGACAACCTAGCTATCTTCTTACAAGAAGAGACAGGTGCTGAATTTCAGTGACATGGCAGTCCCTTTATACTACAGAAGGAATGCAAGAATCAGATTTTGACAGCAGTATTCAAATGCTGCATTCATTATCCCTTACCTTGTAGTTAGATCCTCTTTTTGGACTGTGCCTTGTTTTTAAAGGGAGAACCCTAGATATCCTCTAAGAGTACAGAAATCATTTTCTAATCCAAAAATAACACAAATTTGCAAAATCCAGCTCATTTTATATCCTTGTCTGGGATAAGTACCGTTTGTGACAGAGAAGTAAACAAACAGTTTAAGGCTTTAATTACAGCACAGGTAAAGGGATGGGTTTATGAATTTGCACGTGGGCTGATAAACGTTCCTGACTAATTTGAAAGTTTGAAATAGCTTATATAAAACACTTCGTACTGCAGTGCCAGGGTTTATACAATTCTAGCAGAAAATGCTATGGATATCCTGTTTCACAAACATGGGCTCATGGAAGATCTGTGTAGAAGAGCAGCAGCAGTGGAATGCTGTGTAAGCAGAGCTGCGTGCTGCTCCCACCAATGTTGCCCACACAGTTCTCTGCTTCTTCAGTGTGTTCAATACTTCACTATTCGGGTGCTTCCAAGTACTGAATAATATAGCCAAGCAACACTGAATATAACGTGCTTATATTGCACGTGCCATACGTAAGCCAATAAAATGTTCCATATGCACTCTTGGCTGCAGTAATTCCTGCAGGTGAATGCTAGATCCTTGTCATCATTGAAAGTCCCCTTAGACACACTCTGAACATGTCTTATTTCATTTACACACATCTCATATCATCCATCTTAAAAAGACATCTCATATTTTGGGACTTCTCTCCCTTCTGCTCATTCTACTACTTCTACACCTTCAGACCAACAAATTCAGATGCACTGATCCAGGAAAAAAAAAATAGATTTTTGAGGTTTCTTCTGAATGAAAAAGAAAATGAAAGTCTGGCTTTCCCTTCCTTCGCCCCTCTCCTGTAGTCATTCATCTCTAAATGCAGGAAGATAAGGCTCTTTTGCTGGCATAGAGCATGTCTCCAAAAAGTTCTCAGAACAGCATTGCTTTGAGCCAACAAAGAGGTGCCCTGCAATGTTAGGCAAGCATTCTGTGGTAGATGACTAGGGTAGATAGCGGGCAGGGCACTGTCCTTTTTAAGGTTTATTTTAAATATTTACATTTATGCTTTTGGATTTGGCACTGAGAGGAACCTTCAAACCTCTTCCCCTCAGCCACACAGGCCTGTAAGCCAGGCTGAATGGGGAAAAAAATAATATAGAACTTAAAAAATATTAAATGCATCTGTCTGATCCTGAAGTGGCAAAGACTCAAACTGCTACTTCCTTAATTGGGCATCGGCAAGCCTGCGGCTGCTCCACATGCACTCCGTCAGCTCTGTGAGGCAGAGGAGCACCAGGGGGCTTACCTGTTGTACTCAGAGACAGGGAGCCAGTCCTTGGCATCAGGAAAGCAGAACTGAGGGATAGCCTTGAGACGTTCCTCTGCTTCACGCATTTGCTTGGTTGGTCTTTCTAGCTGTGGGGGCGAGGGGGAGGCAAAAATTGAAGTTCCATCCATTATTGTTAGGGCCAGCCTCACAGCACCTCTCAGGGGCGCGTGTGAGGATTACTAGTGAGCTCTGAAGAGCAAGGGCCCATCAGCTTGTTCCTTATTGGTGCTTGGCAGAGTGAGGCATGACCCCAGAACGTGCTTATAGATGCTCGTACAACAGAAATCATCATTGCTGTTTTTTTTTTTTTTTTAAATTGACTGAAATTCCCTTGTTGCATAATGTCCGCTTAAAACACACTCCTATCTCAAATTCCTTTCTGCTGCAAGAGCACAAGAGAAATACCAAAGCTCAGCAAAAGTCTTTCCATTGACTTCAGTGAGTTTTGGAACAAATCCTAATATACCCAAATTGAGTTGAAAGTGAAATATTTAGAAACTGAATTTAAACACAGTATTTAAAGCACCTACCATTAGGCCAAACTCTACAGCACTGGAAGAGACGATTTTGTAAATATGGAAAGCTTTCAGTCACCTTCTCTATACTCTTTACTTTATAAAAATACTGAAAGCTGAATGATTAACTCAATTTAAGAAATAGATTTCTATTAATTTTTCCACTTACTCACTTTACTGATTTTAGCAAAGTAATGATGTTACAAAGCATTTAGAGTAAGCTGTATGTAAGATTTTTTTTTTTTTTTACCTTTGGAAACTGATATGTCACTTCTGGGAGGTAAGTGTTTTTAGAGGGCTTCTTTTTCAGTGACACTACCACAAAATATTCAAATAACTCCCGTTCCTGCCATTCAATTAGCTCCAGTTCCAGGGTTCGATAACTTGGAGCCCTCTTCAGCATTGACTGGATGTGTACTAGACGCTGGGTGTGAGCTAGCATAAAAAAAAAAAAAAAAANAAAAAAAAAAAAAAAAAAAGAGACAGATCATTACCTGTGAATAGTATAATGTAATATATATGTGTAAGCCGCAGCCATTCACAAAGGATTTTCAATTTGCCAGCATATTATTCCAAGCATGTCCTCCTTACAAAATCAGACCTTCATACTGTAGTCTCCCTCACTAATTCCACCCATAAATCAAAACCCTTTCCAAGTAGTGAAGTGATGCAACACTAAGTCACTGAAATCATTTGCAGTTCATAACTGTTGCCCTGCCAAAGGTCTGCTTTTCCTTCATGTGTAAGACTACGTTATAAGCTCTTATGTGGGTGTGCAAATGCAGTAGAGCCTCCAGGGTGACACTTCTCCTCAGGCATGACTTGGACTTGGTTTACATTGGTGAAAAACAGTTCTATGACCTGTCCCTGTACAGCACAGTTCTACGGTAAGAGCCACTGAGGTGTATTTCTCCTTCTCCACAGCACAGGCATAGTCCATACAAGCTGTGGAACGACCTCCAGGGAAGGGGGAAGGAAAGGATAGAAGAGAAAAGAGGTACAAATTGCCTCCTGCAGGATTGCTTTGCTTGTGCCAATTCAGACTGAGGGGCAGCTTTAGATTTATAGTCACATCCGGTCCTGATTCAAAGATACTCCTTGATCCAACAACTTGTCTCCAGATCTCTTTGGTGGACTAGTCAGTCACATCATTACCAGTTCTGGTAGACGAATAAATGAAAAGAACTAAGTGAAAAGAACTGCCTGCATGCTCTTCCTCATCTCTTCACACCAGGATCTCTGTGCAATGGCAGACAAAATATTAGCAGCATGTGTCAACCCCTTACGGCTATATTCATTGACACAGTTTGCAAAAGACAGACTCTCTCTTGTGGCAGGGAAATAAGATGTTACAAGCACTTGATCACAGCAGCAATTAATTGACAGAAATAAAAGAAAATCCCTGGATGACCAGCTGTCATACAACTAGTTTAACAACACAAAAATCATAAATTTTGATAAAGCACTTGGTCATGGTGTGACTGCACAAGGGAAGCCAATTCCCAAGAAGGAACGTGCCTTGTCTTCCTTGAGAGGGTCTCAGACTGCTGGCCAGTAACTTCATATTTGCAAGAGGCAAAACCAAAGAGCCCACCCCAACAAATGAGGACCTAATAAATTCTGCTATGCTATACGTGACAACTGGATCTTTGGCTCAGGATGCCCTGAGAGCATCTACTTATAATGTCATGCAGGAACAGTCAGTTAGGGAACCATCAGAACAAGGATCCTCCTTTCCACAACAACAAGATGAAAAGCTTCTCAGTTTCCAGTGAAATCAGAGTATTTCTAAGATAGAGGCCAGGCCCTGTCGTTCTTAATTGTGGCCTATGGGCAAAAGCAAACCCCCCCCGCCCCCCCCTTTTTTTTTTTTGTACACAAAGAGAAACAGAGCTGCAAGTGTTTTGGGGCTGGTATCTGTCTACAGAGAAGGAATGAGTCGTCTTCCACATATCACTATACAATGTTGCATACAGCTTGCTTTGGGTGAGCTTGTGTGTCTTACCACCACCCATCTGGAACACATCTTTTTTCCTCAGACAATTTTCCTGCAAGTTTTCCTGCATGAACAGTAAAAGCAGGTGATATCTGCACTAGACAGATAAGAATGATTTATCCTCATCGTATAACCACAGCTATGCACTCCTGTGTTGTTTTTTCCTTCACTTATTAATAACGATAGGTTTTTAGTAATAAAAATCTGTTTTTGCTGCCCTTGACTTTTTTTTTTTTTTTTTTTTTTTTTTTTTACAGTTCTGTTCATTTGTCAGGACTCTTGAAAATGAGAAACCAATTCACTGGCCTGGTTTAAGCAAAGTTTGTGCAGGTGCTGCGCACTGATAAAGGAATTTCTACAATTTGCAGCCCTATAAAGGAGTATAAGAACTGCTACACTGGATCATACTCAGTATCTTGCCTCCAGCGGCAGCTAGCAGAAAACACCTAAAGCAGTGTATGAATATGAAGAAAGTACATTTATCCAACCTCATCCCTCTAAGTTTGCCCCCAGTAGTTGGTTTGGAAAACACTTGCATCTGTGAAGTGGCTGACAAAGCAAATCTATCAAAGTTCCCGTTCTTCATTATATGACACGGTTGCCAAATCCTTGTTAGATCCTCACAGTTCATTTTGTCCTTGCTTTCTACATTCATGCTCCTGTGTTAGAAACTTTGTGAGCTCTACAGTAATGAAGTTAGAATAGTTCAGGAAGGAAAATACAGGTCATGGACAGGAACAACGTGCAGTAGCATGAGAATGTATGTTGACAGGGTCTGTGACAGTGGATGACTAGAAGCTGTTGAAGGCTGACCCCTTACCTTTAAATCTGTCATCTGAGTCACTCTCACTCTCGCTGTTCTCGTCTGCAAAGGAGATAGAGGAGATACAGTTAATGTATGACCAAAGCAAACATGAACTCAGTTTACTGTGGTGAAACTGTGAAAAAAACCACACTTCACACTGAACCTTGTGATCCACACCTGCTGTCTTCCTGAGTTTTCAAACATCTTGAAATAAACAGTTTGAATGACTGTTTAGATCATGTTTCCCTTGAAATAAGTTTTAATTTTGCTTGAGAATAAGAGCTTCATTTTGATGAAAAAGTAGAATTCATTCTCCGTTACAGCAAATGGTTGCACTGAACTGCTATCTATGCTAAGCTAAAGAGGTGAATGAGACGTTTTGAAAATGAATTTTTATCCCTTCCACTAATTTTTCAGACTTGCATTTTTTTGAAAGGAAGTTATGTAGCACTTGAGAAGTCAAGGGAAGCCTTATGAGCTTTGTTTGGGTAACATTTTCAATCAGCAGAATTCACCAGACAGAGTAACACACAAACGTAACTTTATGATAAGATGCATTTCTGAGGTGTACTCACACTAAAGCTTCATTGTACTCCTACTACAAACACAGCCTAAATTGCTTTCTGGGCCCATACTTTTCCAGAAGCAAACTGAAGCACAGGCTGAGTTATATTTACACATTCATGCCAGGAAAAAGCATAAATGAATTATAGAGTCAAAATTGTAATTTTAGACAAAATTTAGAGATGCAAACTACTAAAAAAGTGTAATAAAGAACAGGCTGAATAAGTCTAGCTGGTCATGGGATTAATAAAATAGACAACAGTGAGAATCTGGTTTATTTTTAGCTTATCCCCATTTTGTCCTCTCACAGACACAAAGTTACCATCGTTCATAGCAGAAAGTTCTAAACAAAGCTGAGCCTGGGGTACATGTGGATGAAAGAAGGGAAACTGTTAATTCTGTAACATTCAAATGAATCACCGAACCATGATGTACGTGTTGTACCTCGCAGGGATGCTGTCTCAATATTGGACATAGAAAGTTTCTTCAATCGCTTTTTTCCTCTTTTTGCACTGTAGATGGAATTGATTCTTTGGACAAGCTGCAAAATAAGAAAGTGAAAAATCAGTAAGGCCTAACACCTATATGCTAGGAAACTTTTAATTAATGACTTTATCCAAACAAACAATTTGACTGTGGATGATAGGCCAACTGGATGCCCTAAAACCTTTACTAGTTCAAAGTGCATTTCTGATCACTCTTATTTTGAATCCCTTTTGTTTGAATCACTTATTTTGAATCTCACTATATTACCTATAGATATATTTTCAAAAACAAATTACTCAGAGACCAAAATCCCATTTTCAAAAATGACTTGGGCATTTGCAATAAAAGCACAATGACGCTGAGGATTCAAAGGCATCTGTTATCCTTTACCACCTCATTTCTCTCTCACACAGAAAGAGTTGGCCCTAGCTTCTTAAAGCCTTTTCAGGTACAGAGTAACCTGCTGCTTTGAAGCCATATTATGTCAGCTGAGGATCTGGTCCACATGGACTTGTCCTCCCTCTTCCTTCCAACTTCCGCTGTACTTACTGACCTTCAGAGGCGCTGTATCTACTTTCTCTGATCTTATACTTATCTACAAGACTATTTTGAAATTAGCTACTAGTTCTGGCTGAAGCCAGCAGTAGCCGGAGTTTTAACTCCCGGTAATCATCTCTACAACTTCCCTTAACAGGGCTAATCCAGATAATAACTGCCTATCCAAAATAATCTGAGATGATGGAAAATATTCATGCTTAGTGACTTTAACAAGAGGTTGGGATTACTAAGAATTACCAATTAAGCAGTATATTATAATTTCTGAAGAGTCATAAATATGAAGCAATTAATCTTCATAATGGTCTTATCAGTCAGTAATAGTATATTTCGTTCCATAGCAGCTTTACTCATACGACTATAATACAATTTGCAAAAGCTGTTTTACCACTGCTTGCAGAGAGAAATAAACTCAGAGAAAGAAACTAATTTGCCATAGACACAATAAAACATAGACACAGTAACAGAGCACAGACTGGAACAAAATCTCATGCAGTCCCTCCAACAGTTGAATCATGCTGACTATATATTTTATCAGGAGTGCTATTTGAAACATGTACCTAATTTTTATGGCAAATTTTACAGTTACTACATAAATTCTCTTTACACTTCTACTGAGCACAGTAAGAACTAAGTAAGGCCCCTTCGCTCCATTTCCAAGTGCACGTAACCATGCGGTTGGGTACTTGCGGCACAATTACCAGCAGAAGAATCTCAAAGTAGCTGGGGAGAGGAGCTGTGACAGCAGACCAGAGGAGCTAACCATAACTAAATCAAGATTGGTTCTGGGGAAAAACAGGAGCCATCCAGTGAGGGGCCTTGCTGCGATTTTGTGCTCCCTTCACTGAGCTGCTCAGCACTCTGTCTTCTTGAGCTGCTTCACCAAGAGTAAAACACCTGCACAGTGGTGAAGAAAGCCCATTTTTTTGTTTTCGTTTTTTAAAGCATTTGGAAATTGCTTCATGAAGCTTCCCTGTTATCTTCTCTTTGTGTTTTGCACCTGTGGAGGCACGGGGTGGTGGTGCAGAACAGGGGGTTCTCAGGTTCGAGTTCTTTCTCTAATAACTAACAGTTTCCTCACTAAAAACGTGAAATTATCCAGTAATATGTGATTCTAGGAGCTAGAGCTGTCAAAAGTAGAATTTATCATGAAATTTATGATAAAACCATGAACATTCATACGCTTACAGCATAATTTTGTATGGGGAGAATGTCTGTTCCTTAAATCTGACAAAAATGAAAGCTGGGTACAAAACTAACATCCAAACTTTCCAAGTTTTACTCAAAACCAAAGAAGTATACTACTCTGTAACTTCCTCCACAGATGTACGCTCATTTGTGCAGTAAAGTAGCATATTTCAAGGAAGTAAAAATATAGTAAATATGAAGGACAAGACTAATTTTCTTCTTTTTGTTTGCTTCTGGCTTAGGCAGAATTTCAGACTAATTGACAGGAACATAAAAATCTCCCTCCACTCACAGTATTTACAGCCATGTACTTTAAAATATATTCTCTAATAAGAACAGGAAAGAGCTGAATCCACAGTAAAAATCAACTTTGTTCATAAGCCAAAAATAAACACATTGGCAGTTCTCTCCCATCTGGTGCTATTGTACTAGAAAAGGTCTGGTTTTTGTTTTGTTTTGGTTTTGTTTTGTTTTTTTCCACTTCCCATTTTGAATCGGAAAATTTGAACTCCTTGAAAAACAGAAAATTAATTTGTGCTTCAAATCCTTCAGGACAACAGGGCTATGAGGATGGGTTAAGCTGTGAGTAAATGCAGGGAAACATATTAGGTCAATAATAATTATTTTCCCAAAACCAAACAAATGATTGGGGGGGAAAAAAAAAAAAAAACAAAACACACTTCAGATGCTGCTCCATGTCATAAATAATTATTGCTTGGCCATCACCCATTCAAAATCATAAAGTTAGGTACACAGAATGCTCTGGCCCACAGAGCTTAAAGAAAAGTGTAGAAAACAGAACTGGCTTAAAATCAACTCTGCGCAAAGATGGCAATCAGATGTTTGCTACTTTTGGACCAGTGCAGAGTTATCCACTTCCAGGGAAGGGATTTTCACAGTAGGGGCGTGTGTAAAAAAAGGAATATATTTTGGCTCCAAAGAGTTACTGTTTCTGTTTTGATCTCAATTTTCCTTTAGACGCAAAAAGAACTTTCAGTAATGGGTACAGGCTGGATATAAATTTGCAGGCTCTTGCAGGCAGGTGACCTAACCCCAGCATAAGCCTTGTAACTGAGGCCTTGCATTCAGTTTTAACTCCTCAGAGGTCAATTTGTTGGAATAAGATCACCCCGCCAGTACCTTTGGGATCCTCCTGGCCCGGCGTGTAGACAGCAGCTCGCTTGTGGTACTCAGGCTGTCCTCATTGAGGCTGGAGGGGGAGGAGGGAATGCCAAGCTGAGCCAGCAGCAGCATGTCATCATGGCTGTGCCGCTTGGGTAACCGCGGTAAGCGGTGGCTCTTCCTTTCCGACCAGTTCCCAACGCGCAGAGACTGGCTGCTAGGCTTCGAAGGTAGCTGTGGGAACAAGAACAGCTTGAGCTCTTCCCCTCCTCGTCAACATTTAGTGCAGAAGAAGCTTTTTGTGAGCAAGTGGTGGCTACAGAAGGACATCATGCCAGGTGAGCCACTGCTCTATGAAGTATGTGCGAAAAGAGGGTTCAAGGACAAAATGAAGAGACAGGGATCAACACCTAAGGCTTATCTAAATTTCAAAGACAACAATAGACTGTGTTTGGCTTTGAATTTCCACACACCCACACCACATCAACACTATGAGCATTCAAACCTAACTTAAAAGTTTGGCTGATATCAAAACACTGATATGATGGACCTGATCTCTCTCATTTGCAGTGGTGAAAATCAAGAGCAACTACACTGAAGCTGCTATTTCATCCTAGAGAAAGAAAGTAGAAAATCAAGCTTGCTGTATTTCCATGATGTCAAGATGTTTTAAAGATCTGTCAACATGCAGAGGCCTGGTTACAGCTTTGTCCTGCCTTCCCAAGGAATTCCCTTTAAAGGACAAATAGGTTATCATTGTAGCCGGAAGGCAAGATCTCATGGACAGGATTAGGTACCAAGTAATATCTATCTTCAAAAAACTGGGGCTCTCCTGGAGCAGTCCTCAGAGCAGCTTTGCCCAGCTCTTGGGAAATTTAATCCACAGGCTGGCAGGGCCAGGTCCTTGGGTTCTCTTTCCAGCTTCCATGTGATGCAAATGAAAGACAGGAAGCCATTTCCTCCACCACCCTCTGTCTCAGCTTCCCCCTCACCTCTCCCACCAAATGGTCCTTTATGTATCTACCACAACCAATGTGTCTAGAAGATAAGTACCATTATAACAAACAGCCCTCAGTTGGCATTTGCTAATATCCTATTAGTAGTTTTATGAGCGATACACCTGCAGTAGTAAATGTCCCATTTGTTCTACCTGGAGGGCTTACCTATCATAGGGCCATACGATCTGGGATTAAGCATAGGTGTCTCTGTATGTGTGGGTTTTGCATCACAAACAAAACACCATGAATAAAACATTCTTTTTATATCTAATGACTTTAAAAATTGAAAACAACAAATGGGAAAGGAGAAGACACGGTGGGATTCAAAATGACCACAAGCCAGCGCTTCTGAGGTCCCTGTGTACCACAGGTTTGCATGCCAGGAAAATCTGCAGCAGTCTAGAAATGAAAGAAATTCTTTTTGGAGATGATTGGTGAAAGCCTGCTGACCTTCTGATCTCTTCCTTTTTGTTTATCATCATCCATGACTGAAGAGTCATGTTGCTAATCCAGTTATGTTGCTATGCTGGAAAAACTGGGTGATAAATTGTTGCCAAAGCTGCCATTTTTCAGGAAATTGAGCCTGTTCTATTTCTGGTCATCAGAGAATTACCCAGGCTCATAGCTGACCTGCTCTTAGTGTCCCTTTGCTTTATATATCAACAAAATGACAACACAATTATGGCAGGACTGACGGAAACTCCCGGTGGCATTTCAAAAAGAAGCTACAAGAATAAAGATAGCCCCGTTGCGTAGATACCAGAGAATATTTATTTACTGAGAAACTTTAAAGAAGTGACTTTAATCTGTACATTCTTTGGTCACCCTGTGTAAAACACCAAATGGTGGACAGTATCTTACCATGGACCTATATGGTTCCTATCCCAATGGGACATCTTTTTGGACCGTCTAAATGCTATCAAAATTCCTGTTAACACACAGCATACAGCCAAAAATAATCGTTCTGCTTAGTACGTCTCTCACTACAAAGTTATCTTCATGGCTATGGTTTGTGTTTCTCCTTACTCTGCCTGATTACTCACTTCCCACTTGTTCCCTTTTCAGTAGCTTTGCAATAAAATAAATTAAAATACTTAGTACTGTTTTACAAATGATGGGCCAGGTGTATACTACAAATCCTGGTAATACTTTTGTCTCTAGGACACATACCCAAACTGAATCAAGTGAAAGAAAATGTATTCAGTTTTGTTCTAGGTTACTTTACATGACAAAAATGTAGATTATTGTGACCTTTCATTAAACTGCAAATTTTCTATTGATTCACTACAAATCTACATCCAATCAAAAGAAGTTTTGAATCTCAAAATTAAGTATGTGATAAATTTATATTTTTCCTTATGAACACAATGATCCCATAAACAACAAAGCAATCTGGCATTTCATAGCTTTTACAGAAAACACATTGCTTTGGAAAATTCACCACAAATGGAAAGTCTGCAGAATTCACGGTGTTTTACTTTATGCTGCCAACACAGCTTATACAGCCTTGTTAAATGCAGACATTACATTTTTTCTAATTATTTTATTATTCATTTATTTACTGGGTCAGGGGGACATACTTTGCCTTCTCCATCTTACAAGAAACCATGCCACGCTACACGCTTCACATTACCAAGTCACAATAGGCCTCACATAACAATCCATGGGCAAGATTAAGAAGCTGACTTTCTCCCTCCTGCCCTACTAAAAGCCCAGCAGCAAACACCGAGGCAATTCACAAAGAGGTGTAACCACACAAAAGATTTAGGGCCAGATTCAGCTCCCCAAACAACTGGCAGCAGGATTCTGTTTAAACTCATCCGGCCGTAGCCAGCACTCGTCAGGGCTATTCCAAACAGCAATCAGCTTCTGCAGTGCAGCGCTGAGCTCGGAATTACAGCTGCCAAGTGCATTCACAGCAACGATTTATGGATTTGATCACGTTCTTTTTCCAGATACCCTTTCTCATTCAGTACAGCTGCTCTTCCTCCTATGCCACAACTGATTCTCTACAACAGTTTTAAACAAGCTTTGAGAGCAGAACGAAACGCGACCTCATGCCCTGGGAAGCCGTGCGTTACCTGGGGAGGCGATGTGTATTTCCTGTCCTGCGGAGTCCACATCCTGTGCAAAGAATCTAGGGAGTTCTCGGAGAGCTGATGGGATTTTCGGCCCGCGTGACGGCCTTTCAGCTCCACATCCTCATACGGGTTTTCCTTGGGTGACTCTCCTTCACGTTTGTTTTTTTATTTTTTTTTAAGAAAAGAAAAACAGACAGGAATGTAAAATTAAAAAAAAAAAATCATGTGAACCAAGTGAAAGGCTTTAAGAAAAGCTCCTCAGCTTTCAGCATGACTCATCCCTCTCACTGCAGCTGGAAGTATTTGGAGGAGAACTTGGCTATGAGATCAACATTTTTTTTTACTTTCCTTTTTTTTTTTTTTTTTAATAAAACACAAAGATTTCACAAGACGTGCTTCTGAGCATCTGCAGCTGTGCAAAATTTATTGATATATAAAAACTAAGGCACATAACTACTTTAAAGTATATCAGTAGATTTTATAAATCTATAGCAGCCACTCACAGGGTGAAATGAATAGCAATAAATAACTGTTCTCAACATACCACCCTTACACATGATAAGACAACTTTTATTTGATGCTACCTTCATTTTTCTCTTCCCCTGAGAGAAGGCAAAGAAAGAATAAGCACTTCAGCTCAGCAGTGCCAAGAAAGAAGATTGGAAAATGTAAAAGATGAGGGAAGAATTTCTGCACTAACCATGCTGCATCCTCAGAGTGTTCTTTAAAATACATCACGCCTTCTAACTAAGAAGCTATTCATTTCAACTTATGTGAAATTAGTATCTCCCAGAAGGGTACTCGTCCTGCCAGTAACATATGGAGGCTTGAACTGTTAATCCCTAAATATGAGATAAATGAAAAATACATTGAAAAGCAGACTACAATCTTTGTCGTCTTAGCCTTTGAAAACCAGAACCAAAGTTTTCAGTACAGATTTAAGTGAGATCCAACACCCTTTGGCAGCCATTTCCATCTAAGGACTGGTGGAGCAACTCATTGTCTTTGCAGAAATACTGAACTCACTAAACCTCCCTCCAAACTAAGAAGCACAAAGATGAATGAACACCATCAGTAAAATGGAAGTTTCGTATCCAGTTCTTCAGACAGCGCATAATCAGCAACTGGCTTGGAACTTGAGGATTTGCACACACAGGGTGTGCAGTTTTCCAGCCACCTTACAAAGAAAATCATCCCACCAAAGTCATCTACTCAAATTCAAGACTTGAATTTGCAGAAACTTGAAACATGCAGGAAGTTCAAAGCTTTTGGACAAACTTGTTTTTGTTATTATGTCTGAAGATGACTATAAAACTCCTGGTTTTAGTACAACATATATCACAATTCAAGCTGTTAAATATAAGGTTTAGAAACAATCCAGATTTTATTATATACTGTATTAATTAAGAATTGAGGACAGAAAGCTATAGCATGGTTTATTATTCACAGTTACAGAAAATATTCACCCTTTTCACAGAGGTAACAGCCGAGACATAGTTATTTTCAATGAGAGCAAGGCTTGAATTAATACCCTGTCCTTTCGACTACCAGTTTTTGTTCTACGCAGAATATGATATTTCCTGATTGCACAAAAGAAAACAGTTTGTGCTTTCTACTTTATTAGTAAGCCTGGAAACACAGGACTGCTTGATTCATCAGTTATAGCGATAACAGCTTTCGCTCAGCAAGATTGCACATTCACGTTACCAGTAAAAACGGGGTTTTGCTTCAGCAGTGCATCATACTAAGATTTCTAGTCAAATGTAAGCACAAGAGTGAATGTTTTAGCATTGTTTTAATTAGCGGCCTGAATAACTGCTGCTCTTGAAGAATGTTTGAATTGGCAGTCACAGCCTATTATTTCATCCAGGGGGAATCTGATTGTAGAGGCTGCACTATCAATAGTCAGTCCACATGCTGCATGGAAAGAATGCCTTCAGGTGCATGAGGTACTTAAAAGAAAGACCTTCTGATGAATGCAATGGACAGGATAAATCTGAAGTAACAAATATTCCTAAAATAATTTAAAGCTACACATGTCCTGAGAGGACTATGGAACTGACTCCTTCTGCAGGAAGGAAAATAAATAGATATTGCACAGTAATTGTTGCTTGTAAATGCTACAGCTCTAGATATGACAATCACAACAATACTCACAGCTAATTGGATTGTACTAGCATAATAAAATTTCTTGTAAGCCCAAGTCAAGTATAGGTCAAGCAAACATTTTAGAATGGATTAGCAGATTTCAAAATAGCCAACTATATTAGACAGTGGTTAAACACATGCTTCCTTGAGAAAACAAATGTTATTACATTAGTCTGCATAGTATCCAAACTTCTGAGAAGAAACAAGTTCATCTGTTGAAAAGAAACCTTTGCTAAAACGTAAAGCATTCAAAAAGTTTAGGGTGATTCTCTTTCCAAGACACCATGTAAAACAGAATAGCTTGAACCCATCTAGACTCAGCATTACAAATGTTGACCTAAAATATTAAGTATAGAAATGGGCACAGAGACATCTTGGATGAGAGAAGAGGGAGGAGCAAGGAATCATGAGCAGAGGCTGCTTTCTGACTCAGATTCTCTACCAAAAGAAAACTCGGGCCAAATTCCTCTTCAGTGTAATGTGGAGGTCAGTGGAGACACCACAGGGATTTTAACCCTTTCCCTAGAGCTGTGTGAGTTTCTTCAGATGACTGGTTTGCTGTTCAAGAACACTTACTTATTTTATTTTTATCATTTGCCTAAAAATCAAATTATTTCAGTTTTTTTCATTTTGAACTGATGTCTTGAAATTAAATGTGCCTCATCTATTTTTTTTTTTATAAGAATAACCTCATTCCCCATGAAATCTCTGATAATGAAATAGTCTGATCAATCTGAAACAACCTGGTTTTACTGGTTTGACATTTGAACCCAGCATTTTGTTCAGCCAGTGAACTAAAAGAGATAATTTGTTTGTGCGAGTCTTCAGCAGTTTTCAAACCTGAGACAACCACTGTTTTTAGTATATATGCTCTTCTTGGTGGATGAGATGCAAAAGACCGTACATGCAAAAAGAGCACCAGGCAGTGAGGACAGACTGGTTTCTGGGTGTCAAGAACAGAAAGGACAAGTGACAAGAAACCCAAGACTGCAAGCAAGCAAAACAGAAGTGTGAGGATTTCCTAAACTGCCTTAGAACAGCATTTAACCCCATCCAAGTATGCTGTGACTCCCTTCCACAAGCACAAAGACCTGGGGACTGGTGGCCAGCAGCAGGTGTGGGTCCCACACCAGGGGGAAGCTTTTGGGGAGGGCTGTGATAGCAGCTGCTGCTGCAGCATGAAAATGAAGGTTTCCATGTAGCTGGGCTGGCTCCAGAGGTCTGCAGCTTTGACCTCGGCATTTCTCCTCAACACCATCACTTCTCTAATCCCAGAGATGAAGGCAAGAAATGTTTACAATCTGCAAGCTGTAGTGCTTTTGCATTCATCTGGATTTGCTGCAAAAGGAAAACACATTTACAATGAAAGAGCAAAGAAATTTCCTTGTTCCTTCCATATGAATGTCTCTATTGGAAGCCAGAAGGAGAAAGACTGCATAGCACAGGGGCCATGCTTGTCTTAATGAGGCTGATCCAATTGCTGCAGAAGACAAGAGCAGACTATCACTGACTTCAAAGGAAACTGAATCAGACCCCCAGAGCACATATGGTCACATGAAATAGCAAACCTTTGACAAATACTGCCTCTGATCACCAGCCCTGCTTCCAGATTAGTTCCCTCTATAGGCTTTTTTCCTTTCTTTCTTTCTTTCTTTCTTTCTTTCTTTCTTTCTTTCTTTCTTTCTTTCTTTCTTTTTCTCTCTTTCTCTCTTTCTCTCTTTCTCTCTCTCTTTCTTTCTCTCTTTCTTTCTCTCTTTCTTTCTCTCTTTCTTTCTCTCTTTCGTTTTTTTTTTTTTTTCCATATTTCCCATCCTCTTGAATTCTATGTACCTAACTGCTGAGTTAATGCGGGACATTTATCTACAGGACATATATCTTCAGAAGATCTAACAGGCAATTTAATGATCGGTCCATGGGGGAAAGAAAAAAACAGGATAAAATAGCCAGGGATCTTTAGAAAAGCCATGAGGAATGCAATGCCTTGAGTCTAAGCACCGAAGAGTTTCCTCCAGCGGTTGCAATTTCCCAGTCTGCGACGCTCTGCAAGTCAGCCCTACCGAGTCCTGAGGCAGCACACAATGTTCCCCTGCTCAGCCTCTCACACGTGGCAAATGGGAAGCAGAGGCAGACTCAGAAAGCCTGTCTCATGCTGAGAAAGGAGTGAAAAGTAAGACTGGGGGGGAAAAAAAAAAATACAGGCAGACACTTCTCTATAAATGGCAGAAAGCAGGGAAACACATCATTTCTTTCTAGATGGCAGAAATAATTGTCAGATGAACCATGTGATTCACTGGGTGTAACTACTGCCTTTCACACTACCAGCGAGTAGGAAGAAACAAGTATCAGGTATATAGTAAGGGACAGGGCTCATCAAATTGCCTTAAATTTGGTGCCTAAATTAGGAGCCAGCGCTCACACAGAGGAGATGCTGAACACCCAAGCTAAAAGCCTACTGCTTTCCCCACTGGCTGCACAGGAAGCCCAGGCTCCCGAGCTGTGTGGCTAAGGTAGATGGTGTCAGCACCTCACAAATGATGAAGTGTGTATTTCCTGTATACCAGAGCTTGTGCACAAAATACAGTGCAATTAATTTATTTTATATTATAAAGAACTGGGAGATCAAAGCTTCAGCTGCCATCCCAGGGGAGATTCGGGAAAAAACAGCACGTCTCTCAAAAGGCAAGGAGTGGGAAATAGTGGCAATACATGGGCAGGAAAAGAGGCATGGGTAGGCAGAATCAGGACTAAGTAACAGACAAGTGGATGTACCCAAGTGAGTAGTCTGCATGAGGGAACAGCAGGGGAGTCAAGCACTGTGCAGACTTAGAGCTCTCTAGCATCTCTGGGACACTTAAGTCCAAAGGACTGCTCAAGGGTGCAAATCCAGGTGCGTCCTGTGTTTGCATTATTCATTCATTTTATTCAGAAAATTGCACAAACACCAATTCACACCACCAGTGCTGGAGGAACACTCAGCCACTGGGATGTTTAGGAGCTGGCTGAAAACCACAAAATCCCCACGATCTCATAAAGTACCTGAGCTTAGATCTTTAGAACATAGATGAGCTCTTTCAACATCAGAGAAGCTGCAACTGTGCATCTCGGCTGAGGAATTTACCCCAGGAATCTGCAGAAAAAGCAACTATTTCACTGTCAAATTACAGCTGAGACACATTATAGTTGCTTTGAAAACCTCTTTCTGAACAGCACTAGGTTACAGACCATTACCTGCTCATAGTCTTATCACCTAGCATACCAGATTAGTACCGCGTTCTCAGAAAGGTAGCAGAGCATCTGCAACATGCAGGATGACAAGTCTAAAATGTGATCAGCCTTTTAAGCCCTGGTCAATGGAGTTTGTATCAGACTGTGTCTTCTAAACCTTTCTAGTTTTGCTTTACCAGGCAATAAACAGAAGACAGCTGCAGAGACTTTCAGCTCTATGAGGGGACAGCAAGAGTTTACGTTTGTAACCATATGCAAACATTAGCTGTAGAAGAACAAGCACGGCTGATAAATGAATAAAAAATTTCACCAAAAAATTTAATGCTCTGTCCAAAATCATGTGCATGTAAACACCCGATGAGCAACTGTTAGCACAGTGCAGCATCACCATGCTGAAACTGCTTGGACTTCACAGAGGTTTAACTCTGTTGACTTCAACACAGACTCTGTGTGACTTTAAACTAGGATATGGGAAAGCACCGTCATGATCATTTTACTCTCTATTTCATTAACCTGCAGGATTGACTAGAAAACCAGGCCATGAAGCTGACAGAGACTTCCAAAACAAGCTGTAGGAGTGGTATAGCTGTGAGACTGACTCCACAGAGAAAAATGCTGATCTAAATAAAGCATGAGATGATTATCAAAAATAACTGAAATCCATGTATCCCAATGTGGCAACAAATCAGCAGCCTGATCATCAATAGGATGAGACAGCTAGAGTACTTGGCCTTTCTCTGACAGGCCCATATGGATACTGTTTCATTTAATGTGCTCTGGCTGCCATTACCTTACACTGTCTGTTATTAAAATTGCCACAATTACACTTTCTAAAATACTGCCCTGCTTTTTAGACTTTGAAAGGCAGGCTAGGGTCATGGAAGAAGACAGGAACACACATTTCCCTTGTCACAGCCTGCACCATCATTTTGTATCAATCATAGCTCTGTCTTTTACTAACAGGTTATCCAGAGACCTACTGATAAGGCTCTGACTAAAAGCCTGAAGCGTTTTCGGAGGAGGTGACTAGCATAGCACTGCTGGCAGAGGTGCGTTCTCTCCAAGTTTGCTTCGGCTTCACAGCAGCCCAGCAATTCCAGTTTCTCCCAGATTTGTACAACCATTTGATGCAAGATGATGATCTGATGGAAAATAATGTGGTATGACAGTATGACAGATGGTAATGTGACAGGATGATGGGATTTCACTGGAAACATCAAGAGCCCAGCTCACTCTTTTTCTAACCCTGTTCCACGTTTACTGGAAGAACTTTGCAAACATTCTAATTTGAAAGCAATGTCAAGCTGGAACATCTTCCAACTGGACCTCAGTCATCATTTCTGCAGCTCTTGGCACACTTAATGGAGGATTCAGTAAAACAGCTAAATCATCCCAGTTGTTACATGACATGTACTATGTCCAACTTACACCAGAATTCAAAACAACTGATCTGTTTAGGAGAGACGAGGTGCTTTACCATGTTGTTCTGAGAACCAGACTCTGCAGGGAAGGTTAAGCCACTGATATTCCCTCCATGCTCAGGATCCTGCTTGAAGGTCCACACCTGCCTCTTTTAGCTGCTCAGGCACCCACCTGGATTAGGCTGCCCTGATGCTCTGCTTAATAGTGCTGATTTGAGACATACTGCTCCGTCTCCTCTCTTATGTGGTCTGATGTATTGTGAAATAGCTGAGGCACCTAGCTCAGTCCATTCTCAAATCTCTGGAAAAGACTGTACTTACCCAAGTACAGCAATAAGCTGTCTTCCACTAATTTCAAGGAGAGCTGGATACACCGAAAGAAAGACATTTTGCTTCCTGAGTGATGACATGAAACCTGAATACAAGACTTACGGGGATACAATTTTACTCCAAAAAATGAACTTTTCTAGGCCTGGTACCAATCTGACAGGTTTGGGGCTTTATAATGATTTATTTTTCACCCAATTCCCTGACTGTGAAGAAGGCCCATGAAAACCCAGAGCTAGCTGACCTGTTATAGTGCAGAAATAAACAAGAAACTGATTCTCCCCAAAGTGAAGTGAGATACTCAAATGGACAAATACAGGAAAATAGATAAATAATTCTGTATAACCACACAGTTTCACTTTTCAGTTGCCTTAGGTGTCAATTGTAACAAGGTTCAATAATATACATTCAGAAGCACAGTGATTAAGTTGTTTTCCCCTCTCTAACCCCTCTTAAAGTGCAAAACATATTTGTCAAGAGAAATATCCAGTTGTTGGAAGGGCTCAACATTTCCTAATGTGACACTGAACAGGTCCAGAGAGCAGGAGGGTGCCTAACAAACCCTCCCCAGGAGGTCCAGCTTCCCCGGGACGATGGACTGCAGGAAGCTCCCATTAGGAGCCTGCCAGCAAGATCCCATTCAGAAGTTCATCCCAGTTACAGAGATTCCACAGCAATATTTCTGGGCACATTGCTTTACTTTCTAGACTGCTTGAGCTCTCGCTTTCAAAGCAGACACAGTAGCTGTCTGCGGCTGCTTCTCCTTTAACTGCCTCACTTCTTCTCTTTGCCTCCTTTTCTCAGTCTTCCCCCTCCACAGAAAGCCAGATTTCCCATGCAATTTAACTATCACCTTTTATTTAAAGCCAGTCTGAAATAACCCAACTTGGATGACTGAGAGTTTCATAGGCTCCAGAAAAACTTTCTGACTGTCTTTGTCCATTACTTCTCAACAAACAAATACAACCAGAGATGGGCCTGAACCCAAATTCTGGCTCTGAACACTTCTGAGCTGGGAAGAAGTCTGCATCCCCATCAAGAATGTGTGATAATAGTCCCTAGTCTCCTCAATGGAGCACAGAGAAACTGTGATGTGGAGATAGGGAGAAATGAGGAGAAGATGGAACTGAATCCCACGGCAAGCTTTCAAAGCTGTCCTCTATCACCATGGACAATATCAAACCCCAGATCCAAAGGCCTGTGCTCTTTCAGAACCAGAACTCTATAGCTGAATCCCAGCTTTAACATGAAAACCTTTCAACTTTTAACTTTGTGTATTAATTATGACATTACTTAGAGGATAGTTTTTTTTTTTTTCCATGGGAATTTGTGCCACTTGCTTGAACCTTTCACCTTTGACTAGCTTTCCTCTTGCCCAGGTTATCTGTCCCTCTTTAACAGCTAACCCATCTGCCCAGGCAGCTCTCCAGGCTCATGTTCTGTCTGCTGGAGTCAGCTTGAAAAAAGCACTTCCTCAGCCAGAAGGTATTTGTTGGGCTCCATCTTCCAGAGTACATCGTGAAATGTCTGTTCAAAAAATACCTGCATTTAGTGAATGGAAGAGCTCCATACTGCTGTCCATTTCAACTGCAAGGTTAAAGGAGAGAAGCACGGCCTCCACAAGCGATCCAAGCACAGCACTGGGACCCGCCACCAAGCAGCCCTCACACAAGTTTTGACACTGATGGCTATTATGCCTTTGGCACACCGCCGAACTCCTGGCACAGGCCAGCCCAGGCTATACCTGACGGGCATATGCGTGTGTCCCTAGACTTTGTGCCCCTAGGGACTCCGCTGCCAGGGAAACACCAAAACTTCCCCAGGGCAGGAGCAGACACTTATGCTCCTCCTCTTAAGAAATTGATGGGGACAAAGATTGATTTAGAGGAAATTTCCACCTGTTCTACTTCATCCATCACTCTGAGGAGTTATAAATGTAGTAAGAATGCTTGCCCTGTCAAAGCAGATTTCTTCCCCTATATTTAATTTCAAAATTGTGAATGCGATTTATCTTACAAACACAAACCATAATTTACATGGTTTTACTAGATTTTCTCTAGACAAACTTAATATTGTTCCCTTAACCTTGCCTTCACTTTACTCTCATTCAGCCTTTTTTTGGTGGTGATAACAAGCGCTTTCTTCTAGATGTCATGTGAAAAATGCCTCAGAGACAGCAGAGATTAAATAACAATATTCAAATATCTCCGCTGTATTTAGGAGAACAGACTGGAATACTGAAACCATATGGCACATATGACAGGAAATACTGTTGTCCACAAACACAGCAGAAGCAACCATCTCAGACATCTCTTAATACTATGATAGTTTCTTGAATTTGCACAAAGCCAAGCATGGTTTCCCCAACTGGATTCATAAAGCCACATCAGTTTTGGTCTGATTAAAGACTCATTCAAAACCACAAGAAGCAAAACAATGCTAAGTTTACTATGACTGCCACATTCCTGTGAATGCTAGTACAGAAGATGAATGAAGTCCACATGGTTCCTTGCACATGGAATACAGCTCTGATTAATATTAGGAATGTGTATCCCTTTATACAACTGCTTTTTGATTAATGCAGAATGGATCATTATGTTCCAATCCAGTATCTCTCTTGAACTTAACATGCAGCTATTTCATCTATTAAAATGTATATAAATATTACAAAATTAAACAAAGCCTCTGGTTCACGATGTCACAGGATTTCAAAGGACAAGCATTTTTGTTTTTAAAGTACCTTAAGACTTTTTTTTTTTAAGTCAGCTCTCAAATTAACAAACTACTCACAGCAGTTCATCACTGTCCTCATCTTTAAAGAAGGAAACACTGTAACAGCACCAGGAGAAAGACAAAGGTTAAGTGTGCATATGCATCAGATGAGGAGGTCATGTAATAATCTCAGAAACAATGACTCTAGTCCTAGTACTTATGTACTTAAAAGCTACATTTTGATAGTTGTACTAGCCTGAGTGAGAGCACTCAGTACCCCACACAGCATCTTGTAGGTGTTTAACATTAAATACACATATTAGAAGATACCTTCTGATAGTTAATAGCTGCATTAAAAGTTTTAATGCTATGGGTGGTGGGGTAGATTTTATTAATGACAATATTTTAGCTACCTACAAGCATTTAGGGAAGCAGGATATTCAACCAGCTATAGAAAAAAAATCAAAAAAACAAAACAAAACAAAAAAAAACACCACCACCTCTAGGGCAACTGTTTGCAAAGAAAATCCAAAGCAGCCATGACAGAGTTCTTTCTAGCTTTGAAGCAGATGTAAATCTATAAAATAAACTCACTTTTCCAGACACCTGGTTTGCATGAGTACAAAAGTGCTACTTAGAGACTTGGGTCTAGCACTACTGGTATAAGTTATGCAGATGTGATACACAAAACTATGTTAGTTTCTTTAAAGCCAGAGATCAAACTGCTTTGGCTTGTCTTTAATCACGCTTGACAGCTTATAAGAATTATACTGATTTGGTATTCCCCCCACACTGCCTGTATTGAATGAAGTGCTTTGGAATGAGACTGTTAAAAAGCAGTACAAAACAACGAAGTTCTGTGTTTATCCTCAGATCAGAAATTTTGCATTCTCTTCCCACCACCTTGCCAAAATGCCCAAATTATAATTTGCAGAGAGCAAGCTTATAGTTCCCATGAGCTGGAAGCCCTTTGTGATTTTGTTTTACTGAACCCAAGATTTCTTCTCATTTGAAGAAACATTCTTACCAGTTCTGCATTTTTATTTTTATTTTTTGGACAAACCAAAAGAAGGAAAGCAAACATTACCACTTAACATCTGGCAGCATGTTGACAGTCCCTGAGCAAAGATAAGCACTATCATGCACGATACATTTTCAAGTGTGGACTGCATGGTGGTCCGACTGTTCATGGAGAAGGGTGATGATCATTATAAGGATGCTCTCCACAGAATAATCCTTTCAGTATCTACATAAGCTCTTGTATTTTCAATAGCAGGCACTGAGCAGAAGCATTTTTGGTGTTCTGATAGCATTTATTTTGAATGGCACAGACGGAAAGAACAGCTGAAAATGGAAAGAGTAAAGTCCTGCTTTCACTGAGGCTGACAAACCAGAAACAGAATTTAGTTAGAAGGACAAAGAGCCCCAAGCTCAATTTTGTGGCTACTGTCCTTTGCTGTATCAACTGCCATGACCAAGAAGATTTTTGTTCTATCATCTTTGTTTGCCCTTCAAACATTTGTAAGCAGCATTAGATTGCCCCAGGCCTCCTTTTTACCAGACTAGACAAGCCCAGCTCTCTCAGGGTCTCTTCAGAAGACATGTGCTCTAGGGTCCCTGACTATTTTGGTAGCCCTCCAGTTTTCAGTAGATAAAGATTCATTGTCCAAAGTAAAATGAAGTACCCTTTGTATCTCTTGCAATAATGCAACACTGAAAGAGTTAAAAACAGTGCAGATATTCATCACTTGTGTGGAAAATCTGTGCTCTGAAGGGGTGCCCAATTTTCAGTAATTATAACAACTTTTTTGATGTTAAAAGAATGTATGCATAGGCCATACATTTCCTTCTAAGACCAAAAGAAACATGTTTTTCTTGTGGAGCTTAATCAAAACAGTGTTTTCATTGTGCATTCCTGATGGCTCTATAGCTAAAGGAAATTATTTTTTCTTTAACCAATAATTGGGACTGAGGGAAGACCAGGAATTGTGCTACATACAACTGCTTTGGGGCAGTCCCCACAGAAGTCTTGAAAAACTCAAGCTGACCACACAAGGCCTCTGAGGTTAATCTTGCTATTGGATAGTTCTGTAAACTGTATCTATTTCACTTCTTTACATTTTTACACCACCCAAGGCTTCAAGCCAAGGCCTTGTTAAAAAAAGAATGATTTGTTTCTTGAAAAGCATGAAAAGATCTGACCAGTCTGTCTCCAATACCACTCAATGAAGTTTAAAGGAATCACGACTTCCTGCACGCGGACTGAGAGTTATGTTTGCTGTGATATATCAGAATCACTTACCCTTCATTTAAGCTCTCTTTACTGACAGCACTGAATGTTCTTGCACAGGGCGGATGGTCAACAACGCACAGTCCAACCACAACTGCTCAATAAACCATTGCGAGTCCATGTACTGCAACAGGTTCTTACCTACAATGTCTTCATAGGCATTTTCTTCTAAAGTGCTCTTGGATCCAAATTTATGCTGGCTCTCAGTCCCATTTTCAGTTGGGGAGGGAGGGTACAAAGACTGCAGACTTGACGCATCCTCAAACTCAAAGGATTTTCTGAAGTTTAAAACAGTAAGTAATCAGTAACTAGAATGCAAAAATGACTCAAACATTTAGCTGAGCAGTTGTGTGTTAAGAAATACATATAAACTGACTAAAAAATAAATCACGCATCATGCTTTCAGAGGACTTGTAGAAGACCCTCAAGTCCTGTACTGACAGCAGTCTTCAGTATAACAAATCGTGACACTCTTATGAGGCTGGAAGTATTGTTATCCCCATTATACAGAGAAGGAGAAAATATCCGGAAAGTATGTGATATTTTTCAAAGCTTACAAAGTTAGCTGCACAGCCGTCAGATTAGAAATTGTTTTGTGCTTGCCAAGAGCCCCAGAAACATGTGGCCCTCTCTCCTCAAGAAAAAGGCGTTCCCTGGAAAGCTTTCCTCCACCGGCTGCCCTAGCGGATGTAAACCTCAGTCTGAAAACACTCACGTCTTGAACCTTCAGATACATCCCCACATAAAGCACAGTGTACAAATGCCAAAGGCAGATTGAAGTGTGAAAAAGTCACCCACCTCCCTTGCACAGCCTATGTCAAGCACTGGCAGCAAGGACAAAGCATAGAGGAAATAAAGGCTGTCTGGGGTGAATGAGCAACCCTGGGTGATGGCTGGGCCCTGAAGGTCTGGGCTTTCTGGCAGGAAGTGAGGGACAGCTGGCTCGGATGGCTTCCTGGAGAGAGTCCTGCCCCCTCCCTCCCGTGCTCTCTCCCATCACTGTGGGTGGGAGGTTTGGCATCGTACCTCCAGCTGGATGTAGAATAATCCTGCAGGTTGGAAGAAGCTGGTGTCCAAGCCCTCCCCATTCTCCAGTTTGCCCAGCTCTTGTTTCTCTGAGGCAGTATCTACACTGAAGCTGGGAGGTACATGGTTTGCACTGTCAGCTCTACCAGGGCTAGCGTTCATCTTCATTTTCTTATGAAGTTAAATTAGCCACCAGAAAAGCTGTTTTCAACCAAAATATTAGAAGAATAAATATCCACAGTCTGTTCTCATGATATTCCAGTGACCATAAACCACACATATGTTCCAAGCAAATGGAAACCTACCCGGTAAAATGTCAAGCTGATTTGCAATAATCAAGAGATATGCACAAGAGCACTGCAAATCCTAAAACTTACACTCAGCTAATCATAACCTAAATTGATAAACATTAGTTTTGCATTGGGCTCATGCCTACCAGTTCCATCCAGGACTGAGGCTGCCCATACAAACTTGTCTAACTCAGCAATGACGAGAGACTGAGCCTGCAGAACAGCAGGCACAAGCATGAGTTGCACCTCTTCCTGCAAAAAGGTTCCAAAACTTCATCTCAAAAACTAATTGTACCAAAATACCATGGTTCTGAGATGACTTGTATGGTCTCAAACTCAGTGTGAGCATGTACTCAGAGACTTATTTACCACTTAGATGTAGGTCACAAGGTGATTCTGTGGCAAGAATCATCTCCTGTGACTCGTTCCTCTCTCCACCCACCACACAGACCACTTTACTGCTTTACACAGCCCATTTTACCACTTGCCCCTTAGTTTTCCAATAAAGGCTATTGTTTATATCTGAACATTCAAAAATTACTGTTTGTCTTCTGTACATTGTATATGCTGTGCTGAACAAAATGAGCTCAGCTTTATTTCACAAATTCTTGTTGAAATCTAGGTTTGTTTCCTCTAACGGATTATTGCCAGGACTCAAAGATAAGTGCTGTTAATTGGAGCTTGGCTTTCCACATTTCCCCTCTCTCTTTCTCAGAGAAGCAATGCACACCAGCAGAGTTGTCTGCTCCATTTCAGAAACAGGTGTTTCTTGAAAGAAGAGAATCCGAAGGCTCCTCTTCTCCTTTTCCTGCCCCAGCGCACTTCAGGTCAGGTTGTGCTGACATAAACTTGTAATTAATTGAGCCAACATCAAGCACCAGATACTGAATTCATAGTGTTCATCTGAGATGTTAACAGTTACTTGCAAAGCTCATTACTAAATTTCAGCTGTGTGTGTATTGTACACATGCACAGATAGCTGAACATCTTCAAAAGGCAATACTTTGAATGTTTAGCAACTATCCCTGCAATTTTCTAAATGGAGAGCAGAGTGAGTTTTACCACTTCCAAAAAGCCAAGGGGAATCATGTAATTAAAACAAGTCAAACTCCACAGACTGCTGTGGAAATATTGCCATATAATCTGCTCATCATCAACTCAGGAATATATAAAGTCCCTTCTGTGCTAAAATATGGTTTTCTCAACATTAATCCCTTACAGCTGTTGATAGGAACTTAGGACAACATTTCTAAGCACTGAATTACATAGAATCACCAATGTCGCATAAAACTGACACAACTGCTCTGGTAGCAAGCTTTGGAAACACAAACCCCTTGCAGATACATTTTGCAATAAACAGGCAGACAGGACTATAACAGACGAGCTATGGTCCTGCTACAAGAGGATAATGAAATTATGCTCCATTAAAAATCTCAAGTAAGGGCATTTGGGCCAAAATGACCTAAAGCCTTTTCCAGGGATCAAGGAATGCAGGTTGGAGAACTCCAAAACTGTAGCTATACAAGGGTATTTTACCAGTGCATCCCATCAAAGCAGTCCAGTGGAAAAAATACTCATCTTGCAAGCAATTCCTAGCATTTCTCAGGTCAAAAGCATTCTATTAGAGGGAGAACATTGTTACTAAAAAAATACGCCATAGTTATTTATTTGAAGATCAAGCTTAAGACTTTTCCTAGAATTTTACCTATTCTGGGATTTTCTGTGAAAGCGCGACTCTTTCTTCTGCCGTCTGGTCACAGGGGGTGCAGGGGTGGATGGGAGGGGGGGAGGAGCAGCAGGTGTAGGAGATGGAGGTAGGCCATTGCTTGGTTTACTTTTGTGGTTTTTGTCTGCTTCATATTCAAAGGTGCGTTTGGGCTTGGGTACAGGATTCACCACGGTGTTAGCCGGGCTTTCGAGCAGCAGTTTAGGGTCAGCAGAGTTTGCAGCAACCCCCTGTTTTGTCTTACTGCTTTTCTCAGCCTCAGGAGGTGTCTCTGGTTCACTCCCCAAAACAACACTCCCTCCTTTGCTATTACTTAGGTTTTCACTCAGTCCCTCCCCAGTACTCAGAGTCAGAGACTTTTTCCTCCCTTTATCAACACTGTAACAGCTACTTGGTAACTGGGGGAGGCCCCTGCCAGGCTGCTCTTTTAGCGCTTGCTCGATCTTCTGTATTCTGTTGAGCACAGCAGAGGACTCTTTCCTCACGTGGCCCTTGAGGAAAGCAGCAGCAGGAGGCTCGCTCCTGCCTGGTCTCTTTTCTAGCCGATGGCAGGAATCCCTGTCCAGCAGTTCCTCCTCCTCCGTTTCTGGGTAAGAGCACTCCGAAAATGTTCGGCTCATTCTTCTAAACCCTTTGAAATCAAATGTCTTCTCGCTGCAAGGAGAGGTCAGCATGCTAGGGCAGCTCTCGCTGCCGGACCTCTCCCCAGCGTCCCTCTTGTCCACGCACGTGCTCATCCTGGGAGACAGCTCCTGGCGACACTCCCATTCTGTGATCTTCTGCCTGATGTCCAGCACCTGGGAGCGGACGCTCGCCCGGCTGAGGGAGAGGTTCCTCAAGTTTGCAGCAGTGCCCAAGGACAGAGTGCTCCGGGCGAGCGGATGGCTCCCTATTGCGTCCCCATCCTGAGCCTCCTTAGGGGTCTCCTTTTGCTCGTCAGACTTGAACACAGACAACCTTTTGTCCAAAGCGCCCACGCTGACGGCTTTGAGAGGGTGGCTCGGAGAGTCGGTGTCCGATGGGCTCGTGGAGGTGCTGCGCAGCGCAGGCGTGCGGCTGCTCCAGTCCTTGAGGCGCAGTCTGGAGTTGGAAACTTTGGTGAGCCGAGAAGAGCGGCAGGAGTCCTCACTGTCGCTGAGGGGATAGGCTGGGCTTCTTGGCGGGGACAAAAGAGGCGGCGGAGAGGCTGACTGACACCTAGAAGCAGAAAGAAATAAAAAAAAAAAAAAAATCAAGTCCTTGGGGAAACTACAGTTATTCGCCAAATTTCTTCTGGCTGCAGGCAAAGCAGAGGATGCTTGCACACCACAAAACTATCCCGAAGCATCAGCAAGACACCCAATACCAATCAGTCACTGAGTCTGGGGAGGGGAGGGCAGTAATTAACTGACGTCAGTGATGAACTGAGCATTCAGCATGTTCAAAGCCAGTTTTCTCACCTCTGTTTGAACCCCAACTTTTCCAAGTTTCCCGAGTTTAAACACAGCTGAGACTTTCTCGTCGCAAACCACTGCCTTGAATGCATCTACCACCTCCAACAGAATAGCTCTCTGGTCTCCCAGCTTAAGGATTCCCTCTGCAGGAAAAGGGATCATCAGAGGGAAGATTCCCATAGCAAGAAAAATTGTAAAGACTGACCAGCAAGTAGGCGAGTTTACTCTGGCTGCGGTGACCAAACCTATTTAAAAAAGATGTCAGTTTTTAATTCATAATATCTGAAGCAAATGATCCTTGTGGTCAGCAGCTACAGTATCTTAGCCACAGCATTTCAAATCCCTGATGTGTACAGTAATTTAAGTAAAACTGCAAAAGGAAGACCTGTTTTGTCTTTGGTCTGATGTTGTGGCAAACAGATGAAGTTCTCCTTATCAAAGAGAACAGAAGTAACTCGGTATCAAAAGAATATTACAGACTGAAAAACACAGGCTAATCTTCCCACAGTACATGCTGAAAAATATACACTATGCAGAAACGTCTCAGTGTCACCTTGGAAAAAACCCTCAGGACAAATTTTTGCCATGGTTTGCAAAATTAGCCATTGTTACTGGGGTGTTGTACATTTTTATAAAGACTTTAAAAACAAAAAGACAAAAGGAAATTAAACAACCCATTAATCAGCTGGCTCATCACTGAGACAGCAATAAAAAGCCAAAACCATGTCAAAAAAGGGGGTTTTACTGCTCTGCCACAATGCACGCATACAAACTGTAGCTGAAATAATCATGACTCCTTTGATGTTTTGACCTAGCAACCTTTCTATTCCAAGAGGTAATGAAAGAACAGGAGAGATCCAAATGCAATGCCTTGCATATACAGTTAAGTCTGTGTTCTACAAAGACTGTGGGCATCAAGGTTTTCTTTGTTTTGGTTTTAGTTGGTTTTATAAACCATCCTGTACACATAAAATCCAAGTAGAAGAACTATTTGACCAAAGAAGTCACAGGAGCAAATATCTCATCTGTAGCAAAGGGAGAAAAGATTCCGAAGATCCCTGCTGCTGCATGGTTTTCTCCCCAGCAGCCAGCTGATACCCACAGGCACGGGTGCCAAGTTCTGTGCATGAATCTAAAAGTCCAGATCACTGAGGTAACCTCTGAAAAACATACTTTGAGACGGAAGATATTTTCTTCTCCTTCAAACACAGTCCCAAACTGAATTATTAGATTTCATCCCAGTTTCTTGCAGTTGATGATACTTTGCAAGCAGAGCTCAGAAGTATTAGAAAAAAAAAGAGTTCTGGACAGAAAGGGATGATTAAATTATCACAAAAGGGAACTTATCTCTTTTTCAGAGTCCTGTGAAATCAAGCCTTGTCAGCAAAGAAGTTGCACTTTTTGGTGACTTCTCTTTCTTCACCATTTTGAAAAATAAACATGCTCATAAGAAAAGACAGATCTTATATCAAAGACAATGGCAAATACTTCACCAACATTACTTAAACCTCAGTGAAAACTTTCCTTCATTTCAGGTCAGAAAGGATGCATGTCAGAATACATTCTTCTCATTTTGAGTCCTAGAAGTTAAATTTCCTGTTATTCTATGCAGTTTCAGACAGGTGTCTTAGGATATCTCAGAAGATCAAAAGCAGGTGACAGATGAGTGCTTTTGGCTGGTTGTCACAGCATAGGGTTTGCAGTGAATTATCTAGAATTATCTTGTCCTACATAACTTCACAGCACCTGAAGATGCAACTTAAATCAGCCTCCTCAGACTTGGAGGGCTGCCCCGACTCTTCATTTTTCCTGTCTGTCCCATCTAGATCTCTTCAGTTTAATACCACAATTATAAAATGTACATTTTTCTTAGCACTCCTCTAGCTTAGGCTTGAGATCACGTTCTCCTTATTCCGGTATGTTGTGCAGGCCTGCCCCAGAGCTGCACTGACATTTGTCCCAATGAAACAAGTATTTTGTAGTGGCAGTGTATGTCACATACAAAGACTACAGCCTCCACTGCAGCCTTTGAAGTCACATTCAGTTGTTTTCACTGTCAGGAAAAGGTTTGTCAACTCATCAGGAGAGGAGGAAAGGGGAAAAGCATGTTTTGCATGACCTGCAGAGGTTGCACAATGTTTCTTCTCAGAAGATATGAGCCATTCTTTTAAATCCCAGGTTCCCAGTAAGGTGACTGCACTTAACGCTCGATCTTGACCCCCCTGAAGTCAGTTACAAAACTCCCACTCACTTCTGTACAAGTCTGGGGCTGCAGAGCAAAAGGCCCTTTAGAGGCGTGTGCTGCTAAATACTAGGCATACCATAGTTAAAAGATCGGTTTACATCATGTTATACTGTAAACTTCATTAACTCAGGTAGAAGAGATAGGAATAATTCAGCGAGAAGCAAAGCCTTGTCTGTTTGGCTTCAAGCATACATTCACTAAAGGACAGTGGCAAGTAACAGAATAATAATAATAATAATAATAATCCAAAAGCTGAACAACAGGTAATAAAATGTTCCTTTTCCTGAGAAACCTACTTCTGTTAGAAGAATATTCTCTTGAAGGCACAATAATTCCACAGTCTTTAAAACAAATATTATTTGACAGAGACAAATAACTAAATAACTTGTAACCTTTCATACAAAGACTGTAAAGCAGTGTCTTTTATTGAAGTTTCCTCCATACAGATTGATACATGCAGCACCTTACAAAGTGTGCCATTACGAACACTGCCAAAGTATCACGTATAAACAGCATAAATAAATGCAGATTTCTTAACATGTTCACTTGAACAGAACCTTTCTCTGAGCAATGACATTTCTTTGAGATTAGCAGCATCTCACAAAACACACTGGAATGAGTTGCTCTGATTCCCTCTCCGATGAGTGCATTCTCCCAGCGCTCAGCCTGAGGTGAGCAGCTCTCAAACCACTGGCGAGTCAGTGGGCATGGCGCACTGTGGCATCAACGGCAAATCGCCTGCCATGCAGCCCACCATGACTTGTGGACAGGCCACAGACCCTGAGCTGCCTCCCTGGTGGGACTCACTGCTGCACAGCAAAGGGAGCAGACAGAATCTGAGAGGTTTCCATCCCGCCACACCATGCTGCTGTGAGCTGGTCCCTGAGAAATCATCAGAATTACCCACAGTAAGAGAAAACTGATAAAAAAAAATCTATGGTGATATAAAAGGGCTGGTTCTTGGGGCCATAAATGCCTGCGTCCTTACCCTGTATCTGACCCAAAAGTCAGGAAGCCTCTGATTTTGGGCAGGACACCAATGTTTTCCTACCTGCAAAACATGGATGCTAACACTTGGCTGTGTGGAGAGACAGAATTTAATTCTCAGAGAAGACTCCGAACGTGGGCAACACAAAAGTGCCAAAAGCAATGAGCCTGACCTTTTGATTCAGTTGAGCTGGTGCACAGCTCCTGCCTGCTTCCACTGCCAAACAATAACTCCAGCAAAGAGGAAAAATGAGTGGCAGACACTGCACAGGCTTTGCAACTCCCATAACTTCATTAGATAGCTTTCAACAACAGGAGGCAGCCAGAATGGCGGCTAAAGAGCTGGCTTTATACTTCTTCTGGATGTCAGAGTAAGGTGGATTATAAGAATTTGCATTTATTGACGAGTTTGCATCCATGATCCATATTTTACAAACACTAATAAAAATATTAAGTTGCATTTCAGAGTGGGGATTAAAGGTGACTGAAGGGTGGTTAAGTGACTTGCCTTGGAAGAGTTACAGGACTCCCAACTCCTCCTGCCCTGCTCTGACCTCTGGGCTAAGCAGTTCAGACTCCACAGCACTGTTCTAGCTCTCCTGAAGCATCAGGAAGGACTCCACAGATCATCCTGTGCTCAGAAAGACAAGTCAGGAGAAGCTGCTCTGCATTCTTTCAGTTTTGCAAATCCCATCTACCTTGCTTAAACCAACACTTACAGAATAATTAGACAGTTTTGGGCTCTCTCTATTCCAGGTAATTTCCCATTTCAAAAAGGTCAATCCCTTGGCAGCCCATGTACAGAAGACAGAGCAAGAAACGTGTTGACAGAAAGGTATTGGGTCTTTCCAGGCTCTTGTTGATGAGATCCCATCAGTTCACCGTAACACAGAAGTTTGGTCAGCTCACAAAGTCACACAGCACTGTTTACATTCTGCAGGACTTTCTCCCCGCTCTTGCTAGGAAAATATTGCTTTCTTAGTATTTTATTTACTATATTCACTGATTTTCCTCAGAGCATTGTGCCATTTTATCAAGACAACCTAATATGTTTCAGAGTAATGATAATAAAATCAGAATCAGCTGTGGCTGTAAGCATGTTAGTTTGCGGATTTAGCAGATTTGGCTGCCACAGAAAACTAGATACTTGTCATTGCTGTCGCTAACATTTAAAAAGATCTGAAACAAAAGCAGCAGAAATCCCTCTTTGCAAGAGCAGCAAAACTCAACTTAAAAACAACAACAAGAACACTTAATTTTCCTAGTAATTGAGTACAGAGAATATTTCTCAAGAAAGATGAGAATAAATGTATTTTCATTCATTATACTGGTTAGAATAGCCATCTTCAGCTAGACCCTAAAATCAGCAGAACCCCAATAAGGTCTCTAAAGCTGCACTGGTTTCAGGTAATTGAGGAAGGAGCTACAAAATTCTCTGGAGATTTGTGACAGAATGATAAAAAATGCTCAGTTAGCAACCATAAAATTATATCACATGACACAACAAATTCATAATATTTTATGAATATAATAGTCTCCATTTCCCTAAATAAAGAACCTCTCTCAAGCAACAGATTGCACAAAAATACCATTTGGGGCACTGATTCAGATAGCCAGTGTTAACACTCCATCACAAAGCACAGAAATGCTCACACCTTTTTGGCATCTTCTTAGGTTTTTTTGGCTCCTGAGTAAACAAAATGGATGTGTTCAAATTTCAGGATGAAAAATTGAAATTATCTTTATAATCATATGCTGAAAAAAAACCCTAAATCCTGAGGATTTTATTATCTGCCCAGATGAAATTATCTACATCCAAATCTTCAGCCTGTTCAAGCCTCCAAACAGTTAGAAGGCAAGTGAAATAAGAAACTCACAGAACAAGATCCAATTCATTGGATTCTTGCATTTTCAGGAGGGTATTTTCTCCCATGCAAATACAACTTCTCAGCATATTAAAAAGCTGTAGTTGCATTTTCGTATTCAGACTACAAATGGATTATGTTATGTGTTCAGACCTGTCTCACAGCTTCTGTGACCTGAACAAAACAAGCAATTTTGAGAAGGTTCAATACCGGCAGCTCTCTGTAACTAGTGCAGTCTCACCCCGCTCTAAGGGCACTGTTGCCAGGAAATCATCCAGCAAACAAACAGAAAAGCACTCTTCTTGCAGACACACACTTGTGAAAGCTCATGGCAATTATCCATACTTTTACACAAACAAGAACTTAAAGAACTACTGCAGAACAAAAATCTTCCTGTTGTGCCTCTTTAGGTGGAAAGCAGGAGAATAATTCAAAGGCTACAAAACCACCGTAACTTTGAAGCAATGTTGAGGGACACTTTGCAAAGAATTCCTTCTTCCTCTCTATACAAGGACATTTCGCCTATGCTTTCCTCCCTAGAGCTACGAGAAATCTACTTTCAGCTGTCAAACAGTACGAGTCAGTGGTTTGGTCGCATTTTCAGATGAGTTACGAGACAAACCCATCAGGCAGAGAAGCAAAGTTTCAACACCATTTGCTTGTGACACTGCTATTTCCTTTTATTTTAGCACCCCTGCCTATGTCCCTGCCAGCAGGGACAGACAGGCAGTAAGGGTGGTTGCTGTCAAGCACTCGGTAAGGCATTACTGTAAGGCACTAACAGCGAATGCTCAGGGACAGATTCAGGCAGTCAGACCGGTCTGACTGGGATGCTGGGTGGTTAGCATGAGGGCCAATCGTACAACCATCGCCAAAATGTGTGGCATGAAATGGCTTTGTTGATTAGCTGAGAAAACCCAAGAGGAACCCATGTACTGATGGTACTTTGAGTTTTGACATTCTCTTTTCAAAGATAAACGATCATCTAGGTTTGGGCAACTTCTTTGTTTGCTACATTAATGTTGAATTGAATCTTTCATTATATTAAGTGTACTGGGATAGAAAGGGACCTCAGAATCAGTATTACTGCTACTCTTTGTAACGGAGGGCTATGGGAACAGTATGACCGGACAAAAGGAACCTCCTGGACTACCGAATCTAACTAGATCCAGTTCTGTTTGGCAGTAAACCTTTCTATTACAATATATTCTGTTCTTTGGCATAGCATACAATCTATTGTAACTCTCTACGTACCTCAAGTAGATAACTACAGGTGATATTTAATTACCTTAAATCTAAAGAAAGCTTACAGTGAGTAAAAGAGGTGAACTTTCCACACTCCATGCTGGGCACACGGTAGTGAAGTGGGTTTGAGCTGATTTAACTTGGTAACAAAGCAAGAAGTAAAATTTGCAGTACCTTGCCTCTTGCCTGGAAAGGAAAGTGATGGAAGCAGCAATGTAATAGCCATTTCTTCCACCAGACCCTTTATTATTTTTCAGCTCTCACCAGGAGTATAGCTCAAAATCCCCCAGAACCTGCATAACAGATCATTTCATCTGTTTATTGTTGGCTTTGGGATTTTGACAAAAACGAAACAGAAATTACTTTCCAAACTAAAAGGTGAATTTGCATAATAAGGCTGTTTGAAATAGTTCACTCTCATGACAATGTGCTAGTGGTGGAAAAGTCCCAGCATTTAGATAGAATGAAGCAATAACATCAGTCAAAATGGGTGAAGATCAAGAAATGCTTAAAGACAGAACAAAAATAGAAACACCACATATTTCTTTGTGCTTCTGATTTTTTTTTCAGGACTTTTGATACTTGCCATTTAAATAAAAATTGAAACCATATCAGAACTAATTACAAAATGATAGGCTACTAGAACCGTCAAACAAACAAACAAACAGACCAAGTGCTATGTGCTATTTTCCAACGCTCTAGTTTCTGTGCTCCCAAGTACTCAGTTCACAAGAGTGAGGGTGGGCCATGTTAGTGAGAGGGTGCTGTCCTACAAATAAACCCCTTCAAAGCTCTGAATCTTCATAGTTGGTTCATAAAGCGAAGTGCACAGAAACTCAGCTGGCTGCAGTTGAACTGCGGTATTTTATGGCTGATAAACAGTGTCTGATTTACACTGGTGAAGTTCAGGAGTCATTCTGCCAAAGCAGATTACTTGAAGTGGCAACTATGCTCTACAATTGTACAAAAAAAAAAAAAAACCTGCAAGTAAATCAAAGCTTATGAGTCAGGTCCTAAATACTTGAATTAGACTGGGTTTGTAAAGCAAAGACAGCAAGAAAATCTGACTGTGACAAATGACTAAGACAAAATGTGATCAATCAATGGGCAGTAGGTATGTGCCTTTGCCAAGAAATTTCTAAGCGTGAAGAAGGAAACGTGAAATTATCTAACAGAGGGCCAGAAATGTGTTGTGAAACTATCTAACAGAGGGCCAGATTCCCCACTGATCTGGATTTATGGCAGTCCTCTGCACTGTTAAAAGGCCAGCGCAGGATGATTTTTAGACACTGCCATGTTTAAGCCTTTTTCACCCCTCTCTGTTCAGATGCAAGTGACTGCCCCAAACACCAGCCATCAGGCACAGAAAATTCACGAGTCTGCACTGTACCTTCCATCACAATGATCACAAGCTGACTGCACATGGGGAAAAAAAATCAAAAGCAAGAACCAAAATATCAGAGACAGCCATTCACTTTTCTACTGAGGTACAGTGCACTGGTTTCATAACACTCTCCCTCATTTTCTCCTCAAAATAATGAATATGAATCAAAGTTGAGAAATGGAAGCCTCCCTCACAGTTACTCTTTTCCTCCAACATGTTCTGAATAATAATTTTTGCAAGTGATACTTCTGCTGTTATGTCTCCATTTTTACTGATTTTTGTGATGTCCTGGAGGCTGTTCAGAGTGATTTAGTCTCACCTGCTTTCTTATGATCTTAGTTTTTTTGTTGGACAGAGAGTGGCACACAGCAAATGATAGCATTTCCTTAAATCAGGCAGAACGCACGAGCTCCTATTGGGCTCTTTAAGAACCACCAGTCCTTGAAACTCGTTCTTTGCCACGATTGTTCAGGCTCCCAGTGTGCATGGAAGCTCTCAGCTGGGCTTTTTCAAAGCACAGGTGATTTTTCAACACACTTCTTTATCTGTCTGGGAATCTCAAAACATTAAACGCTTTGGAACTAATTCTGTCAGCTTTGCAAGTCTTTCACGCTTACATGCGCACAATTTGGGAAGGATTAAAAATGATTTTTATGAATTGTGATATTTATTTTTTAACATATCTGAGGCAGTTCTGGTTCAGCAACCTCTAATTCTGGAATTCTGGTTTGGAAAAGCTGTTGTGTAATATAGGTTTATACCTTTTCTGCTCTCACAAGCCAGAAAGCCTTACGAGGTCATTGTATACTTTCCTGAAATACTCCATACCCAAAGGGAAAAGAACTGAACTGGAAGCCAGAAAGTCACGAGTCCTGGCTGCACACTAATCCAGAATATAGCCAAGCCTGCTCTCCCCGCTTTACTTATAAATTAACTTTTAGGTCACACAAAACCTCATCAAATAGACCTAAGAATAAATACCTAGTAGAGACAGGGAAAAAAAGAAGGGAGTTCAGGACTGCATCCTGTCTTTAACAACTATTCTCAGTCTCACCCACTCAGACATGTTGCTTTCAGAATAAACACAAAATCTATTATTTGCTTCTCCTGCCAGTAGCCACAATGATGCACTGTCCTTCCAGACCCACCCGCTTATCTCTGGTCCCCAGTTTCTACTGCTGTTGATATCATGTAAGGTATCAGTCAGCAGGTGCCAGGCCCCTCCTTGCTGGCTGTGTTACCTATAGGTTAAGGTACGTCATTGTCCCACGGAGCAGAGCCCCACAGCAGACATCCGAGTCCTGACGTGCTGTCCATGTCCAGTGAGGCCTTTCTGTATAGATTTGCTTTTCCCAGTTTTCTGTTCTCATAAACTAGTTTAACACAGTGAGAAAGCATCCTAGAAAAAACAGGTTATAAAACTGAAAGCCATTATCCATATGGCTGTTATGAAACAGACATTCCTAATTTCTGCCATCATTTCAACTATTAATATCACAATCCAGCAAGTCTGATGCCTGAGACATCCGGGCCCAGCGAGAAAATACAGTATGTTCCAACAGGATAACACCAAAGTGATTCAAAAGGCCTGAAAATGTCTGTGCTGCTTCTGGAGTTACTGTACTGCATATGAAATAAAATATAATCAAAATAAAATAAAAAAATCCAGTACAATGGAACCTCCTGCATTATCCCTCTGGATCCAGGACAACCTCAGCATCAGCCCTGCCTGAGTACAGCCTGTCTGACCCGATCTTGTCAGGCTGCCATCCACTTGAAGTCCCCGTCTCGTGAAGGTAGCTCACACTTAATGTAAGGCAGGGGAAAAGAAGGAGTAATTCCGATTTAAAACTTTGTCTAAAGAGTGCTCAGACCTCTGCAGGGTCTCCTATCTGCAATAGCTGGGTGCCATCCTTTCGTCGAGACAACTGCAGCAAAACAGTTCAGCTTTGTGCAAACTTCTCCTGCGTAAGCACAAAGCTGAAACACTGGCACACAATCAGCACGCTCCAGATTGCACCACTGAGAAAGCATACTTGTCCTCACAAGGGCACTTTTTTGTTTCTTTTATAAAGATGAAGCAGTCTAACAGCTGTTTGTTACTATATTGCTCTTACAATGATAAGACTAGAGAACTGCAGCCTAGTTCTCCATCTTTAAGTTCAGTTTTATAAGTTTTACCTTCTCTCCTTTGTCCCCTCGAAGAGTAGATTTCTGCCTTCCTAGAGCTCCAAAGGTCTGTGTGCCTAAATCTTTGGCTGTTTTTCCACCGTAACAAGGGAAATTATTACTTTCCTCTCAACTTCCCAGTCAGTTATGGGATCAAACCCAGACAGTCCTCTCTCCCACCCATACGGTCCTCTCTCCCACCCATACGGTCCTCTCTCCCACCCATACATTCACATCCATTGCAACCCTCGCAGATGGCCAAAACAGTTTTCCAGTTAAACTTTTGTTTGTTTGTTTGTTTTTAAGAAAAGGGCCAACATTCATAACAGACGTGTATTGGGAACAGTAGCAGCATCCATCAGAACTTAGACACACATCAGTGTGTGCCACATCAGTGACTTTTACGTGAACAACTGCAAGAACAAAATTAGAAGCAGGACTTTCTTCAGCACCTGAAAACGCAGAAAAGAGCAGAAACAGTGGATAAGTGAAACGTGGCTAGTGGCGGTGCCAAAGCAAGGGAGAAAGAAGGAAACGCATGGCCGGACACTTGCAGCTTTCTCAATACCGGAAAGATGTGCTCAGGTGATAGGCAGCGCTCCGTACGTTCAGAAGAAACCTGCTTACAGTCTCCCTTTCCCCATCAGGGTGAGGACAGTGCTGCAGCGCAGGCCAGGGGCAGGACTGGAGTCGCACGGAGGGTACGAGGAGCATTTCAGAAGATGCCACTGCCCGTCACAGCTTAAACTGCCACCACGACGCATACGTTGTGAGCTGGCATCCCTCATATAATCGCATACAACCCGCCCTGTCACACGCACCACACCCCAGCTGTACCCCCGACACAGAGCTACACGCTGCGTTTTCCAGACACTACAGTGAGAGGAACAAAGGGACATAACTACAGGTGAAATAGCAAAATATACATCAGGAGTTTACCCTGTACATGTCAGTTGGGTAACTGACATGCCTCCGGTTCAGAGGCCGCATTCTGCCTCTGGAGGAGGAACGACTTGGAACTTTACAGCCCTGGCCTTTCTTATCATCAGAATTTTCTTTAGCGGCTCTGACCTCATGGAATGCAAAATAAATTCCAGCTATGACAGACAAACATGACCCTTGGTACATGCTACAGTGCGCATAGATTCGTGCAGATTGAGTAGCAGTGCAATGCTTTGCTCGACTTTAAGAGGGAATTTTCTCTCAGTTTCAGTGATGGCCCTCTTTTATTCAATTTCTTGAATTCACAAATATTTGTGAATTGGGATTTGATTTTCTTCTGGCTTGTATCAGCATAAATCAAGAGTTACCAAAGAGAAGTTGCTAAAGATGCAAACTGATGCAAAACTTGTTATTATAGGAAGATTTAAAGCACTGACCTGGAACAAACGCACACTTATGAAAAACAAAGTTTCAAGTCTAAATAATAACATTTGCGCTGAAAATTAGATCAGGTTCCCGTATCTGACTGGTTACTGTATGCTTCATTCTGTTTCATTAAACAAGCCAAGAAAATAAGGAAATGTGTTGGGCATACCCATCACTGAGTGTCATATGAAAGACGTTGCCAGAAAAGAGTTGTTGCTTTTTTTTAGCTGAACACAATTTTGAAAAATTCTTTGATCTATTTATTCTCCAATCTGTTGGCAGACACACACACACACACACACACACACACACACACACACACAAAAAAAAGGGAAAAGAGAAAGACAAAGAAAAAAGCCAACCTACAATTTGCAATGCCTGTTGCTATCATACTTGTCTACATAAGAGTCCAGTCAAGGCCAAATATAACTTGACCCAGGCCCTAATTCAGAACAATTTCACTGAATATCAGCAGAAGACTGATTAGGCAGTGCTTGACCACTGTGCACATCAATAGTCAAAACCATGATCTAAAGCAAATTTTCCAAAAGATTCAGATATTAGTTTCTCTCTGCTTTTTTACCAAGATTTCACCATAAATGTCAACAGGAGCAGAGTTAGGTCAGGGGCAGACGCTCCTGATCACTCTCTTCACCGTGCTCAAGAGGAATGTAAGCACGTACATTACTCACCAAGCTGAAAAGAGCCCCCCAGACCACATTTCATCACCACACCTACGAGAGCTGTGGGATCTCAACCCTAAATTTGGAGTTGGGATAATATTCGGGGGGTTTATATTTCCCTTATAAAGATTTCATTCTCACAAGGCCTTGGCTTCTTATAAAACTGTGTATTTAGTTTTACACTCTTCTGTTGGCCTATTAGCTTTTATAAGGAGCTGGCTGATATAATTTTACTTTTCATATCTTATGTGGGAATTTGCATGTCATAGCCCTGAGGATGGAAATGATTTGCTACCACTGACATGCAACAGGAACGCTGCACAGCAATAAAGAACTGCAAGGTTACTGAATACACAATGCATTAGAGCAACTAAAAGCAAGTACACACTTTTTCTATCTCTCATCTTTTCCTTTCAGGACAGAGCCAAAAAAAATCTCATGTCCCTACAGGAAGATATAGAGATAGCATCAGGCAAAGCAGCAAGAAAATGAAAATGATATGGAGCAAACGAGGCAATACCAACATGCATGTATGAAGGGAGCAAGAAAAAACAACTAGCAACGTTTATAAGCTCATCAGCAAAAACCATTTGCTCTCTTAAAGACTACAAACACTAACAACAAACTCCTCGTGGTAAAACAAGGGCTCTCGGCTCATGAATATTTGGAGCAACAAATTGAAGTCCAGATTCTGACCCCAAGTTACATGCTGCGGAGCCCCATAGACTTTAATCCATAATACTCTTTTTTTTTTTTCTTGAAAAGCACAAACCCATAAGAGTTCTGCTATTTATTCACTGGTAAAAAAAAATACCCAAGCTACCTCTTGCCCCAGAAATTAAGTTTCTTACACCACGTAAAAAAAGTAAATAAAAAATCAGGGAGCAAGGCCAACACAAAAAGTGCGCCAGCAGCGCTACATTTCACACTGGCAGAAGGTGTAGGTACAAATACTGCTGCATAACTTAAAAATCACCTTTAACGATTAAGGAGAAAAAAATGGATTCTGATCAGACTAGGCAAGAAACATGCATTTAGCCAGGCAGAGAAATTAGGTTCTGTCTGAGAGCAAGAGAGGTGCAGGGAGGAGGGGAAGAGGCGGAGTGTAAAATCAAGGTTTAGCTCCACGAAGACCCTGTCCTATACCAGAGCTGCAAACTTTGGAAGGAAAGCTCTTCCTATCACTATCTTTAGTGAGCAGAAAGCCAACGTTGAGCTCCTGCCTGTGAGTAGAAAGCCCATCTAACTGCAAAACTAGCAAAGAACACGAAGGAATCCACTGCTACAGCATTTCATGCTCCTCCACTTCTGCTTCCTCCGCTCACGCCTCGGGTGAGCACACAGCTGTCCATCACTGCGATCACTTCAGCACACCGGCTCCATACTTACTCAGAAGCTCTTCCCTCTGGGAAAGGTGCGGAATGGAAAGGGAGGAATTCCACGTCCAGTCCCTCGTGCCCTGCTCTATCCTCTGCACTTCCTGAAAGCTCGCTGCTTCGCTTCTCAGGCAACGAACGACACACGGTCTGAGGACATTTGTCAAACCTCTGTCCCTTTGTGTGCTTAAAGGGAGGAAACTGGTATTAATGTTTAACAAGACTAGCACTAGCAAAGCCTTTCTCTGCGATCTGACATGCTGACTTTGAAGGGACAGGTGTGTGCGAAATCTGGCAAGCCAAACGCTTCCTCCAGGTTGCCCACAGCTTGGAAAAATTCCGTGGTTTTGTTTTGCTTTGTTTTCGTTTTTGAAGTTGCAGGGACCAACAGTTTTCAATTCATTCCTCAACCTTCAAGCCGAGGCTGCCGACTGCTAACAAAATCACAGAAGCTGTATCAGCTGCAGCAAACCACACGCGCACAGACACAGCGAAGAAGCCTGCCAGACCGAACACGTACGCTGCAGTGCACGCGGATGACAGCACTGTCTAGAGGAAAGGGAGAGGTTAAAAATCCACATGCAAATGCTTTCAAGTCTCTGCCAGCAGTTTTGAAAGGACACAGGGTATCTGCCATCTCCCCTGTTTGCCTGTGTTGACATAAAGTGGTTTTCTAAATCAGCAGCAAATCAAGGGGGTAGAGGTTTCAGCTGAGAGCTATCCGATTGCTGCAATTGCCCACACTGACCTGTTCTGAGGTTTTGCTAGTAGGATTTGTAATACAAAGCATTTCTATGCTACTGCCATGGATTCTCTTTCCATGGTTCAAATAGTTGTCCTGTTACGTGGACAAAGACTACTTCTGAGAAATTCAGATGCAAAATGAGCTTATTCTATGAATACAAAATGCAAATTACCCTTTCCATCTGTTAGCTGCTGTTAATTGTTTGTCATATAGGTATACTCATTGTAGAGCCACAGTATTATGGATTGCATACACTTAAGAAGTAGCTTTCCAATCCCCTATATTTTCTTTCTCTATTTAAGGAGAGAAGCAAAATTAAACTCTTTGCTTTACTTGAGGGTTTTTCTGCAACTCTTTCCTAATAAAATATTAACACATACACATTAAAGCTCACCATTAATATGGCAATCAAAATAATTCCTTTTTTT
>VXAA01004708.1:149882-237351 GCA_013399115.1 Anseranas semipalmata
TTTTCCTTTCTGCTTAACTCTTCTATATTGCTTTAAAAAAGTACTTGAAGAGTTACATTTGAACACCTTGGACAAAATTCCCATGTCCGGATACTGTGGAACTCCTGTAACATTTAGGCTCCTGAGATAAGCAGTCAGGTTATCACAGGAACTGACATTTCCATCAACTTGAAGAGAATTTTATGAATCAGCTCAATAAATACATAAATAAATAAGCAATATTTGACTATGAGGAACATCCTACTTTTACAGTCATCATATTTACTTGTGCTTTTAACACCGAAGCCTACCCTATCAGATGCCTGCACCTTCTGCACCGTGGTCGACAGACTCAGTGCACAGACCTTTATTACACTCCCTGGTGGCACTCCCCTGTTTTAAGACAGTTTCAGGGCCAGTTCTGTATACTGGAGCTGACACAATTGCAAATAATCTCACAGTGAGGGTTATGAAACATGTCAAAAGTTTTGAAGAAGCCACATCTAATGCAAAACATAAAAGATGGATGACCCAGAAGTCCTATACATAGCTGAGGTCTACACACACACTTTTGCGAGTCCTTGGCTTTATGCAGATAGTGACACCAGCATAAATGGGATGGGTTGCTGTCCTGCTGAGCGCTGTGCCTCAAGCTGACATTCCTCTGAGACATCTCGTTGATGTTCTCTTGCTCTCAGTCTCCTAGGCACTATCGGCATTTTTTGCACATATGCATTGTAATAATATGGACTGCACCGAACTGTATTTCCATTAGCTCCTGTTTTCCTGCTTGCAGGGAACACGTACAGTTTCATTTCCCTTTAAAGGCCATTTGCTGTTAATGTTCCTCAAGTGTGAATATAAGAGATATGCCCAGTGTGGATACTGAATCAAGCTCTTGGCTAACTCCCTGTTTCTATACACAATACTATGTGGTCAATAGTTGTTATGCTACTTAGAGGATAAAGTCTGTGAAAAGAATGTGAGAATGCTATGTCATTCACTTCTTGCTCTGGCTTTCTGGACAAACTGTTTTTTCCAATCAGGGAAGAAACACACAATTCTTCCACTTATCTTTATTTCATTATGTTCAGATCGTCCTTTTAATCTTACTCTTTACAAATTCTGTTATGTCTTCTTTGAATTTTCTGTTCTACTCAAGTGGAAAATAACTTTTTAGGATAACTAAACTGCGCAGGATAATGGTAAGAGAACACAGAGTCTTTCATTTCTAAACCACTGATTCAAATCCAGACTGATTAGGGCACAGAACAGGAATTGTTCTCCCATACTGATGGCTTTTCAACAGCTTAAGTGTAAAGAGATGGGGGTCTTAGAGCAGTGCGTAATGGACAGATATTCATGGAACATGAAGCATCATTAGTAAAGCTCATGACTTGTATCTTTGTTGGTCTATTCAGTGAGATAGCCAGCATCTCCCTGGTCCAGAAAGCAATAGGATTTTCATTCCTAAGAACAACTTCCTCCAGAAGAAATGAAACATTGGCACTATGATCTAAAAATGTTTTGCACACGACTTCTATGCAATGTCCCCTGCAGACTTCTAACTTTTTATCACCACCCAAAAAAACCAAATTCACATAAGACTCCTGGTCTGATGCTGCATTGATAGGGACTCTCTTAAGTGCTTTAACATATATCTTGCCTACTGCTTTTACTCACTACATTTCAGTGCAGTAGAAGCACTAGAAAGACATCAGAAACATTTCCAAAACAATGCTGTTCTAATAATTTGCTGCAAAAAATATATAACCGTTTAGTTCAAGTCTTTGTATTACTGAGTACACTCATGCAAAAAAAAGAAACTATCAGTGATCAAATAAAGATTGCAGTGTTAGTCTAAGTAGTCTTTGTGCTGGAACAGAACACAGTTGCATTAAACATGCTACTTTCAGTCTAACTTCTCAATTACAAAGCTCTGCTTTTTAAAAGACTTGTTTCCTTTCATTTTAAATTATTTTCCAGTGTTTTTAGCAAACAAAAACCTTAATAAAAGAGAAAAGGTAATGATGTTTAATGCTTTAATGATGACATATGATTTCCGTGTATAAAAGAACAAAGCATTTAAAGTGCCAGGAGAATTAAATTGCACAGGGAAGTAGTTAGCCAGGGTATGTTCCTGCTGCTTTTAAGTAGTAATAAAGCAAACTTGACCCGAAGCTGCAAGAAAGAAAATGCAATCAAAAATATTTTTTTCCTCAAAAAATACTTTTCCCTATGCACATGGGAGGGATACATTAACAGAATTTCCAACTGTGAAAAAGTGAACTGCTTGGCTGAGAAGTGCACTTGAAGTACGTAACGCTTCTTCCTGAACTGACATCTAAAGTTAAAATGAAACAAAATAGCTAGCTATAGAAATGCTGTAGCAAAATTCCCGATCTTTAGCTTCTGCCACAAATTGTTAGAGGAAGCCAAAAAAAAGTGTCCAAAACGAGGCCCATTTTTTCAGTGCTGTCTCTTGATCTCATTAGAATCTGTTACCTCTTCTCACCAACCACTCTTCTTTCACATCTTTAGACCGCTGTGGTTGCAAGAATATTTCTGCAGCCCTGCTAAAGAGATTTCAAACATACACACTGTGATCCACCTCCCCTGGTCGCTTCTGAACAGGGCGAGGGAGGGGAACATGACGCCTCAGCCCAGCAGAAGTCAGCACTCCACCACCGCTTCGGGCAGAGATAAAGGGCAGCAACGAAGTCAAAGCCTGCATTGAAGCTTTTCCCAATCTCAGGGTCATTTCTATCAGTGCTTTGACGTGTTCTCACGCGCCCTCCCATCTCCCATGGTCCAGTTCAGGGCTGAGCTGCCAGAGCTCTCTGTCCCAAACGCACCTCCAACCTCACCGGGTAAATAACAGCTTTGTATTCTTTTCTGGTCCAAAGGTAGCTTTGTGCTGCTGGGAACCGACCTTCTGAAAATTTGTCAGCTGTACAGTTCAAGCTGCTTCTGCTTTAAAGGAATACAATACTTGCTAATGGATTTCACATCAGTTATTCAGCTTCCACAGTTGTTTGGCTGAAGCTTATTTGTATTGTTTTCTAAACCTCAATGGCAAAAAGAAAAAAAAAAAAAAGCGGCATGTCATTGTGGCTCCAATAACTTAACACATTGCTTACTCCTAGCAGAATTCTATTAAAACACCAAGCTCTCTATCAAAGCATTAAAACTTGATTCTCTGCTAAAGCCACAAATAAACATTTTCTGTGGGTTTTGCTTCACAAACTCACGTGGCAGGAAGACACATCTCAGCAGCGAGTGCCGAGTGCCACCGCCACAAGGCATGCTCAGCGCGGAGGCGAGAGCCCGGCCCTGCTGCCTGCTCCCTGCCGCGGGCAGAGGCTGGGACACCTCGGGAGCCCACGACCTGCACTCGCACCACTGACCCCCCCGATGCCCTAACAAAGTCCCTGAGGGCTGCTCAAACTGTTTTAACCCAGACTTCCCCACAACTGATGGAGCAAAAGAAGCTTGTATTGTAAAGTGTACAAAATGAAGAATTGGCTCCCTGCTTTAGGCATTCACAGCTCACCCTCCTTTCCAAGCTGAGGTCTCACTCCACTCCCACCAGAGTCTCTTGAAAACAACAACTCGTACAGCCAAATATGCATGAAACCGCAGCTACCAAGCCACCAAGTCAGATCTCCCTAGAGGTGTGCTGTTAAGCATGGATGGGCACATCATCCACCCAGCGATCTTTATCCAAGTATAAAGAGTGGTTTAGGTGAATGTAATATCTATAGCTAATGTTTTACGGAGACTCCTTTAAACCATTCAGTGAACTTCAGAGCCCAGGAAGAGAGCACCTTTCACACATACTTTTTTTTGATTATGGGTGAAAGCCATAATTGGATACAGCCATCCACAAAAGGGAAGGAAGCAGCTTTTCTACCACTCACTGCAACACTACTCACATACTTAGTAAATGAAAGGAGATGAGAGAATACTTGATCATAATTATGCTAAGACAATGGCAATCACCACAGTAACTATTGGGAAAATTGTGCACATAAGAATTTCAAGTAAGATCAAAGTCTTGTTGTTTTAGAGCAACATATGGAGTCTCATGCCTTGAAGAACTTACAACATAAATATGTTAAAGAGAAAAAACAGAGGGGGAAAAATACTGTCAGCACCATTTTAGGATGGCTGAAAGACTGCCCAGGTACACACTAGGATATTGTGGCATGGCTGGGAGCTGAAGATGCATCCACTGATTTCCAAGTTATAGGTTTCTCCACAATGCTCTCCACTCAGAAAACTCAAGACATGTAATAAATATCATAAGTCTTAAATTCACATTTACACAAAATAGGTAAATACTAAAAATTACACTTAGTTTACCTTACTGTTTTATTAGTATTTTTCTTGTGGTAAGATCAGGGCTCGATCGTGGTGGACACAGACAGTTACCTCCACCAGCACTCTCGGTCACAGTAACAGAGAAGGAGCTGCTCCGCAGTGGCCTGCCTTACCTGTTCGTCTGCGGCATCGAGCCTGGCCCTGAACACAGCTCGTGTGCTTAGTCACGAGATCACTCATTTGGCAGTACAGGCAGACTGGACTCCATCTGGATGAGTGTCCTGACAAGAAATTTGGACAATGTCTACACTTTAACACAGAGCTGAAACTCACTGCGTGTTTGGTCTTTGTGTGTACTTCTTTCTGATTTACTAGGGGTGGAGACTTATAATAGCAGAGGCCTCGAAACTATATGAGATTAAAATCATTCTTGCACATCAGGTAACATCAAGCAAAACGCTCTGTTAACAGCACTAGAGCTGCATCCACAAACCGATCTCCCTAAATGAGAGACAAGTACTGCATGGGCATTGCCTCTACAAAGACAACACTTCTCCTATACAGACAGGTTTTTCTCCTGGTATGATCACCTGTGAAATGAAAAATTTGCTGTGGAAAGAGAAGAGAATAAGCACTCCCAGGACAAGAGCAGAGCGAACAACTGCCACTGACACCCACATTCCAGTGCTGACAGCAGCCGAGTATCAGTTAAACCTAATGCCAGACACATGTGCAAATTCTTTCTATTTGAGAATTCTCAAGGTCTCAATTCCTAAGGCAAAATATTTCTAAATCCTCTGCCCAGGCCACAACCATATAATTCTTTCTTCAAAGGAAGCAAAGTATCTCAGTTGGGTTTATTAATATGCACCGAGAATTAATTTTACTTAAAAAAAAAAAAAAAGAGAGAGAGAGATTTGCTGTAAAACAGGATGAGTTTGGCTCGACTAGGACTGAGTCATCTGTGACACCCCAAAGCAAGCAGCAAGCACCACACGCATGCAGAGGTGTGCGGCTGCAGAAGGGGAGCACCTGGCCTGCCCCTTACAGGCCTGATGGCAGCTGCACCGGCCCTGGGGAAGCCGGCCCACACCCCCTCTGGTTGAGCCAGCAGCAAATGGGTGCGTCAGCCTGAGGAGCCGTCCCTCTGAATTTCGGTGATTTCACCCATCACAGCATCAAATAATCCTGGATTCGTGATAAACTTGGACATAACCTTACCCCATGGGCTCACCTGGTTGTGAAATAGTCATTATTTGATGCGATAATTTAAAGAATTATAAACAATTAAGCAGAAACACTCTGTAGGTACCTCTGGAGAGGTATTAGTTCAGACAGTCATTTGGATTACATGGTGCATCTCCATCTCCTTCACTGGAGGTAAGCCAGCTCCCACCAATTAAAATTCTGCCCCATTAAATTAAATTCTGAAGAAGGTCTGAGCCACAAAGCCAGTGCAAACAAATCTCAGTGCACGTTAGACTAATGGAGCTGACAAATCGTTGGTGACAGCTGGAATGGCCTCCCACACTGCTGGGAGATAAAAACCAAAGCCTATACTTAGAGGTTTGTGGGTATCCAGCTCAGTTATTTCCTGCTCTTTCCAGGCATAGAGGGAGATGCAACTCCGAGATCAAAGATACCCTAGTGGAAATTTGATTGCTAATGCGCACAAAAGTCACTGCTTCAAAGATACCAGTAGACTAAAGCAGGCAGAATGAACTGAAAATAAAGGCACAAAGTTCTGTGGATCAGCATCATTTCGGTTTTAATCACACAAGAGTAATTTGATTCCAAGATCCAACTAAAAGTGTTTAGAAAGGGGAACTTGTATGAACATTAATAGACTAAGAACTTAACTTGCAACTTTGTGCTCACAGCCATTTGCAGATGCAGTCCTTCACTAGTACACATTTCAGATGCCTTGCTCTATGACCCACTGACATCAGCACCTGCAGCTTGTCGGGCCATTAAATCATGACTGCCCAGCTGGAGATAATCCTCCAGTTCAGTGAGAATGACACTGCTCCTGTGCAGATTGGTGGAAAGATGACAGCCCACATCACAAATCCAGCCCATGCCGAAACCAACATGATTGTAGTGACGTACTTCCCCCAGTCTAATAATCCCACACAGTCCTTTTGTGCAACTGGAACAAAGACTGGCTTCTGCTTTGGCTATCTTCCCAAATCAAGGCCAGTGATATTAAACTAAAAAGATGTTTGTTCAAGCTTATTATGGCAGTCTTTTTATATATATACTACTAAGATCACCACGATAATTTATTAAAAAATCCTTTCCTATAGTAAAAATACATCTTACAATATTTATTCTGTTTCTCATTCAAACACTGCTTATATCAGGGCAACACCACCTAGCAGGAGCACAGTTCTTCTATTTCCAGTTACTTTTCTTCCGATTTTTTTTCTCCTTTTTTTCCCTGTTAGACTAAGCAGACTACAAATTTGGAACCTATATTTTGCTAAGTAGAGCATGACCTCATAAACATAACTATAGGCCTGTTATAATACCATACAGTATTGGTGTGATTTTTAAGTCAGACAGAGCTCGTAGTGCCATTTCTACATTTAACTTTGCACTGGAGCAAACACAAGATTAGGACAGACACTTTATAAATTAATTCATGAATTCAAATAAAATTTCTGCATAAATCACAAAGACAACTCCAGATAAATATTGAATTATTTGTTAAGGAAAAGCAAGCCACTGTAGGGAGGGCTACAAACACCATTATGCCTTTTCTTTGACTTCTGTTCTTTTATGGTTTCCTCAGAGTTACACTGATCCTCTTAAGTATGGTGCAATCAAACCAAGAAGTCATCTGGTGCAAAACAGTCACGCACCAGTTGCACGCTGTGTGCTCCTTTGTGTCCCATCAAAGAGTTAACAAGATTTCCCAGAGCTGCTTCCTGCCAGCATTGCTAAGAAGTCGCTTTCAGCTACACATAAGGTGCTTTCCTAACCTGCTGCTCCTCGGCTTTCACATCAGTGACTCACAAGGAAGGATTAAAGCTGTGTCCTTGAAGCTCACTGACAGCCGGAGTTCTGGCCACATTCCGTAAGTTTAGCAACCATTTTGCAAATGCTCTAGTATTTGCTTCGTATAAATGACTCCTGTCCCAAACGACATCAGAACGTCCCCACCGGGCTGGGCCAGAGAGCGTCCCTAGTCCTGGCCCTGTTACTGACCAGGACCGCTAGCAGGTGCCTAGAGAAGGAAGGAAGAAGATGAGCACATAGCGCTACTCAGCCAGCCTAGCGTTCAAAGGCTTAAAGACTTGTTGCCTCACAGATTTTGCTGCTGTGGGTAAAAGCATTTGGTAGATTTTTCTTCCATGAATTTGTGTAACTGTATGATCTATGAGCGTCTGTTTCGCAGCCAAAATAATTAGAAAGACTCTTATGGACTTTACTGAGCTTTGCATCTGACCCATAAGGAATCCTAAGAGGTTGAACGAGATGGCAACACTGTATCACTGTTACACACCTTGCATCTTGCAGCAATAAACTGCACCAAAACTAGGACTGACAAGAAAATAACACTCAAAAGATGCCTTAGCCACAAGGAGACAAATATACCTGTGTTGTGCCAGTATCAGCTCCTACTGAAACTCCACTGCCACAAATTATACAGAAAGCACATTTGCAGTTTTCCAAATCTCCAGTCAAATCCTTTACTAAGGGGAGACAATGACTGTTCAGTTTAAGTAGATCTATGAATGTGTTTGCAATAAATCCTGCAAGCCTTAAACTTTTATTATGCCAGCACTTACTCCACTGATTTACAGTCAGACTAAAATGAAGAATCCCCATGGCTGACTCAAATATCCTCTTTACAGGGTTTCACAAAAACAGGTGAAGATGATCATATAAGGCAAAATAATGGATGGAGAACCAGTGCATGACAACCTATTCATCTCCTCACTTGTCATGCAACTCGAAAGGTTTTCCTCAGCTTCAGGTCCATGCTTGTGCTTACAAAATCTTTTCCTGACAAATTCTAATCAAAACAGATGGTGATGATAAGGAAATACAGTTTATTTGACAGTTATTATCTAATAACTTAGTATCCTACAGTACTTTCTAAGCTATTAAGAATGGAAAAGATAAAAATAGAAGAGCAGGTCCAAGGCTTACTCAAGTCCAGACTCAAGTTCCCAGCCCTGACCTGTCTGCACTGATGGAAGGATGATTAATGACACGAGAATGCCATATATCATTAGGGATCTGGTTTTAATATCCACACACGTGCATGGCTCTAGAAATTCCTCTAGCCACTCCTTCTCCCCAGCCCCTCGCTATTCTATGTTTTCTACAGTTTTGAACTAAGAGATCCCAAACGCACAAACTAACCAACTGGGAAGTGTACGAGGATACCAAGTCCTTTCCTGCTGAGCTTTACCACAGCTGCTGGTGCATAATATGACTAACAGGTCATCTATATCTTTAGCCAGCTGCATGATTTAAAAAGGGAAAGAATGGTACCTGGAGGAAGAAAGGCAAATCAACCTAATGAAAGATTTAGACATGGGAGGGGTGTGACAATGCCACAAAGGAGATCGCTAGCAGAGACTGCACCACGGTGAGGGTTCTGCCTAAGGCAGATTATTAATTAAGGTGATTATTAATTCACCTCTGCTTTGCAGGTCAACCTGTCCCTTGGTAATCAGGATGAGGCCATTTCATCCAACTCAGGAAAATTGCCTGGAACTATTGTGATTCAATACTATGTGTAGACAAGAGGGAAGGTGTAACAGAGAGCTGAAAGAGAAATGGATGATTAGACACAGAAGACAATGCAGAGGCAGCCATATGTGCATCAAATATGGAAAGATGACCAAAACTGAGAACAAAACCAGTGTTTAAACATACAACAGAGACGTGCCATTAAAAAGAGATTTTCCTTTAAATAAAAACAAACAAACAACAACAAAAAAGCTGTTAAAAAAAAATCTATTCCATCGCTTCCATCCTGAAAATCTCAAAATGTAATTTATATTTTCCTTTTTTTGTTTGTGGTTGGAAAAGTTCAGAACATAATGGTGGGTATGCCAAACCAAGCCAGGATTCGACATCACTTTCAAGTTGACCTACAGCTCCCTGCTAAGATCAAAGCCAACTCTCTTTGATCTCTCTCTCCAAACTTCTCCATATATGCTGGTTATTCTACCTAACAGCTGCCAAGATGGGGACTTTTTGCCTCTGACATTTGATTTTCAAGTGAGTAAATCAATCTGTAATTATGTGATCTACTCACCTGGATCATGGTCGTTACTAATTTATTTGAAACAGCAAAGCTCTTGCAGTATAACCCTCCTACGCACACACAGTACTGCTGGCAGCTAGGTTTAACCTCGGTGCAGCTTGTCAGGTGTGCCACCCTCATTCAGGCACGGCTGGAACTGATGCAGCCTTGCCTGTCCAAAATGACTGGAGCATTCCATTTACATTGGTACAACCCACGCTCCCATCACAGTGTCCAACAGATAAATGAGACCTACATTGCTTTTCCCCTCTACCACATTCATTTCTGGATGCAAACCCATTTTACTGCAGCCTACTTTAATGCCTTACAGAGCTTTGAACTTCCTAATGCAGACAGAAATGAAGAAGACACTATGTCCAATACCTAGCATAAGGGTATTACTGCAGTACAGAGATTCCATAAAGTCGGTGCAAGTTACTTGCACATTCCTCCTGTATGGTGTTTATACTGGGGTTAAAGTCTTCTGCTGAGCCAAAAGGAAAGAAATATGAAGATATGGCCATGCTATTAGGTAAGGTAGTGTAGAACAGAGATTCAAAACAGAATAGGACATTATACCTGTGCAAGAATCCCCTGGAGAGCTGCGTAAAATGCTATAGCAGGGACAGAGAGATAAGTCAACAGACATTTCGTGCTTTTGAAGAAAGACCCTGCGTAGTTTATTCTGCCTCCTGCTCACTTTGCTACGATGACATACTCACTCTAAAGCTTTGCTCCTGTGTTCAAATGGTTAATTCACACAAGTTCTTTAATCAGATGGTTGTTTAAAATTTCCCAGTCAAAGCATACCAAGGCTGTCCTAGTGGGACTGCAGATATAAGTGAGGGTCTGGCAACTGTCAGTCCCAGAACAAGAGGAGCTGGTGGGCTTGTCCTCTGTGAAGGCCACAAGCTGAATCACTCAGCAATATTTGGTAAAGGCTGCGGCCAAGAACAAGGCTCCTTCTGACAAGGATATATGAACTTCTTGACTGCAGATGAGTTGTTTACTTGCATCCCAAAGCAATATTCCAAAGCAGAGTTGCCTAAAGGAAACTTCTTGTCCTCAAAACACTGCCTTTCATCACTGTAAAATAAAGGACAAGGGAGCAATAACTGACTCTACACTTTTTGCCATTGCATGGTACTAATTAATGTGTGAAAGCTGTCTGTTATTTACAGGCATCTGCATCACTGTGTGCAATCGCATCACAGCCTTCTACAAGCCCACTGTCTTTTCTGGCCTAGTCTAAACAGACTGATACCCTCAGGATTGCCAGGCCTGGGGACTTAAGGTGTCCTTGGCTACAGTACTGAGTTTGGGGAATATACCACACGGTAATGGCACAGGCCACTTGTTTTCTCCTAGTTGTGAATGGTAAAGTTGACCTACTTACCCCATAAATGACTTAACGCCACAGAAAGGAGCACAAATAGGCAAAGCAGCAAAAATACTTTACACTCAGCCCTTTCACACTTGCTGCCAGAGCTGCAACAGGAGGCAGTCTCTGCCCACTGTCTGTCAGTGCAGATGAAGCAGAGCAAATGTGACAGAAACTGATACAAAATACAAACTGGAGATTCGCAACGGAGAAAAGCAGACATGTAATCTCATGGTCCAGAAATTCAGCCCAAGCCTCTTGAGGCCTACACAGTGCCTTCAACACAGGTCCTTCCTTACAATCGCTTTCATCCCCAGTGAGCAGCAACGGCTCAACAGAAATAAGCCAGAAACAGGTCTTCTCTCATACCTCAGTTCCTCTACTTCCTACCAAAAACTTCCCTCAGACCAGCAAAGTTCTCTGTCAAAATAGAGCTTGCTCATCTTTGAACAGAGATTTTGTTCCAAACGGACAGACCTTTCCCAGAGCCTACACAGCCTGCAGTTCACTTACCTATCCAGAGTGTCCTGAGGCACTTTACTCCCTCCAGCTCTGCTGTTGACATTGGCGTTCTTGTTGGCAGTCATGGTCATTTCTGCTTTCTAGAAATCTGGATATCTGTGAGAAGAAAAGTCAATTAAGCTTCGACAAGCCCAAACAACAATTAACTTTTCAAGATTGCTATAAGTACTACACTTTGTAAAGGCAGAACTCCACACTGCTTTTCATTCTATAAAATGCAATCAGTCCAGCTATGACCCTGAGAAACTAAGCCCTACCTCTCTACTGCTGTTGTTTCACATCCACATCCCACCCAAGCTTATCAGAGCCCAGTGCTATAGCAGGAGGTAGCTTATGGGCATTAGGTGCGTGCTTCAGATGCTGGCCTGTCTGATGAACATAGCTTGATACTGAATTCACAAAATACCACAGGTTTGGTATGGTTCTTCCATCTGTCAGTATACATTGAAAACCCAGTAAGTGTGCTCTGTGATACTTGCAAACAATATAGTTATGACTGGCATTCCAGCCACACAAACGCTTTTAAACAGAAGGAAGAAATTTTTCATAATTTTAAAGTGCAGCTCTGTGTATATTATGGAAATATTTTCACACAGTGAAATATATTCAATAGTGAATATGTTGAATAAAATTTTCAGATCTGTTTGTGACATGAAAATATCTATAAACGGTTTCTGGCCTATTCCCTCTATTAAGTACAAGATTCACAGAATCACAGAATCATTTAGGTTGGAAAAGACCTCCAAGATCACCTGGTCCAACCTATAACCTAACACTACCACATCCTCCACTAAACCATGTCACTAAGCTCTACATCCAAACGTCTTTTGAATACCTCCAGGGATGGCGACTCAACCACTTCCCTGGGCAGGCTGTTTCAGTGCCTCACAACCCTTTCAGTAAAGGAGTAAAACTGTCTTATGATACTTTTAAGACCTCAGGTGATATAAAGAATCATTACTAATTCCTAGTTCTTTCCTAGTAATACTAAGGCATGAGATATGTGAGCAAACCAAAAGCTGTAAATTAGATGTCAGCCATGATGAAAACCCTACATACCCAGTCATGCATTCTAGAATTCCCAGTACGAGGCAATACTAGTGTCTTCTTCACTTCACTAACTCCTGACTAATGGTCTTCTTCCAAAGAGAAATTAAAATGCTGCCAGAAGCACATAAATATTGTTTGCTCTTCTGGATGGCTAGGAGACAAAAAGAATACCAGATGCATGGAAGAAAGCCTAGATGGAGATGGCAGAGAGTACAGAGAAGTCCTTGCAAGCGAATTCCCACAACAGGTATAAAAACAGTAAACAGACACCTCAGATCGATTCTCAACAGCAAATGGGTTTGGAAGGAGAGAAAAAAAAAAAACACACACATTCTGGAAGAAAAATCTCCCAGACAAGTGCAGAGAGAAGGCAATTGGCAACACTACCTTCCTGAGGTCCCTCAAATGTGTAGGAAAGGAAAGACGTTAGGTTGCGACTTGTGCTCCCAAGAGCCCAAAAGATGGGCCCTACTATTGTAACGTTGCTGCAAATCCACTAAGAAACAGCCCAGTGCCATGACATAGTTTGCCCACACCCCACTACCTCAACAGAAATGTGCTGAGCCTGAAGGGAGAATATTATGATATGGATGTGGGCCAGGATGTAATTGCAGGGATGTGAAAGTGGTAACCTCTGCCACCATGCCTCTCTGTTGACTATGTCCCACATTTCTCTTCTGTAGAGCGCTGCTCACAGTGCCAATTTCCTCTGTCATTGTAATCATTTCAGAGAGATTTCACAGAAAGAGGGAGAAATGCATTTTTATGTCCTGAGTCCCTCATGAAATAAATGAGGGAGTACTTATTCCACCTGATGCTGCAAGAGTTGTTTATCAAGGATTCGGTGGCTCTCCTGGCATGCTCTCTGGGTGGTTTGAGATGTTCCTTCAGTTGTAGGCTAAAATACGTACCACAGTTTGAAGTACTGCCACCCAGGGTCTGACCAGAACTACCAATTTTTACAACCATTAATGGCATACTTAATGCAAAAATAAGGAGTACTACAAACTTCTTGTTTACTCAAACCCACAGTAAGTCCAGACAGCTTGAGAGGCCAACTGTAATGTGATGCTGAAAAGCAAGCTGGGTACTGACACCACACAAAATCCTTGTACAAACAGACCCATCGCAGTGAGCAGGACATTCTCTAAACCACTTTATTCCAAACAACTCTGCCGCAAATTAGGTCAGAAAATCTCCTGTGGATTGCAGCTCCAAATTCAGAGTTAATCATGCTGACCACAGATTCCAGGTCTACTTATCCTCCTCCAATTGTCTTGTGTGTATCAATCTTCCCAGATTGTGTGGAGTTTTTTTTTTTTCTTTTTTCCAGTTGGTAACATTTATTTTTTTTTATACTGAAGGTTCCCAAATTCCCCCCGTGTCTCAGTGTTATTGTTACTGTTATACTGTCAAGATAGCAGGGCTGTAAAGAACTGCCTGTTCTGGTCGGGAAAGGACTTGCCTGGGAAAAGAAAGAAAACCCTCTGATGCTGGCCAAACTTTCTAGGACTGTACATTCCACAGGGAACTAACAGCTTTTTAACGTTTTCCACTCACCAGTTCAACGCTTTTGTTGTATTAAATCTAAATCACTTAAAAGCAATCAAGGTGAGAAAAATAAGAGATATAAGTGTGGCATAAGGTGAATAACTGTTAGCATGTGTATGTTACATTCATTTTGCAAGATTTGCTTTTTTGTTGAAGACCAAAAGAAGCTGAATGGACCCTCAAAAAGATGGGACATTGACCTGGCACACACACAAGATACAAAACAGCAGCATAAAAGCACACTAAGAAGCAGCCATCTTCCACTTTTCCCACACACAAAACCTAAGAAAAAATAAATATGCATACATGTACATCAAGGTGTTTGGTTTTTATGGAAGCTTTGCACTTCTCAAATTTCAGCTTCCCAACAGCTTGATAAAATCACAGTGGTCAGTATATTAAAAATAAATAAATACAAAAAGGACTAAGTAAACCCCACATTTCAAAGACATGTTGAAGGCCAAATAGGCCAAATTGGTTTGCTTTCAGCAAAAGGGGAACTGAGTCCTAAAAGGACATTTCACAAGATACATCAAATTTAGTGATATGTGTGTTTCTTTCCATGCAGTTGAGACTATGTTATATACAGTGAAGACTTTTCTATGCATTTTTTCTTTAATGTTTATTGCTCATGAGTATTTTGGTATCATCCCAGCATATGCAGGGAAAATCCAAATATCCAAATAACTTGAACATGGCAGAAAACTAGTCTACCAACAGTTTACTGAAGTGCCTAGAAGCACAGTTAACAGCACTCAGTAATTTAAGGTCTTAACAAACAAACAAGCAACAAACAACAAAAAACACCTCAAAACCAAAAAGGAGACAGAGGGGAAAAAACAAACAAACAAACAAAGGAAAAAAAAGAAACTGTATTTTATGGTCATGTTATTTCAGGGCCTTTCAATGAGTCTGACAGCCCTGTAAAAGTTTATATGAATCATTGTATGGTGAGAATCGCATCCCTTGGGCTTATGTGAGAGCACTCTCCATCACAGTATTTACATATTATTGGTCATGAAGCAATGAAAAAATCTCTCAAGGATTATGACATACTGTTAAAAACAAATCCAAAAATAGTCATGTCACAGATTCTGCATTGCCTAGTTAACCAACTAGCTGCACTTGCCTAATAAATGCTGTATTCTGATTTATTTGTAAATATAAAGAATGAGTCTGAAACCCTTACTTAGCCATAATTTGTACATCACTCCAGAAGCAGTCTCACTAGTTTCACCAGGACAGTTCTCTAAGTGGTATTTTAGTGAGCCAGGATGGTAGAATCTGGACCTTCTTGATTATTAAATCCATTTCATCCAAAACTTCCACAAAAGATTTGGCAGGATCAAAGAGCAAAAAAACAGAAATGGTGTGATGGCAGCACAGATCTGTTGCTAGTACCAGCCAACATTTATCCTGACTGAAAACGGCTGCTGCGATGCAGATATTTTCTAACAGATTTTTATCATCGTAGGAAGCCCCAGTGACAGAACATTCCTCGTGGACCATCCCTCCCCTTCCACTTCCAGGATGGTACAACTGAAAGTGTGGCCTGGAGCCTTTTTATGCACAGATGGGGCACTGAAAACCCTCACCCTTTGTGATAGTGAACCTTATGGCATCACTGAATCCGTAATTCCATTGAGGTGTGTTAGCAGGGGAGGTGTAAATCCTAAGCTCCTCCTGTACAGCTTAAAGTTATCCTTCGTTCCCTAAAGCATCCCAGCACTTCGGAGGCACAACTCTCAGCCCCGCTGCAGTGCAAGTTGTTCCTCAGCTCGCTCCCATCCACAAGTGGTTCAGGGCTAGAGCTAGGCTTGGAGCAAACACATGGAAAGTCACAGCAGTCAGGGGTGTTTTCTTTGTACCACCTGAGAGCCTGTGAGGTCTCATGAAAACCTTCTGCTTTCCTACACACAATTTATCCATCAGTTCCTGCATTGCCAGAACTGATCCTCTCCTTCTGTGTACTGTTAACAACATTGAGCCTGCTTATTCATGTCTAGGCTCAGTCATCTTATGCATGTCTTAGCTCAGCAGATGTCTTAGAGAAAATACATTCATAATTTGAATGATTCCATCTTCCATTCTGTTAGTACAATGGGAACAGAAGAGGACTTTTCATGTGGAACTTCCTCAGTTCAACAGCCATGCATGCTTTGTTTGTTTGCTGGGTGTTTTTGTTAAAACTCTGCTCAATATCTCTTCCTATCCATATGGTCCTTTGCCCTACCCAGACTTAGAACAGATTCATCACACTCCATTTTTTGCACTCCTTTCTAAGGCATATTTTCCATTAAATACACAGTTCTAATAAAAAGTCCTTAGAGTATGTTGCAATCCTTCAAAGCCCGTTTTCTGAGTGTCGGGAATGCTAGCACTGTTTATCTGGCAGCTTAATGAAGAACAACCCAGATTCAGCTGTTTATGGTTGAGCGTTCCTACTGACTTGAGAAGGGAGCCTTTGAGAGTAGGCTCCTGGGCTCCCTCTCTCCCTGAGCATAATCATTAACACGGGCGCAAGTTCTACAACCGAAATGTGCATGTCCATCAAGTGTGTGCATAAGACCTCTCCGCTCTGAACTTCTGCTGTTAGATTTGAGCGTGTGAGAGTTCACTGCATGTAAAGTCCTTGTTGCCTTGTGTGTTACAAAGATTACCTCACATTTAACTGTCCTAGACCAAACCAATTTATACTGCAAGCAAGATAATTCTACCAGGTACAGTTTGGGTTCTTGAGATCTGCATATGCTCTGAAGCTCTTTAAAGTAGCATGCCTTTCCTCTTGAAATTCCACTGATGAGGAAAATAAGGGGAAATATAACTGTTTTGGCCTGCCCCTCAGGGCACAGACCTGACAGGAGGACGTGACAGGGAAATGTTATGGACCAACTCATGTTTTCAAAAAAAAGTACCCCGTGATAAAGACAAAATCTCAAAAATACATTATTAATAATAACCAATTGGATCTACTTATTTTTCTCTTAACAGTAGCTACAGCAGAATGCCCCTAGGCATTAGAAGTTAGTTAAAATCAATAACATGCTTTTCTGAGTGCTTTTAGGAAATCTTGCCCACATTTCAAGAGGTGTTGTATAGCTAAGCTTTTATTTAAGAGTTGCAGCTTAGCTTTGTGGCAATTTGCCTGTTCCTTTCCAGTAAAACAATTATGTCCTCCCAGAACAATGTCAGCTCTGATGAAGTGGAAAGTCCAATGAAATCTTTAAAGATTTCTGCCTTGAGAGGGCTTCTGTAGAGACTCCAAAGAACATTGTTACAAGACCTACGTGCTTTCATCAGGCATACCTGTTCTCTAAGCTGGGCCATGGTAAGTTTAGCCACGCAATACCATACAAACTAGCATAAAGAGCTAAATGATCAGCTCAGCAAGGGCTTGGCATGGAGAGATTCAGTAAGGGTTAATTTTAATTCACCTATATCATTCCAAGTTGTCTTTACAGCACACAGACAGCCTAACTACAATCACATCAACAGGCTTCTTGCAAGACACAAGAATCGACTGCCCTCAAGGCTAGTCCAAAAGGCTGGAGAAACAGACCTCGCGCTCCCAGCAGAGCATACATGCCCAAGCTGTATTGTGCTCTAGCATAATCTCCGAGAAAAACAAGATCAAGCCATTCATACAGCTGCCTATATCCAAGTCCCTGACTGGGAACAAGTGACAATGCTTGTGGATGACAGATGCACAGGAAGAGAGTTTGTCAAACTTCTCATCTCTGTGACACTGCAAAAGGCACAGATTTTACCTAGTGTGAACTCCACAATCTCTTCCAAAGTCTCCCTGCTTACAGTCCAGGGACAGCCTGTTTCCAATGAAGTCGACTGTCTTTCTGCTAGGCTTTCATAACTAGGTGACAAACACACTTCTATCACACATTTACTGATACAACCAATTGTGGGGCTGGACTCGGTTGTCATTGCACACATCGCAGTCCAAAACTTGTGTCCAAACGTAAGAGTTAAGTGCTAAGCTTTTCTCATACCGTTGACATTGCTGGGGCAATCACAGCTACAGAATGGAGTGAAAACATGAAAATCAAAGAGTCCAGTGCTACCGTGCAGGCTCGCCTGTCTTCTATGGAGGAATTTTCACTAATACTAGGGTGACCGTCTTTCTCAGGCTATGGAGGGCACACTGTCTTTGAAAAACTTTTTAATAGAATTACGGTAACTCTCTGGCAGTTCGGGTGTTTGTTTCATCTTGCTTGCTTCAGTATTAAAAAGAAGAAGGTTTTGTTTGTGCTTTGCTCTCATACGTCACTAGAATTACATTTTAGCTGAAGAAGCTGGACTAAATCCAGCTTTTAGATTGAATCTTTCTTCCTTTCTGCACAAGTGAAAGATGTATTGGCTCGTGCCTCATTTAATGCAGTCTCTGATAGCCACTTTCCACCTAGCTTGTAGCCTATACAAGACTTCTTTTCAATGAGATAAATCATAGCTAATGCCATACCAGCATAGAAATAATTTCACTGCAACTTCTACCGACTCGTTTGTGCTAAATGAGTACTTAAAAGAGCTCTCGCTGAATACAACAGGTTCACATTTATAGACAAATCAAATTCAAATAAACTGAAGGCCCTTTTAAAAGTGACTGCTCCACAGGGAAGTGAGAAGGAGACATTAACAAAAACTGTATGGCTGCTATTGAATCCGAAGTTAATATTTCCCTTTGTAGGTTGAAGAAAAGGTCTGTATTTTAAAAAATGCACTGACTGGTTCAAGCTTATCTTGAGCTGAAACAGCAGGGTAGAAAGGGTTTAAAATACAGTACGATTAACTGGTACTATTATAAGCTCAGAGGAAACTTAACTGTACAGCCACATGGGAAGTAGGGCCAGTGGCAGGCGTGTGTCATGGACTTGTGGCTCAGGCAAGCAGAAGACAGAACAATTCGGGTGGCACTGTGAACTTGCATGGCCTCAGCCAGTCAAACACCTTCACACAACCCAACTGATCTCAATCTGAAACGCTGAGGCCTTATTTTCTGATGCCTGTGCTAGCTACACATTCTCACCCCACCACACTCATACAGCTATCTGGTTCGGGGAACTGATTCATCTGAAAACCAGTCGTGTTTGTTTTTCTTTTGTTAAGGCTGATTTTCAGGCATTCTTTTGAGTTCTTCTGGACTATCTGGAATACATACTTCAAAAATGCCTTCAAAATATGTTACTTAAAACTAAATTCCAAAAGAAAGAAGCAGGGATAGTTTAGGTTGTACTTTAACAAAAGGAAGGTATTAGAGTATAGAAGACAAATCCCAAGCAAATTGTTTTTGTGCTAATGCCAAAGGTATTTGGTATGTCCCTATGCATTTACAGATATTGATATTGTAAACATTTGTATGCTTTCTCTTTAAGACAGAAATCTCTTTCATTGTGAACAGCACTCTAAACATTATAACTATGTTTACACAGTGTATAAAATTTGGCCTTGCAAATGTGCAAGCTATTTTTTTCTTTTAATTTTTTGAAAACAAAGAGAGACAAAAAGGATAAAAACATTCATTGAGGTATTTTCTCTCCAACATGAATGCACCAGAAACTCATGCATTTGATGCAACAAAAACTCTATACAAATTTCACACACTAAAATTTGGTCTTAGATGCAAAGCATCCACATTACTCTCCCATGGCTTCAGTGAGCAAAATATGTGCATACCTCAGATCTGAATCAGGCTTTAGTAGAGAAAAGTAACTTACTTTCTTCTGCTGTACTTGAGCATCAATCATAATCTGGTAACTCCTTTCAACAAGCCCTACAATAGACTTTATGAACACTGCTTTGTTGAAAGCCCTCAGTCATCACATTTTGGGAACAAGGTTTAGTACAGAATAATCCAAGGCCTATATATTTTGGTTCTTGCAACACAAACACTTCAGTGATGACCAGACATCTGTAGGAAAACAGTCTACTTGTAAATTGTGCCCAACATATACTCCTCAGTATTATTCTTCCTTTGTCCTTTCCCTTCATCCTCAGGATATTTGCAGGAAAATACCCTTTCAAGTCTCACGAGCTCACCTGCTCCTGTTGCTTATTCCTCAATGAAATCATAATCCTCCAAATGCAAAATCAAAATCATTTGCACAATAATGAGTTGTTTCTTGTGACACAACAAACAGATTATAATTTTGCTAAGGAATGGGAGTAGATTAGCTTTAAGGCACAAAGATCCTTCTTCATTACTATTTTTTGCATGACAAAAAATACATGAAAGAAATGGAGAAAAATAGTTTATGAGAAACCTTATTTCAAAAACAAACTGTCCTTCAGTATTTCCACACAGTGTCACCCGTTCCTAAAAACATCACAATACAATTCAAGCTGTTCAGTACAGACTGCCAGGGAGCACAGGCTGCAGGGGAAACAAAGTGAAGAAACCAAGCTGAAAAGCCTTAGTAAATCTTGAAAAGAATTTCTCTGTTGAACTGACATTGATGACCGAACCTTCCTCACCCCGAGGCTGACTGATCAAGTCTGCTGGACAGCTGAGAAGCATCCTGACTTTGCAACTGCTGCAAGTTTTTGATGCATTAGGGCATCATGCCAGGCAAAACACGGGTCACAGCTGTGATACAGAGCAAGCTGCTGTCTCCAGTGTTGTTAGCACACCTCCCTTCCTTCCTGCCAGACGCACGTGGCTCCCACTCAGAGCACCACTGGAGTGCGAGTTGCAGAATTAATAGCAGTTATATGGCTTGCACAACGTTTAATAATATATGATGGAAGGAAGAGGATCTTGATGCAACTGCACAGAGACTTGAAAGACTTCACTTTGCCATAACCTTGCTATGGGACACTGGGTAAACTGCTTGAGTTCTGCTAGCTGGGCTATTTCCTGACTACTTCTGTGTGTGGACATCTTTTCTAAAAGTGAGCTGTGCTACCTAGGAACGCCTGAAGTACACTCAGCCACACAGACAGTGGCTCAGCAAGATTCTGCACTATAGCGTACTTTAAACCTGAATTAACTTTCCAGTGTAGACAAATACCCTTGCTTTTCATTTCTCAATTCCCACTCTATAAAGTAGAAACGTCTGTACGTGGAAGAGTGTTTACAGCATCCTAATTACTCCACACTAACTCTCCATGAAGATGCTCTTAGTGTGTTTAGGGTAGGTAACACTTCCCAGACCACTTTGTACAAGGGTATGCTTAGGACCAAGTACATAACCAGTGAATTATCTCATAGCAGGCAGTGAGCTATAAATGAATAACTTAGCTTACTACTAACTGTGCAAACAGACCCTCGAGCTTCCTCCCCCATACCCTGTGAGACATCAACGAAGTTTACACTTACAAACCTTGAAAACCCTTTAAATGGTCTTTCATTTTGCAGCTGACTTTTCGTGATAACATGGGGAACAGCACCACTGAGAAAAGCATGGAGACCAAGGGGTTTAAATGGCCAGCTTGGATACTGCAGTTGGTGGCACTCACTGACTCACTCTTTCAACAGCTCATCTATTTTCAGAAGGCTATTGGACTTCTTTTAGCCTGCTTGCTTCAGACTCCTTCTGCAGAGCCCTTCCTGAGAGCAGAGAGGAGGAGAGACACATATAAAAGGCCAGGATGGCCACAGAGACACTTTGCTTCCAACCCCCACACAGACAAGCATCATCTCTACCAAACCAACAGCTATGATTCTTCCTTCCCCCGTAAGTGATGGCATGGAGGGAAGAGGGATAGACAGATTTGTACCTCATCCTGGTTCTCCTCCCCTGACAGAGTATGCAGCAAAAAAAGGAAATGGTCTGAAAAAGAAAGGAAAAATGGAAGACAGAAGTGCTGGTGTGTGTGGGGAAAAAAAAAAAAAAAAAAAAAAAGATGGAGGTTTTAGTGGAAAAACAAACAGAGATGAAAAAAAAGAAATAAAACAAGGACTGATGAAAACATTACCCTGAAATCTAGTGAGGCAGGTTAGGTTGTTTGCCACACTGAATATTCAGGTTCAGGCATGCTTGGTGAAGGGATGTGGTGACCTTTGGTATGCTGGCCCAGGCTGTAAATAGAGGAACAAAGTGGCTATGTTGTTCAAGCCAGCAATAAAGCAAAAGCCCTGGATCAGCAGCCAGTGTGTGTAACTGTGCTTCCCCAGTGCTAAGCAGACGAGAACAGGCAAGATGGCTAACAGGATTAGAAGGAAATCAGAGAGCATTTAAGGACCGAGTTTGTACAGAGATCTGAACAGCGGTCTGCTCCCAGGGAAGGCGGTAAGCAGCATTCAGCAAAGGACAATCTGAACATAACACCCTCCTGGCCAATGCAGATGTCACCAGGAAAACCAACTTCAGAGGCGGGCGGCAAGGAGCATCTAGAGAGGGGTGTTGAATGGATGCTTCATGAGTGTCAGGAGGATTGAAAAATAGAGATCTTCATCAGAAGTAAGGGATGACAACTACTGATGCCGTACTGAGGTGCAAAGTCCTTTGACTTGTCTCTAATACTATGCAGTACAAGAACACCAAACCCATTGGTAAAAGCAGAAAGCGAGTTAACATTATCACAAGGTGTTGTTTTAAGTTTAAAGTAGCAGTGGAAGATTTTGGATAGTGGTGCCTCAGTAAGGTCGAACTGATATGTGGCGTTACTGTGAACCTCTTCTGTTTAGATCACTGCGTCCCACTAATTGTGTTACTGTTCTGAGTCAGTATCTCCAAGAAGCAGGTCCTGTCCGTGATACTTCAGCTGCCAACGCTAACACTTCAAGCGAAGCAACAACTGATTTGGATGGGCTGTCTCGATATGCTGATATAAGAGCATCCTGGGAGGATGAGGAACTGGCTAGGGACCTCATGTATGTAAGTGGTAATAAACATCACCAAAATTGTCTTGGCTTGTGCAAAGAGATGAGAACAACCTTGGGTCTGCCTCTTTTGCTCTTGGCAGTTACCCAGGGAATCTGTGGAAAGGCACAGAGAAGATTTTAATTCCTCTGTATGTAAAGTAAATCCAGAAGTGATCCTGGACACAGGCATTAACAGCAGCAAATGGGATGGCAAGTCTGTTGTTGGTATGAGGGATTTGTGTGAGAACTGTTCAGAAGAGTTCATCTGTTTACATTCAGAAATGGCGTTCTTCCACTTAAAGCAACGACTGCAGATTTCAGGAGTTCTGAGCTGTGTTTGAGCTCTGACAGGTTTCTTTCATGGTCTCAGGAAAGCTGCTTGGAGGTGAGATCCTGAAATTCACTGCCAGAGATTAAGCCCCACAGCCCACATTTGGGCACCTGGTTGAGTGGCCCATTTTCCCAGAGCTACTCCTATTTGGGCTTCTCTACCTCAGAAATCTATGCTTTGATCTCTCCAGATATCATTGCTCTATCAATGAACCAGGAATAACTTTATGAGTTCACTCACACACCGGCCATGAGGACATGCTCGTTAGTAAGTTCAAGTTCCCCAGAGACACGGTGAGGCGCAGACACGCGGGTATCGCCAGCGGTAAGCACATCAGTAGCAGAGACAAGCCAGTCCTGCCCAGCTTCTGCGGTCGCCGAAAGCCACCCCCTCCCGTCTGCTGCCTCTGCGTTCCAGCAGGCTGACATCTCTCGGGGCAATGAGCACCTGCTTTGTCCACAGTGGTTTTCTGATTCAGATTCCCTTCGTGTTTATGAACCTCTTGGCTAGTACCTCCCTCACCTTCAACCTCTACAGATTTTTAAGCCAAACCAAACAAAACCAAAGACCCTGTGCTCCCACGATGATAAAACACAGCGGGGTGTGAGCAGGCTGACAGGGAGAGCGCTTGGCCAGTTCCCTGCCTGACTAAGCTCCAGCTCCCATCTCAGATGACTGAAGAGCCAGAAAAGAAATATGGGAGAGGAGTATGGTACCAGCAAAATGAGAACATCTCAACCTTACTCCTAGATGTGCCACTGAAATAAAGGAAGCATGCTGTAATAAGGAAACGGGAGGAGGGGTGAGGAGCAGACAAGTGTCAGACGGTTGACGGAAGACCAGTAGAACAAGGGTGAGATGAAGGATAGCTAACACACTGTGCCAGAAAAAAAAAAAAAAAGATGGGAAACCAGCAAATGAAGAGATTTTTTGAAGGGCAGTAAGGAGGAAAGAGAAGTATACTCCCCGTCTTCCCCTCCACTTTGAGTGCATTCTGCGTTCCTCAAAGACAGAAACCCATCTTTCCTCACACTCAGATGCTTTTTCATTCCATCACTAAAATTTTCCTCACAGAATAGACTTTTTATTTTCCCAAAGATACCTCAACAAAAATGGATCTGCCATATTCTGCTGAGTACCATGGTAACCTGATGTGAGACCCCACTGGATGAGGCTGGAACTCCTGCTGTCCTGCAAAGAGGGTGAGATCCCATAAATGTGGGAAGTTTCCAAACTCTGGGTAGCTGCTCATTTAATGTACAAGCCCAAACTCAGTTTTTTGAGTCCCTAGCTCATGGGTAGAAGCCTAATCCCCCATGCACACACAACCCTCTAGTGACCGCAGGAGCCTAGCAGCTCCTGGGCTCCTGCAGTTTGTTTAGGGAACTGACTTGGGCAGGGGGGAGACGGGAGAGAGGAAGGGACAGAGAACATTGGCAGCTATATCAGAATCACAATAACGTAACCTAAGTGCAGCAAACTGCTCCTTATCCCTTTTGTTAACAAAAATTATAGTAGCTATAGCAACAGAAAAGGGGAAAAATACCCGAGACTTTAAAATCCCCAAAGAACACAGCTTTCTAATACGGAAAAATCAAGATTTATTGCACCAGCAGCTCCCACAAGGCAGGGCTATAGTAGTGCACAATGGTTTCAATTAAAAGCACAAATCATTAACCAGTGCAGCTGGGCTTAGTCGTTGGCAGCCAACACCACCTCTTCCAGTGAGCCGCAAACGCTTCAGGGACTGAACTAGCTTCTCTTGCAGTGTGATGGGCCCTTCAGTCCTGTTTCTGGTGGCTTTACCTCATATCCTCTGTCAAGCCCTGGGACAGAGTGACTAATGCCACTACTCAACAGAGAAAAAAAATCAAGAAAAAAACTCCTATATTTGCGTCGTGTGTCTGTACCCCTTGCCAGCCATCACACACTGACATCCCTACAGGCCCTGCCAGCAGTACTGCACTACACCGCACGCTCATCACAGAGGGAAAAGCATTGTGGTCCCCTGCTGCCTGTGTGCATTTTCCTTCTCAAATGCACACACAAGCTCAAAAGAGGGAAGGAATGTCTGGCACTTCTGCGGTGACTATCTGGCAGAAGCACCGCTCCGTTTTCTGGCAACTCTACCAGGGTCTTAGAACAATTATTTCAGTTCCTGATTTGAGTACTGGAGACAGACGATCAAGTTACATTTCTCTCCAGCCATCAACACTAATTCAGTTTTCACTAAGTCAGCCTTGCTGGAATTTCACTCTTCCACACTAAAACAAAAAAGGAAAGTGTGAATCAACACTGAAAAGCCATTAGAAGAAACATAAGGAATTTCAAGGGTTGCCCTTCACAAATGTAAAAAACACTAATAAGATCCAATAGAGAAGGAGCTCTTTCTTGCTAGAAGGGATATTTTTGTAAGCTAAAAGGATGAAGAAATGAATCTATTGCAAAGGAAATGGTGCCGTGGTCCTCCGTTATATCCACTAGCATCCCAGCTACTGTGTAAACGAGCTTTCTTCCCTTAGTACCTCCAGGCCAGTTTGTGGATTTGCAGAGCACGCCTTCCGAGCTATCGCTTAGTCACAGGTGCACACAGCCATCAGAAGAGGAGGCACTTTTCTCAAGAAAAAAGTTCAGCTCCCACAGCACGGACCGTTGTCCTCCGCATGAAAGGAAAGTTTCGACAAGCTACCACAAGCTAAGTGTTATAAATCTCCTTTCATCAGGCCTCCAACCACTAGAGAGTGAAACAACTGGAAACACTTAAACCTGTTTCAACATTCCTTGTAGTAGGAGGCAGCGAAACACCCACCCAGACTGCCGAGCTGATCGCAGCCACCTAACTGCTATGGACCGTGCCTCCTGCCAACACAGGGTTTCTGTTGAAGCTTCCTGGAGCAACAAGCGCTCCTGCAGAGCAAGGAAGCTGGAACGATGGCCGCGGACACACTAGCTCTGCTCCTGTGTACGTTACATTCAGAATGGCAGAAGGAAGTGAGGGGATTTTAGAGAGGCAAAGCAAAAACAAACCCACAAACAAACATGAATGCTATCAAACATCTTTTAAACCTTTGCAGGCTGCGAGATGGTATTTGATGATTTGAAAGAGCTTCTCCTCTTTCCCTTTATTAAAATGATTTACATACTGATGTGTACATGAGATGTTAGAGACCTCTCAAGAGACCAGTCACTGTTCCAAAGAACTTACAATTCTATGATAGGAATTTCATAAATGAAGGCACTAACTATCTTCCCAGATGCAGGCTTGAATAGACCCACTGTACTGCTGAGTTCTGCTAGGGGAACAATCTTTCTTCAGTTTGCAGAGCAGGAGTAAACCTGATGCAGAGCACTGCTACAAAAGACTTAACCATTTCGTTCTGTCACTGGAGAGGACCAAGGCCCGCAGCCATGGCTCGAGAAGCACTGCTGCCCATGGCCCCTGTCACAGACCCCTTCACACAGCCTTGTGCAGACCGCTCGCCCACTGCATCTTGCTCAGGTGGTTCCGACATCTCAAACCTCACTTCTCTGCTTGCACAGGAAGTGCTAACAGCTCTACTGCCAGAGAGCACAAGAGGCGCACAGCATCAGAAAAGTCTCAAGAAGAAAGCGCGATCCTACTCCGTTCCACTCAGCTGAACGCGTCCAGGAAGAGCAAGTAGCCAGTGCATCGAGGAGTAGGGTCCTTGCTTGTTTTCAGATTGGCTGCAGTGCTGTAATGTGCTATCACTTATGTTTAACAATATTAAAACATGTAACATGAACTTGAAATATTTGTGTGAAATGATTAATTTTATCCAGACAGCATTTGGAGCGTCAGTTTGGCATCAGTATTTCTATCCAGAGTTTTAGCACTGGTGTTCATACTTTAACTCAATTCAAAACTGTGAGTAAAATATAGTTTAATAGCAATTTGATTTTGCAATGATCTCATTGAAAAGGCATATCCAGCGTTGCCTTTGCAACACAGAAACAGCCACAGGATAAGCCTGAGGGATGTAGATTAGCACTCAGATCAGATACAATTTCAGCCCCTTTTCCCTTACAGGGAACGTTTGGGCTTCTCACCAAACAGAGAGCGTTCTGCACGTCGCAGGGTAAATCTGGTACAGCAGCCATATGGAAATATATCCTTCAAGACAAGACCATGGTATAAAAACTATTATCTGAATGCATGTACGCTCTCACTCCAAAAGTGAATGAGCCTACAGCAAAGTTTGACTCAAACTTTCCCCATCTCAGGGGATTACATACTAGAAAAAACTTTCAACTGGTAGCTTCACACATGCCTGACGCTGAGGCTGGCATTCACATTCCTTTTCTTCTTTCTCATGGATTTAAGCTGAACAGTGCAGACATCTGATTTGAATCTGCTCCCTATACAGGAATAACTTTTACTGTATCTTTTAAAGTGTTGTCACTCTAGAAAAGTAACTCTGCATTGACCTAACTTTCAGAATTACACTGTCTACTCCCAACACCTCTCTTCAACAAACAAAAACATCAAAACAGGTTTTTGTTATGATCAGTCATATAGTCCACCTAGCAAAAGGGCAAACCCGAACTCTATCTTCTTCATAGTGTTCATGCTTATGTTGTTTTCAGCTGAAGTCTAGTTTCACACTCCTTTGCTAGTGTTCACAGATGATATCAGAAATGAAATCATATCAGACTTTTCTCCTGTCTCCTATTCCTTCATTATTCCTCCTAATTCACTTGTATATACACCTAATAGCAGTAAGTAGAGAATTGAAAATGTGCATCTACAAGTAGACAAGTTATTACAGATATATAGGTTTATGCAGTTATGCACAACTATATATGCACAATACTGCAGTACATAATGTGTTAATAAACTTCAAGAACAAAAATTGCCTTCCAGTAAGTAAATCAGCAAGAATAAAGTATACAGAGTATAAATAATGCTTTTCTACTAAAACATCCATCATCATATAACAAATAAGGCTTTTGAGGCTTATAAAGTCCATTATGCAAAAACTCTTCAGTTCCAACTTCATGTGAATATATTTTTTCCTGGGTTTAATGAAGAAAATCTAAGCATTCAAAACAGAAATGAATGAGTTTTGCCTAGCATGAAGTCTACATTACCAAATTCCACATGGTTTCCAGCTGATACCACAAACTTGGCCACAGTTCATTCAAAACTTAGTCCTCATCCTCCAAAAGGTAGATAAAAATCTGTGAAATTTTTTGATGCTAAGACCATGATTTGTATTACAGGGAGAGACAGAATAGCACACAGCAGGCTGACTAACAGCAGATTTCATCCTTTCCAGAACAAAACAAATGCCTCTTGTAATAACAAAAGGTAATGATTTATAAGATTATAAATACTTTACAAAAATCTTTTGTGACCACCTACTCATATGATGATTTGGGGCTCCAGTATTTTAGCTAATAATTTGCCTTGAAATTTATAGGAGATATAAAAGCACCAGGACCCACAGGTTCCTATAGACCCCCAGTTCCAGCGGTTTGTTCGTGGAATAACTGCATCTCTTTTCTGGTGTGTGTTTAATATCTGTGACAATCTGAACTCCTACTTCATTTTCCCCAGACAAATCTTTTCCTGTTTAACCTGAAGGAAGAATTCGCAGTTGGACATCCATATACAAGTGATTTTCTTTACCCTGTGTTTTACATGCAGCAGTCTTGCTAAGGATCCTTTTTCTGATCTCGGAAAGTCTAAGGGTGTGAAAAACGTGAAATTCAGTTTAGTTGAATCTTCACAGCAGCTATGCTCCAGGTGAGGCTCTGAAGAAAATACATGTGTGAAGATGGTTTGAAGTTGGAGGGCTTTTTTTTTTTTTTCTCCAAACCGTAGCTTAATTTTATGGCACAGTTTCAAGGTATTATCTCTGCTGTTCCAGACACCTGTATTTTCTTAACCATTTGACCAGTCTTCCTATTAAAAAGCCAGTATGGTTGGAGTTTCTGTGAGCAACAAATTCTCCTACTATTGCAGCTGTACCACCAGAACATCAAGCTACTGCTCTCCTTTCAGTTCTTGCAGAAGCAAGTTGTGTCCCTTTCCGTTTTAATGAGAAAACTGAAGCCACAACACAAAAATGTGGAAAAGAACCCTTTGGTAATGTAGCCACACCCCATGTTCTGCTCTGCACCCAATATCCCCACCCAGCCACAGATACACAACAGAAAAATACCAACAGTTAAAGTTTTGCAGATGGCAACTCCAATGCTGTGCCATTTTGGACTTTCTCCTCAAAGGATCACTCCACATGGCTTCTTTGATAGGGTCTCGATTTCTTTTCTTGGGGGGGGGGAAGAATACTTGGGCATGGAAAATAGCTGTGGGCATGAATGATGGGGAAATAGCATTTATACACTGAAATAAAGTCTTTCAATTTGTGGAAACAGCTAGAGGGAGGAATGAATCTTACAAATAATGTAGCTGAAACTGAACAGACTCCATTGACAAAGAGTTCTTTTGGATCCTAACTATGGCTACACTTTTACATGACAGTACTACAACTTAAAACTATAACTAAGAAGATGTACGCAGAATGCTGTATCCAGCATTTTTTGTTTTACTACGCTGAAATTAATCAGCCCACCCTTTTCCTACATGTAATTTTTTAAGGAAAAGATAGTAGTTGCTTCTGCATTTTGTGTACTTACCAGTGCTATGCAAGTGCTAGAACAAGCATTGATTTTCAGTGCCATGTAAGAGGTATAGCGTACTCGTGCCAACACAGAGATGCTCCCTGAAAGGAAAGAGATAGTACTCGGAAGTCTTTGACTTGCTGACATATACAGCACAGTCTCTGTGTGGGTGCACAAAAGACTGTTCAAAGGCAGCTTTGCAAAGCACCAAATGGCCCTTGTGTTCTATGGGCAGCTGAACATCCCAGAGGTAAGTACAGCAGCTCTGCATCAAGGGAACGCATACAGGCATGTAACTGCCCACAAGTGAAGCAGAGTCGTGCTCCTACTTGTTCCAGCCTCTCACTGATCCTGCTTTGATCTCCTCCCCGCTCACGTGATTTGGTGCATAGCGTCTGTTCTTCTGCCAAAACAAAACAGACTTCCACCAAACTCTGCTGTTGCAGGCAACTACCAAACACTACCTTCACGTTAAGTGTTAACAGAAGTGTTATTCCCTTGCCCATCAAGGGTTTGTATACTTAGGAGCTTGAATATTATTGAAAATCAATCATATGCAACTGTGTGAATCATTTAGGTGCTTTTGAAAAGATGAATCACCCTCAGCACAGCTGATATAACCTGGATGTTATCTGCTTTAACCAGGTAATTCATTCAATGCAGAAGTATTAAACTAGGCAGTAAGCCTGGGGTGTACGTGCATAGGCACCTTTGATGGAGGATCCGCTGAGCTTCACATTTCTCAGTGGATACTTTTCACCCTTGCTTCACAGAATGAGGCTTTCAGGTGTCAGAAAGGATTTGCACGTCTTACAAGGACAAGAGGGCGATTTCTAGTGTATGTCATTCACTACAGTACCTTGTCAGAGAAACTACACAAATGAATGCCCAATGAAAACAGACAGAAAACACGAAGCCAAAATTCCACATGAGGAAACACCTTAGTAACCTCTTTAAATGTATTACAGAAATCTTTCAAAGCACTGTCAACAAGGTACTTTACCCATGCTAAGGACAGCACACTTATTTCAATAAAAACATTTTTTCTTCTCATGGAAGAAATAAAAGCTATTTGCCAGCTAAATCTTTTCTTTCAAAGCTACCCTGTTTCAGCCAAGCCCTATTACTCATTGTGCTGTTAGACAACAAGATTGCTTTGATGACAATGGGTCATACAGAACACTTAACACTCTAATCTGTCTGAAAATTTCAGTAGCAAGGTCAACGGTAAACCAAGGTAAAGAGTTTTTACACAGTTCTAATTTAGTCAGGAGCTTTACTTCACATAAAACTAAGTTTATCAACTTGTTATTTTATCTACTACTACATACTGCAAAATTTCAATCTGCCTGGCTTGTCCAGTCACCTAGAAGCTCAGCCATCTAAGGAGAAACAAAGAGCAAATTAGAAATACTTTTGTCTATAAACGGACTGTGCAGAAAGCACCTTCCTTCTAAATCAGTTTTAAGATTACAGATTCATATTTCAGAAATCAATCACTGTAGAGACATGAAAATGGTAAGGCCATGGCAACGATTACAGAAAAATGCCATACCCAGAGAGTTGGGAACTACTTGCTCTTGATTTATAAAATCATCCCTGCTGATAAAACAGTCAGCCCAGAAGCTCAGTGAGATCACCTTACATAAAAGCATGCATTTTAGCCTGCTCAGAACACTCAGAATTGGAAAATGCATTTCCATTAGTTTTTCTGTGAACAACAGAAGTTCACAACTAGGAAATTCCTAGTCCCCAGCAATCCTTTAGAGCACGTGCAAAACATGGGGTTTGGGGTTTGTTAGGGTTGAGGAGGGGAGGTAAAACTGAAGTTCTCTTTGGGAACTATAAGCAGCAACAAAAAAAAACACACCTAATTTCTCAGAAAGCAAACAGACCCTCGACTACAAGTTTCAGAAGAAGCTACTCTATGATTAAAAACCTTGTTTGGAAAATAGGTATCCAAGTCAAAAGTTAGAGTTTATGGACAGAACAAGATAAAAAAAATATTTACATTGGTACTTGCATTAAGAAACCAAAAATAGAAATGTATGGACAAATAACCATTTAAACTAATGCTTTGGAAATAAAAGAATTTTAAAACACTACTTAACAAATGGATTTGACCCAGATTCCTACTGTCTGTTTTAAAAGAACATTCTCGAGAACAGTTCACAAGCATGTAGCTTCTGGTAATTTATCTGAATTGTGTAACAATTTTCAAAGCTTCAGTGAGGAAAAAAAANTCCAACCTTGCTGTCTGCACACCCCCTTACCTGTGAAGGCTATTAAGATACCCTGAACTAAAGACAAAAAAAAAAAAAAAAAAATTAGTCATAATCATCAGTTGAAAGGGAAAGTTTTAAGTGACCCTTCTACATAGGAAGTAAGGGACCCAAAGGATCTGCCAGTGCAGTAAATGGAGCTCCCTCCGCCATTTCAGATGGTCCCTAGTTCTTCTGACAACATTGTTTTCAGTCTAAATTGCTGTTTGCTTGTCTTCTGATTTTTGTCCCTCTTCTTTTCCTCAGTGCACTTATAGTGAGATATAAAAGCTCCTCTCAGCCTTCATTTTGCTTTGTTTCTGAAGGAGTCCCTTCCTGAGAACCAGTTCCTGTTGGTTCTGGAGTCCCTAAATTCAGGAAACTCCAGACCTACTCCATATATTTAGGTACCTGTCCCACCTCAGCCAAGCTCATGCTACTGACTAGTTGGTATAACTCTAAATTTGCTCTTTGAAATGAGAAACCTTGTTACAGAGCCATGTTTAATAATCTTTCAATTTATTAAAAAAACAACACACATAATCATGTTTTAAAAGATTAGTTGACTGTTCTATTTGACCCAAGTTTCTACATCTCTGTATTAATTACTAAAACCAAAGCAAAACCAAAACTCTCTCTTGTCAGTTCAGTGATGAAGTTGCTAGACATTGATAAACCTGCAGCCCTGTATTATTAGCAGTATTTTTACCTCATTTTACTGCAAAGATGATGCACAGATGACAAATTAGTGTTTTCTGAAGAATCCTTCTCAACAATATCATAATCTATGCTCATAATATTAGTTTTAAGTGAAACACAAGAGGAAATTTCTGTTTCCAGCTGCCTGGACTAAATACAGCCTAACTCAGCTGATTCCACTGTAGATAGTTTGAATCCAGCTCAAACTGGTGAGACAAGATGAAATACTTGACTCCCGGATTTCTGCTGCAGATGGGCAACATCACCCCTCTCATAACAGGAGGGAAACAGGAAATTCTCTGCAGAGATCAGCCAGCATACTGCAACAGAGTACAATTTACAAGGTGTCTTTTACCTCTGCTTGCCCAATACGCACCAGTTAGCAAACTGGTCAAAAGGAGCTGTTTGTGTTGCGCCTGTCCTTCTACTTCTCTCAAGTGCAACTCAAAGAGCTGCTTTGGAAAATCCAGCCCATGTCTCAGCTTTTAGTCCAAACTCCACACACTGTTACCTGGAGAATATTTTGATTAGCTCAAAGAAAAAATATGACATTTCTATGCTTTAAAACTATGACCTAGCAGAAATAATGTAGATAGACATAAATATAACTTAATCTTAAAACAGAATTTACCTTTTCTCAGCCAGTTACAGGAGTTCATCATCTTTAAATATCACAGTGGAAAAAGAAGAAATAAAAAAAAAAGTTTCCAGTTAACAGCTCTAAAAATCTGACCTCAAACTTTTTGCCTAAGCTTTTCTTTTCTGTTTGGAGTTTTGCATATCATTTTTGTTTCTGTCAACATTATAACATAATCCATCTGAGAGGTTTAAAAGTAAACGGTTTTAGGCGGGGGAGAAACCACAGTATGTTAACTGACAGGAGGTTTTGGCTCCTTCTTCATCTTTAAGCATCTATTTCTCAGCTGCTGTTTCTCTGCAGCAGGGGCTAGAAAGTTTAAACTTCAGTCCAACATTCCCAATTTCCTAACACACATTACCTAAGCATATCTTACTTTGTTTGTTTCTTGAATAGCTAAGACATTAATGCCTTCTAGCTTGTTCATCTGAGTATAACCAATGCTAATTCACATTTGCTACAGACTGTGGCTTTCACCTAAACTTCTGATGAGATGGTAATAAACACTGCACATGGCTGTGAGGCTGTCTAGCAGTTAGCCCTGTCTGACAGGTGAGAGGCACAGCTGATGACCATAGAACAGGACATGAACAGAGAGAAATGGGATTCCTCTGAGCATTAGCCAGTTCAGCTAAATATAGAGCCATTTTCAATATGTAAATTTCAGACAACAGTTATTAGCCTGTTTCTTTACAAAACTGAGAAGTTTTTGCTATGGCATATACTCCCCAGCTGTCTGCAGCACAGCAGATTTTACATTTGAACAGTCTTAACAGTGGAAGAATGAACGCTTGTAAAATATGTATCCTTGTCGATGTTGGAAATAACACAATTCCAAACTAGAGACTAATGCTGAAATACAATCCAGGGGCTACAGTTCCATTCATAAACTGTTCCATTCGAATTCCAGGGTCTGGAATGAATTTCATCCTTGTGTTCAACCAGAGAGCCACAATTTATTACAGTGCTGCACTTTTCAGTTTCAAAACCGTATCCCTAATATTTTTCCCTGTCAAGTCCAATGGAGATTAGCAAACTTCTCAACCATGATCATCCACAAAGAAAAAATGCAGCAGAATCCAACAGCCCACAGACACAAAGAAGCAAGTCCAGTTATGTACCACAGGACTAAAATAAAAGGCAACCTACTGTGTATACATAGCTCCAACCATTTAAGCTGGAAAGGCATCAGAAAGGTCCTTCTGTTACTAACAGCATAAGTGGGAGTCAGATCTCAACTGTGCTTCAGCTCTGCTTGTAACTCACCACCAGACTGTCTATACAACACACCAGTGCTATTACTCCTGCACAGCATCACTGTAATGCTCCCTGACAACTTCAAAACCCAGAGTAAATAATCAGTGCTTTCTATTCATCACATGTTCTGCAGCTGAGATGCGCTACAAAGACACTGGATTCTTTACACGAGTTACATTTTCAGAGCTGTTTTGAGACCCTCCCTAGGCTCTCTAGGGAGTCGCTACCCTCTGATGTTCAACTTCAAGAGAAATTGGGATCTAACAGCATTGGTTGGTATGATCATTTCAACCTACAGGTTCACTGCTTTTTGCAATACTTGTCTCCATTTTCTATACAGGATCTTAAAATATTTCTCTGGTAAAAAGAACACACCAAAAATTGTAACAGAGCTGACAACATTTTAATCAATAGTTCTCTCTACGCTGCGAGATGAAAGAAGCCTCTGATGCCAAGGCACCTCAAACAAAATGCAATTTAAATAACTACAACAAAATCCTTGAGCTAGCACAATTGCCACATTTGGGAGAGGGAAGGAAAAAAAAAAAAGCACAACCCCTCTAAAATCGGCCAGCTTGGTAACAGCTCCAGCCCAGGAAATCCGACCTGTGATTTGACACGCTGTTTTTAAATATTAATTTTTCTCTGCTAATTCACAATATGTATTGCGCTAGAACTCCATAACTTGATCAGAATATACTCCAAACACACCACAAAATCAGATTTCCACAGGACATGGAAAAGTAGAGACTGGACTTGAGTTGACATAAACCATTAAATGAAATCAAAGGAAATGACAACAGCCACCAGGTATGGTCTTCCTCCACAGTGAAAGTGATTTATTTGCTAGCTATAAACCAAACTTTCACATGCTGGTAAAAGCTTTCCATGTGACGACTTGAAAGCATGTGTTTTGTCCAGAGTAAAACCACCACCACGTCTCCTTTGCTTAGTAGTTTTCTTACATTTCATCGACTTGGTCGTCTAACAATATGTATAGCGAATCAGTCTAGATCCCTTCAAGTTTTCAAACTCTGTTTGGCTGACACTGGGCACCTATTTTACAGGATGGGTGGCAATTTAAAAAGAACCCTGCTGTGACAACAATTGCTGCAAACTATCTTTTCTAAATTCAGTTCTGAGTGGTTTTATTTGTGACTAAGGTAACAAATATTTTTAATGTTTTTATGTTAACTAAAGAGCATGGCAGCTATAACTCCATCAGAGAGAGCTTGACCTTCAATATCAGAAGACAATGTGCCAAAAGAACTTTGGTGCATTTTCATTCACCTCTTGGCTACTGCTTCTTCCAAAGGTTCTGTCAAAAGACAGCCAAAACTGAGTTCTATGAATCATCACTTGAATCAGATCTAATTATTCAACTATTTTTACAGCCAAGCCTTTCCTTTCTTTTCCTCTTCTCTTCACAGCCATGCACACCAGTTTCCCCCTAGGGCATTTGTCTTCACAGCCTTACCACAATTGGAAGTGAGGGCAATTTCTTTCCCACTCACTAACAGCTTTCAGATAGAAACTGAATACAACAACAGAACTGAATACAACCTACGGCACAGCCCCTTGGATACCCACCTTCCTATCTAGTGAGAGAGGAAGAAAAAAGTCTGCATAGTCACCTACACATAGACTCAGTTTTCTAAGACCTGATCTGCTGCTTTGCATTTATCACAGATCTATTGGCTGGGCAATGAATAAAAGGCTGAGAAAGTTAGGGTTATTTAGCCTAGCTAAGAGAAGGCTCTGTGGAGACCTTATGGTGGCCCTCCTGTACTTAATGGGGGCCTACAGGGAAGATGGGGAGTGACTCTTGTCAGGGAGTGCACTGACAGGACAAGGGGCAATGCTTTTAAAATTTAAAAANGGTAGGTTAAGATTAGACATAAGGAAGGAATTCTTCACTCAGAGGGCGGTGAGGCACTAGCACAGGCTGCCCAGAGAAGCTGTGGATGCCCCATCCCTGGAGGTGCTCAAGGCCAGGCTGGATGGGGCTTTGGGCAGCCTGGGCTGGTGGGAGGTGTCCCTGCCCATGGCAGGGGGGTTGGAACTAGGTGATTTTTAAGGTCCCTCCCAAACCAAACCATTCTGTGATTGTCTCTAATCTAGTGGCAAGTTAACTCCTTCACAAAAGCATCTATCAGGACATGAAACTATGAATACATAGTCCAGCTAACTATGTTTATGACTACCAGAACTAGCATTACAACAGCCTAAATTCTCCATCTTACTTCTTGCGAGTCCCTATGTTTATGAAAACTTAAAATTTAACTGTAAAACACAAAGTACTTCAAAAAGTGCATTAATTGGAAAGTTTTGATGGAGAAAGAAAATCTCTCAACTGTCTTTCTACCAAACATCCCTCTTAATTTGTATGGCACAGACACTCTCCCCTTACCCTTCTGCTTTTGTCACTTTTTTCATCTCTTATCCTTTGCTTCTCACTGTTCTTCAGTTCAACAACTGTGAAAGGAATGCTGCTCAAAGACCCCAGACTCTTAAGTGGATTCACTTTGCCCTTGCTGAGCCAGCTTCTGCACAGCTTGGTTTCAATTTCTTTTTCCATCTAAAATGAAAATTGTTTACTTTTCTTGCTGCAGTGATGTTGCTACATAGTTGTTGACCTGAAAAACAAGCTTTTCCATCTGAAAAAAATAATTACAATTTCAGTTTAACCCATGTGACTTTAAATCAGTTTAAAGATGCATTATTTTACCACACTTAAGGATACGGAGCATAGGTACAGGAACAGCTTTCAAAGGTACTTACAGAATTTGAGTTCTACCTCCAGAGCACTCAGGACTTAAATGTTTCTGGAAGTCAGTGGGACCTTGGGGTTTTTGAGAACATTGTCTTTGTACCCCAGTAGATATTTGGAAATCTCTTCTAACCATACTGACTTTTTAGCAGAATTTCCACATCCATCTACAAGCCAAATGCATTTTTACTTGAATAGATCTTCAAACTGTGTTTTACAATTTTGAAGTTTCTTAGTCCAATGGAGTGCTCAAATACTTCAGAAAATTGATCCTGTGCCTCTCTAGAGGGTGCTTCTGATCTTGAGGAGTAATTGTGCCTCCAAACTGGGTCATCACATTTAGCCTGTTCTCCGGCTACTGCAGAGTATGTTATTACAGGGACTACCAGAACTAGCATTACAACAGCCTAAATTCTCCATCTTACTCCTTGCGAGTCCCATCATTTTTTGTTTTGGCTGCTACTACATCAATACAAAGAAAACTGGGCTCAGAATAATGACATCGTTTTTCTCCATGTATGACTGTACTCAAGAGAAAAAATAATAAGTGGTATAATATAAGCTTACAACAAATTCCTAACTATCTGGTCATCTTAAGTCATTAAGACCATAACGCCAGGCGATAGTGAACCCTCAATTCCCAAGGAAGATGACTCAGTCAGTTATATGGGAATACTGTCTGGGCTTCAGATTCATTTTTCTTGGAAAAGATTTTAAAGTCAGAGTAAAAATCCCCAACTAAGATGCAAATGGCTAAGAAACTAAGCACTTTTGCACAGTTCTAAAAAGCCAGTTTTCCATTTTCCCTTCTGAACTGCCTGCAGGAGTGTGCTGGGTACAGAAACAGAAGAGAAATGCAAACTTCCCATTGAGATAGTGGATGGAGAGATTTTGTGAGTACTGCAGTTTTAACTGCAGAGTTGTGACAGGAAAGTAATGAGCAAATGGATATACGCTGATTTATTCTTCCTACCAGAAGATAATTCTTAACGAGAAGATAATTCAAGGCTCTTCAAAACCAGTTTGTGTGCGTGTGTGTGTCTTTTGGAGAGTTACAGCTAAAGTAAGGCAGTATGCTAGTTAATTCAACAGCGATGTTATCAGGCTTGATTTTTATTAACCCAGTTATTATTACACTCGCTACCTAGGAAACTTAGCCACAGACTAGGACTTACCATACTGAAAACTGTACACACACACACCCCACACCAAAAAGTTAGTCTCACTTGGGTAGTTTCTCTTCAAACATTATAGCAACCTGAGTTTAGTATGATGTCTTCACAGTTTCTTGCATGACCACTGCATTCCAGAAAGGTGCAATAGAGACGTAATTTGCTATGACTAATTATTGCTGGGAGAGGAAGAAAATTTTGCAGTAAACTTCATGAGTCAATTAAAGCTTCATTTTGCTGTAGTTTTCAAAATGAATATGCAATAAAATTGGTAATGCTGCATACCACTACCACCAGCTGCCCTGGAGCTCACAGCAAAGGTTCCTCTTGCAAGGCTTACTTCACTTCAATTTGGCTTTGCCCTGCACACTAAAAGACAAAGGTAATGCCAGATTGACTCCTTATGGCTGGGTCTGTCCTTGCTCTGTTGATCAGCTCCCACTGAAGTCTGACTGAAGTTCTGGAAACAGTCACGCTGGTGTCAGTCAGGCTACTCAAAGTTCACACAGTACAACATTTTTATTAACTCCTTTTGATCAGCTGTCCTCAAACGATGCCCCTTCTACTTTCATTGCCAGAGACATAATAGAATGTCAAATCTTGTAAATACTTCAATCAGTTAAGCATCACCTTCCCCTTCTCAAAAAGTCTTCTCACTCTCAAAATAGAGATTCTGATTTAATTTGCTTAAAAAATATAAACCAAAAGGTATTCCCTATAGCAAAAGATCCAGCTGTGCTGAGGTACACGGCAGTCTTCAGGAACAAACACATTTCCATCCCTTGTCTTTCATTCTGTCTTCTGCTGACTGCACCTGATCGATCATAAAGATGTTTTGTTCCCTCCTTCTGCAATTGCTCGCACTGAGATCAACGGAGCAGTCATTTGCCATTAGCACAAGACAGATTTCAGCTTTCTGAGGTATATTCTAATTTCTTCTTATAAATATACATATATATTCACCTATGTGTGGTTCATTCAAAGTCATCACCTCCAGGTTTGGAATGACAACCGCGACACACACACACACACACACACACACACACACACACCAGCTAAACTGCACGTGACCAGTGTGTAGTATCAGGATTCAACCTCATGACCTTCTGATACAAAGCCCAAGTGGTCTATCACTTAAGGCAAAAAAAAAAAAAAAAAAAGCCATTACCTGCCAGAATTAGCAAAGCTGTATCCTGTTTGCAATTCCCTGTATAGATAGACTGAATGCTTATGAGCAGATCTGATTCAATTTAGGAAAGGGCAATTATATTATACTTTCCAAAGCTCTGAGTCCCTTTTCTTTTTTTTATTATTTATATCAGATTATCCAGTTTATTCAACTAATATCTTCCTTCTTCTACCTTCCCTGCAAAAAAGGATCAAATACTTAGATTGCAGATCATTCTAGATTTCAAGACTGAAAGATTGGTGATAAAAAGAGATTTCTGAATGTCTATCATTTTATTCTTTTTACCTCATTTTATACATGATTTGTTATATGACACATTAATAGATGACCTACAAATAACAAATAGTTGCATATTGCTTCATCTTGTAGAATTCGGTGAGAATTTCAAAGGGAGATACAAGATTATGAGATAAATATAAGTAAAACGCTCCTGCACTCGCGCTCTCTCTCTCTCAAAAAAAAAAAAAAAAAAAAAAAAAAAACGACAAAAAAACNAACGAGCAAGCAACCTGCAACAGAGCAAGCCTGACTGCTTACCCCACAGGTTCAACCCTGGCCAGTATTTCTCCTGGAAAAGGCAATATACCTATCTGAATGTCCACTGCAGAAAAGCCACTTTGAGCCACAGGTGCCCAAGCCTGACCTGTAATTGTCAGAAACCAGTGCTTCCACTCAGTTTCCCCAAAAGTTCGGTCTGACCTTTGGCATTTCCCTGGTTGCTGAAACAACGAATAAAACTTGCTAACAAATGATGAAAGGTATCAATTCATCACTGGCTCAGCGGCGTACAGGAGGTACTGCAAAGTACAGAGGAATGCCACTAGTCCTAGCCGGCTGGTTCACTCACAAAGAACAAATCAATAACGAAGAGCAGGAAGAATAGCTTTCCCTCATCCATATGCTTTCCTGACTAGGGCCCGTAAGGGATTTGCTAGGGAACCTGCTGATAAAACACAGCTTCACACTTGTCAGACCTGAGGTTGCTGTGGAAATACAACTGCTGTGACAACTGTTAATGACTCACTGTCACAAGGGCGATCTGTCTGAGCCGAGGGATTTGCTGCCCCAGTGCAGAGGTGGGCAGCAGTGAAACAGCCCCGCAGGCTCCGTTTCACCCAGCCGCTGTGAGGGTCCTGGACTGCTTTGTTCTGGGAACACCGCAAGCACCAGGTTTCTCCTGTTGTCATCACAAGTCTTTTTTGTTTTTTTTTGAACAGTAACATTATAGTGTTTCCACAAGCCAACATCTCGTTTGGCACCAACACAGGCAGCAAGAGCCGGTCTTTCCCAGAACCAGGGGTGACTCACTTTGAAGCCTATCCTGTCACCATGTCCCTGATGGTGACGTGATGCCAGGTCTCAGAAGATAAGCCCATGTGCATTACTACTGGGCGCAGGGTCACATACCTCACCAGCAGCACTACTGCCAATGTGACATTACACATCTGATACAGCTCTGCAAGAGGCCGATGCACAAGGGAGCTTCACCTGATGCAGCCTTTTTTTGCACATGAAAACTTTAATCAGATGAAGGAAGAGGAGCCTGCCTTTTGTTCAGGACTTCAGGGCATCACGCAGCCTGGCCAGAGCAGCCGTTGACTAACACCTGAAATCTCCGGATAAACGGCCACTTTGCAATCAGCCTGCCAGATCCAGAACACGAGCTGCATGGACTGTCCAGAAAAAGATATGGAAGCCTCCAGCATAACTCCACTGGCTTCATTGTCCTCTACCTGAAGATCCAGCCTTACTTTCGGAACAGATACGTACACCCACCTTATCAGAGCCATCAGCAGCACAGAAACCGCGCTGCGATCTGCCAACAAGGTGCTGCAGCTGACGACCTCAGGCTGCCCCCAGATCCTCCGTTCTTCCCAGATGGCCATAAATCCCCAGGAAGCGTGCTGTGCTTTTGTAGTACACAGCACCAATTTGTGTTTACATTCGTTTTCTACTGTCCGTGCACGTCAGCCAATAGTAAATAAAACACAGCAGGGACCTCAGCTCTTGATGCGTCTCAGCAGAAAACTGGATAATGTCTCTACAGCAGAGGAAAGCAGATCTTAATGCAAATGCCAAATGTGACAGCATATTACACTATCCACCGAGTCTGGCGCAGAAGGGATTATAACCTGCTGATGGGATATGCGCACAACCAGCTGGTACGGCAGCCCCCTCGCTGCACACACACAGCGCCGAGTGTGCAGCCTGGAAGCACGTCTATCTGCAGTGAGGTTCATCCGCTGCCGGCACCCAGCCTTTGCATGCAACAAACCTCTTGTACAGGGAGAGTTCAGTTGTAAGAGGACCCTGGGCCTGACTGCTGGATCAAAAGGGAAAAAGCCCCGCTCTTGGTGCTATCCTTCACCCCTCCCCATGGTCCCAAGGGACAAAGCGATCGGGATGAGGGCAGAGGCAGCACGCGGTGGCAGGCAGGGTCTGTGAGGACCTCAGCTGCACGCATGTTCTAGGAGTGCTTGCTCGCCCTCCTCTGTGCCCCCAGATCTGGCCTGGCCCCCAGGAGCACCACTTCTGCCCAGGCGATCACCCGATCACACCCACAGACACAAGCTCTCTGCCTCAAAAAACGTGCAGCCTCCTCCCAGCCCACAGCGACCAGGGGGCAGTTTAGCCTTCTCACCTCATGCCACTCTTTGCTCTCACCTTCTGTAACTCCTGTCCCACAGAGCGTCACAAGCAGAGGCAGAGAGAACCGTCCCAGGAAAGCAGGTGACATTACAGTGTCATGGCAGAGGCACACAGCAGATGGAGAGGGAAGACCTACACGGATCATCTTGTGCAGATCCAGGGACAGGACTGGCTCTCCTTCCCCACTCAAGCCTCAGGTCAGGGAAAGAGCCTCCAGCAGGAGCTGTGCTACAGCTGCCCGTGCTGGGAGCAGCGTCTTGCTTACAGGCAGCGTTACAAGGGCAGCGCCTTCCACAGGAAATGACAGGGGTGGCCAGACAGAGATTTGTGCATGGCCAGGGGGTGATACAGCTCAGCTTGCAACCTACTGTAATGTGCTGTTACTAATAAAAGAGCACTGAAAAAAAACAGTGTTTGCCCTTTGGTCTTCATATGTTCCCAAAAACCAATCTGCTGTCCCAAGCATGAGTGTAGCAGGGTCGGTGCAATGGCAAACCCCAATCTGATGCACAACGGAGGAGCTCTAATCCAGGGAGTCAGCTGATTACACAAAGCATAGCCAGTGTCCAAAAATGTTTTTTTCCCTCTTCCTTCTGAAACCAACTTGACTTTTTCCATAAGCCAGCACCAGAATGAGTCACCTGAAATTATTTCTAGGCAAGTTTCTGAAGACTGAATTGTAATGTGTCCCCGTCCTGGTGACAACATCCCAGGACACCCAGGACTCCCATGAAATGCTGGGCAAAGAGTGCGAGAGGCTGAGCTGTGCAGCTTCTCACCTACCCCAGCACAGGTTTGAACATGCTGGCAGCAGAGCAATATGAAGATGTTTTTGTCCCCTACAAATCTTTTTGGATAAACAGGATTGTGTTCTACATCAGAGATTTTCTTTGTAACTTTAGTCAATACTTTCTTGGCCTGCCACTCTTGACAACTCAGCCATAAAACAGCTCTCTGGAATACTCCATTCAAATTAATCAGCTGTCAGCTCTTCTCCTTCTAAAACTAATAATAGAAGGTCTGCATGGGCCTGTGTGAGACTGAAACATGGGAACACGAATTGTGCAGCTGCAAATGTTTCCATACTGTTGCAGCTCTCAAATTGCTTTTTGCTTTCTACCAAGGAGGCATGAAAGCACATTGTAGGGAGCATGTTTAGTACTGTCAAAATTGTCCAACTGTCCCCAGCTTGTCCCTACTGTGGTAAATGCTTAGTGATGCCTTTCCACTTTCAAGCTTGCTTCACAGCAGGGAGGGATGTTCTGGCCATAAACTAGCAGGCTCAGCTGGACCAGGAGCACAGGATAATTTGATGGCTTGTATCCTTTGGATGCCAGCTGCACAAGGGATGCCAAATTGCACTCTTGCCAGTGGCAGAAGTTTTAGTCTCTGATTCATCTTCTTGTCATCAAAATACAAGGGGGGAGGGGGCAAAACCAAAAACAAACAAACAAAAACAAAACTGTTCAAGTCGGGAACTCTGCCTCTGCCTGGATAGGGAAATGGGACTCCTTTGAACACCCCTTGCATATGCGGGTTTGGCTCCAAGTGGGCAGAGAGGATTAATGTCTGAGGCTTGAACTCAGAATAAGAGCTGGCACTGGAGGAAAGCCAGCTGTGCCACACTCCACTAGCTGCTTAGTAGCCTCTGTTGTTGTCATCACGTGAAACTGAGGAAAAACTGGGAGGCTCTGCTCAAAAAGTGCTCAGGATGGAAGCATATTTGCAAAGCCCGCTGGAGGAACAAGAGCACCTGCCTCTCCCAGGTCTGCTGGCAGCTAGTACCATCAGGGAACTTTGCCTCTAGCAGCAGAAGGCTCATTTTCAGCCTGAAAAATAAAAAAGTGCCTCTCAGGCTTTCAAGAGAAAGAAGTTTAAATCCCAGACCGGAAGCCTTAATTATAATGGATTTGTGTGAAAGTTGCCAGATCTCTCCCTGCTCTGTGATCAGGGCTGTGCCAAGAGTCTGCTTTGTGTCACACTAGCAACTGTGTTAAGTTCAGCAAAGCAACTAGGTCAAAGATGCAAAGGCAGAACAGAGATCACTGATTAGCACTAATGAGCCCCTGCACTGCAGAGCAGAATGACAGTGCAATCAATTCAAGGTTCTTCCTGCAATTAAAGGTAGCCACACTCCTATCCAGTGTGTACTGCTCAGAACAAATCGTTTTGCACTTCACATTTTACACCTTCAAAAGTCACTCAGAGTCACCATGGCCAGAAGACAGCACACGAGAGGAAAAAACGGTGAGAACTGGTTGTTCATACTGGTGGAATTGAAATCAACTTACAGAAAATGAAGGAAAGATTTGAGCATCCTCATGAGAAGCTCTTCTAAATGTGCAGCCCTGTTGTCTTCAATCAACAAATTATATCTATTGTAAGCGTAAGGTCACATAGGGAGAATACTGATCTCATGTTCGAGAATTTAACGGTGCATCTGTCCACAACTGTAACACCAGGTCTCTGAAGATCAGCCAGCCTTCAAACAGTAGAAACAGAGACAACTATGTTGTTTCTCTAGTGCCTTAGACCTTCTCTAAGCACAGAAAGTGAAAAGAAGTTATTTAGAAAGGGAGTAAGAGCAGAAACAATTATTGAATGACATAGACAAAGTCAGTCCTAGGCTTCTAGATAGCTTCACTTCCTTCACAAATCAGTCTATCTCCAGCTAATAAGGACAACAAAGCAATTAACCTGGAACTCACTGCAACTGACAACAGGGAAACGTGTGTCAGCCCATGGGTAGATGGAGCATGAGTAGTGACACAAAAGATGATCTTATACAACATAAAGCAAGCAATTCAAACATTAAAACAATATAAAAATAAAGATAATCAAGGAGAGGCAAAAAACATTTCTGCCACATCCTTTCTCTTTCCCTCTAAGTGCAATAAGACAACACACTATCCATAGACAGAATGTGGGCATGGAGCCCACAAAGAAAAGTGGATGCATGGGACCAACAAGGAGATCTGTGTCAGGACAGCAATGTAAAACAGCTCTCCAAGATGCACAAACGTAGGAGTACCTATCCACAGGATCTGCGCTGCCCCGAGCCACTGCTCCTGCACAGACTGCTGTGAGAACTCTGCACAAGTTACCAGGTAGAGCAGCCACCTTCTTGAATTGCTTACTTCCTTCACAAATGGAAAAAAACAGTGTGCCAATACCTATGTGCTGCTGGTTACATTTATGCCCAGCCACAGTAGGTCAGCTAGCAGGTATCTTGTTATGAGTGCAGTTGTAAGTATATTATGATTTATTAATGCTTTTAATTTCCTACTGATAAGACGTATGCAGTATATAAAATACGCAAATTTCATTTGGAACCATTCAGAATGCTAGGACACATGAAAATTATATTAACGTGCAATGGAAATGATGCTTTGTATCGTTTTTCAAAGTAATATGCAAATACTACAACAGAGGCCATTATGGGAAACACCACTCAGTCAGAAACACTGGGACAGAACTCACCAGGCTTCCCGCTGCAGCGCAGCGCAGAACAGAACAGGCAGACTTCAAAAAGCAACTATTGCCTTTGGGATGCCCCATTTGCAACACCTGGCAGAGATCTCTCAGGAACCTCAAACTGACCATCTGTAAAATGTAAGCACTTGCAAGCAGTGGCTCAGATTTTGAAAACCATCGTTGTCTGTCTTGGAAATTTCAGGGACTAACAGCATTTTTTCCACTAGTGAGCCTTAAACTTAGGTAATCATCATGGTATTCCTTCTTAAGGAGGAAGATGGTTTGAACTAATACATCAGCTCCACAGATACTTCATTTCTATTAAAGAATGGCACATGGATTTCTTATTAAAGTGCTCCCAAAAATCAAACAGATGAAAAATCATTAATTTTTTCAATCATTGAGCCAGACTGTTAATTGATATTCACTACCAGCAGTATTTTATGTCCAGAGTCATGGTGGGCAAATCTGGTAGGAAAGGAGGACACAAAATGTTAGACTGTGCTGATCAGCGATGGTTTCACAGAAGACAGCTCTCAGTGCTGTATGTGTGTTGCAGAAAGATTGCCTTCCCCATGGCAGCCTGCTTCTTCCTCATGAGTACTCTACTGAGGGATCACAGTGATAACAGCGTGACAGGAAAGTCACACAAGGTCTACCTGGAATTCCTCCTTGAAGCACAGCTGATACTGCCCTTTAATCCAGGAATGATTTGCACTCACTCCCACTCACGAATAATGGCCTTGTGTGAGGAGGAGAGGCAGACAGGTGGATTTGCTTTCCATTCACTGCCCTTTCCCCCCCCTAGAATGATGGTAGCAGAAAGCAGAAATAAGCATCATCATTATCTCCAGTGTGTGTTAGCAGCCACATGCAAGCCAGTCAGCAGTGTCTGGCATTGTTTGCTGGAATACAAAAGACTCTCTGTTTGGAAAGTTCAAGAAAGAAAACTGAGAGCCTGTGGCCTGCTCCTACAGTCAAAAGACTGAAGCAGAGGCTGAGAAGTTCTCAAGCAGAGGCTGATCTGAAGCCCTTTGAAGTTGACGGGAAAACTCCCATGGACTCCAGCATGCTTTGGATCACATCTGAAATGCACCGAAGGGAGCAAAGCAACATAAAAGTAGAAACAAGCATCTGCTAGAGGAGAGTTTTAAACAACGTAGGAGTGACCTAAACTTCCTATCACGGTTATCAGTACCTTGTATTTTTTGTGATGTTCAGGAAAGTAGGATTTTCTAAGTCTTTTCATTAGGACATAGCAGTTGTACATTAATCATTAAGTATTTTTCACTTAAAATGCTATGCATGCCACCCTAATATTGACCATGGACAATTTAACAAACATCTCCGAGGACAGGGGAGAAAAAAGCCTCTTTCAATTGCTGAATTTTAATTAAGGTTTTCTGCTTTATTTCCCTCCCAGCCCCTCCCAAAAAGGCCAGTTTAAAACTATGAAAAACACAGTCCGGGACTGAAAACCTTATTAAGAACAATGCTGCCAGCATCATCTATTCATATGCAGCAGTTTGAGACAGAGCCCAACCCAGAAGAAACTCTTTAGCTGCACATTCTCCAAACAATTGCTAAAGGATCCCAAGCGTGTTGAGGTTCCAAATGCTCTGCTCAATTAAGATGCAATTAATTTTCTCATTAAAGATGGATATAGGAACATCCAAGAAAAAAGAAAAGTCTGCTGAATTCTGTAACACTTCCATAATTATTTTCTTGCATATAGCAGTAATTGTTGCAGTGGCTTTTAATTTTGGTGTTTTCTAGGTTCTAAATACATTTTCTGGGAATTAATTTATTAGCAACTGTTTTTTTTGAACGCTTCTTGCAGCCTTCGCACTAGATTCAACAAAGAGACACAGTATCTTTTTTTTCTTTCTTTCTTTCCAAAAATGCAGGATGTTTCCTCTTTCCCTGGCTAATAGAATCCAACTGTTGCTGCATGACATCATTCCCCAGAGCTAGGGAATCCAAGCTAGCACAGACGCTCGGCTGGGAGTAAACACCACAGAGAAAAAAAAAAAAGAAAAAAAAAAAGCACTTTAAAATGGGAGGAAATAACATTAAAAAAGCAGTTTTTGTTACCTGAAATTTGGAGCATTTCCCTTTCCACTCCATTCTCAGATTTGTATTTCCCAGACAAAACTCTGTCTTATTATCTGAGGCAATCAGAAAACCAGTCGTTTAGCGTCTAATACCTGCTGTGCTTCCCACAACTCCTTCATCTGACCTTTCACAGCACTGATTCCAGCTAAAATGATTGCAGAGAACAGCCTGGCCGGGCCAGTCGTCATGGAGATCTCCTTCTTTTTTCATACACACGCACGCGCGCACACACATTTAAACAATTCTGGGAGGCATCCACAAAACAGCATGCCTTTTCATCAGCTAAGTTTTTGAAGCATTCCACCCCTCCTCCAAGCCCTCCCTTGAGTCAGCCCAGGAAGCTGAGCTTTGGTCATGAATCGATTGTTGAAATCAAAGATATTGCCTTTAAAAAGAAAACAATAATTCAGGAGAAAAAAAAAAAGGCAGGGGGCAGGGGGGGGAAGCGCAACACAGAACTTGTACTTTTTCCCCCAGGAAGGAAAACAGAGATGTCTGCTTGTCAAAGCTCTGAGCTAAAAGTGAATCTATTGCGTTCAAACCTGCAGGCTATTTGTCTTTGCGCGACTTGTTATGAATTTGCTATCTGAAAGCACTAAGGCTTTGTTGAAATACAATCATGCAGATTACATGAAATGCTGCTGGCATGGCCTGACTGCTTACCTTGCTGTTCTCCCAGTACCCAGCCAGTGACTTAATTAGCACAGGTATTCATCGCAGTCAGTCCGGACTTCCTGTATCCTTTCATGTTTCTGTAATTAAGAAGAAAAATCTGCTGGTCAGGAACACGCAACTGTTTTGTTTTTTTTGTTTTTGTTTTTTTAAACAATGCAAACATAAAATGATCCCCCAGTCAAACAAGACAAAGCAGATACTTTGGGAATTTTTCTCATACTGACTATAAGTTTACACGCCTCTTACCCAAAACTCACTCTCTCCCAGTTAAAGGAGAAACCCATTTCAATGATATTTGAGAATTCAAGAACTGATTAATTTACCATATTCATTGGCACTATGGTTGCAAAACCAAAGCTAATTCTGAACATAAATAAAGACACACAACATTTTTTCTTTGACAAAAAAATTCTAAGTTAATCCCCAGCAACGTCATATGGGAAAGCCTGGACTGATAAATTGAGAGAGAAAAAAAATACTTTTAAAAAAAGAAAGAAGAACATTAAGAAAATTCAGCAAAAAAGTCTTTGGACTCAGAAGAACAGGTCTGTGCACAAAGTTCTTACACTTTGACAAATAGCTTGGAGACTTGCTCTTTAGAGGATTTAAGTGGAGTCAGTCATTCAAAGTTTTAAAGCTGCATAAAAGATACTAAAGGGACTGCATGACTCTGCTTTCTGCAGTGACTAATATAAGCAATGGTCCCTCTAGTGGGCATAAAAATGTAAAGCTGACTATGCAGTGCAAAGTAGGAAATCTATTTTTTCTCCGTCACCCACTTCTCTATGCTGTTATGATATTCCACCCCTGCATTATATATTTAAAATAAAACTAGCATTTGCAACAATTTATATGTTATTTACATGGCTCAACACAAGAGGAGATGCACGTACATTACATAACCAACGCAGCTAGGTTTATACAGGAGGAGGTATAAAAAAGTTCTATCATATTTCTATTCAGTTTGTGTTTGTAATTTGATAGCAAAGGTGTGATAAGAAAACCATAGACAGTCTGAGATAGCTGAGCTGTCTAATGGGAACACCTGTCTCTACACATCACATACTATAAAATATAAACTACACTGGAGCATAGTACTGACTATACTTCTGAAAAGCCTACATTTTATGAATGACAGAGCTCCCAGTGGACTGTACACTTAAACCATCTCTCTTTCTGCCTAAAGCACTACACAAAGGGTACATGAGGTGTATTTTACACTGTTATCAAGAACTGCCTGAAGACTATTCACAGGTAGACAAATATCAAGACAGCTACTTCAACTGCCGAGAATCCAGAAGACACTGAAATGACATCATGTTAAATTGTTTTTCTAGACATGCAAATGGCATGTGCTAAGCTTGCAAGTTCATGCTAAGTTCCCTTGAGAACACACCGGTGAAGCCCAGCAGAACCACAGGAACCAAATACCAAAAAATTATGACACGCTTTTGTATCAGAAAGTTCCCTTTGGTGTGTGACTGAGTTAAACTCACCACATGCTGCAAGTGGGCACAGTTTCAGCAGTGCAACTGGGGAAAGGGGGAGGCAGGTAACTCCTCCCAGGAAAGGAATGTTTTACCCTGCATCAATGCAAAGGGAGTGCTCAAATACATGGAAGGAATAAAAATAATAATAATTAGAAAAAAACGTTGTGAATTGATCAATGGGCAGGTGAAGTGGTCGAGCCTTGCCCATCAATCTCAGATTTTCTATAAAGCCCGTAACCGGTAACACGGGAGTATATACCAACCATCTGCATTGTGTCCCACGCCAGAGTTTATCGCAAGGCTCTGCAGCACTTCATTAGGAGACCACATCTGCATACATGGCAAGGATCTCAGGGGAGCATGCGCTTTAGCATTTATAAACAGTTGAAAGCACTCGTTACGTTACATATACACTCAGTTACAGTCAACAGTTCAGACAAAACAAATGAAGTAGCTAAAATACATTAAGCATGCACAACTATGCAAGTACAAAGCACAGTAGTAAAACTATGGCCCAAGCTTTGGTCTTAGGCAGGTAACTACCACCGAAGACCCCAGACAAGCACCTTTCTGTTCCAAGCCTCACGAATACGCTCCTGGTCAACTCCCTGCCAAGAGGCAAAACGTTTTGCTCAGGTTGACCCAAGTGAAACAAGAACCATTCCCACCTTTCACTTTTTTCTTGGCTGGGCTTTTCTGTGAGCACATCAATGCTCAAGAACAAAAGTTAGGGTAAGGACAGAATTTAGGATTGTAGACACATATGATGAACAGCTTATACTAGGTTAATTGCAAAATAAATAAAGAAATGTCATGGCTGCACTGTGATCAGAAAGCATTAGAATATGTATCCTCATCCCCTGCAGCAGACAAACAACCCATTACTCACACATGGCTGATGTTTAGTTCCTTATTTCCCGTTTCTCACTGGTTGAACATGCTCCTTCCTATACTCTGCGGTCACAAGCGCAGGATGCAGAAGCCACGTGACGTACGCAGGAGCAGACATGCACCAAAAAGGATGAGAGCACAGCGAGAGCCCTCACCAGGGCACACCTGGAGTCTCTGCCCTTGGGACTGGGAATGGAAATATGAGCTGCTCACTCCACAAGCTGTATGGTCCTGGTTTCTTTACTGAATGCTTTTCAGATCAAGCAGCCATCATTAGCAACAGGAGGGGAAACAAACATCAGATTCGCTCCTAAATGACTCATGAAGTTTTATCGCTTTCACTTGTCAAAAATACGACATCAACTTCGGGATTTAAAAAGACAAAAAACAGATGAACTACAGACTAAGCCATCCACAACAACAGCCCACATCTCTGGTAGGTGCAAATGGAGATCAATCACTGAACTGACTTCAGTGACATTTTTCTTTGCACTTTTTAAATAAAGCAAAATCCCACATAAGAACACTCATGTACAATGATTTATGAGTTTTCCACCCTCCTCAAATAGCTTCCTGCCTTTCACTGGGGGACTGCCTCTCCCCCTTTCCCACAGAAGATGACCACCTTATTTCTCTTCCTGCTCGTGTCACCTCTACCCCACGGTCACTGACCATCCTTCTAGCGGCCCCAAGGAGTACATATCAAATCACACTTAGATAACCCTCAGACACAACAGCAAAGAGTGAAGCTCGAGTACCCTGACCCAGTATGTTTTTAACCCAATGCCATGAAAAGGCAAGTGCCCGCGGCTCCTGCTGACCTCACTGGGAGAGGCAGGGAGCCAGGTAGCGCTTCCTCATCGCGAGGCAGTGACTTGCAAAGGTATGGAAATAAGGGACAAGGCCCCAACCAGCTCATAACATAAAGCATGCATGCACTAGATAAACTGTGTTCTTTACTCTCTGTTTAGAGGCTCAGGGCTCAGTACTTTTGCACAAGACATTCAGTGACTGCCACGTGGGACAAGAGGATGACATCCAGTGCAGCAGCTGCCATACTGTTTGGAGAAGTCCCACAGGATGAGTTCTCCTACGACTTAAGTCTGCAGCATTGGCCTTTATCTTTCAGCACTGCAGCACAACAGCACCGTGACAGAGCAAGTGGCACCAGATAGCACCTCCGAGCCCCTGCTGGGGTCTGCGCTCTGCTGGAGTGAATAAAGCTTCCCCTGACACCAGTGACACATTAACTTCAACTTGGCCTCACCAAATCATGCTTTGCTGCAATTCTGTACCACAGTAAGTAGTACAAAAGTATATCATGGCCCTGCAAACAATAAAGCAAAGTAGCTGACCCAACATACGAGGCCCCCTGGTTTCAATGGGACCGCACAGGCATAGACCTAAGATCAGACAGCTGAGAACTTGTTTTCTTCCCCCATTTCAGCGTCAGAATCATTACTCACAGAATTTCCACAACTCTCTCTTCTAGCAGAATCAAAAATTTCCATGACTTCTTTAATAGCCCAACAAGGATCAAGTTTGAAGCACTGTACTGATTTCACTAACCCAGGAAAAAAGGTATACGTATATATATATATGTATATATATATATTATATATATGCATACACACACACGTACCATATGTATATAGGAAATGACTAATCATAGCTGAGCACACTTTGAGATGTTGCCAATCCCTTTATGGCTCTATATCCCCATTCAGTTTGATCTCTCTTTGCATATGAAAGCCTGCCATACTTGGGTCTGACCTCTCAACTGGGTGCAAGGTAACTATTTGCCAAAGTTGCTAAGTGATTCAGTGAAATTAAGAGGATATCTGTACCTGGGAGGTCATGACAAGAACCTGACACACATTCAACTCCTGTGTGAACACTCATTCAGAAATAAACTAGATTTACATTGTGGCTATTATTGTTTTAGGCCCTGATTCAGCAAAGCACTTAAACATTGACTTCAAAAGAACTTAAAAATATGCCAAACATGTGCTACAATATTTCACCAAAGTGATGCTTTAGTAATATTGTATATTTTAGAAAAGACAGACGGAAATAGTTTTTATTTGGCAATTAAAGCTTTAAAATGCTATTTGATGATATAACTGGGACACACTCCCCATGCTGAACGTACTAATGAGGCTGAAAAACTGCTGAGCTATAAGCTGAATAATTCCTTAGTAAAACAACTTTAAAGCTGAACAATGTAGAACTAACTCGTGTAGATGCCTGGTTTGAGAATTATCCATACCTACGACCTGATTCATGACAGGAGACACACATTACAGCTCACCCCGCTAGGAAAGCGGTGCAAAGCCAAACCAGCCACACAAACTGGCTGCAGGCCCAGGCAGCCAGTTCAGCCAGCCCTCAACATCCCAGCGCTGCAAACTGTTTCAGATGGCACCAGGCCAAGCCATAGGGACAACCAAAAGGAGGGACGCTCGTGTAAAGGAGCCCTTCTACCCCCTCATTCTCCAGAGCCAGCCCTGTCTCCAACCCATCTGCATGCCAGCCAGCACCCTTCCTGTGCGAGTCTGTGCTGTATCCCAGGCACGCCTGAAAAGGTAAGGCAGGAAGCAGTGGGACCAAAGCTGATAGAGGGGAGACTTCGTTCCATCTGGACAAAGCCAGAAAACTTTGCCCTTTGGAGGTGTTAGTTTCTTCCTATACCACTTTTTAATGCACACACTTCCCCATCAAGCGAGGATTTATGTCCCGAGAAGAGGGACAAATGAGACAAGCAGACTTCCTCTGGGAAGAGATACCAGGAGAGATGTCAATGAGTTGCTTGAAATTCCACAGGAATTCTGATTTGACCCTATGTGAACGCAAGATATCTCAATTTGTCTTTGTTCACTACTGTTTCTTTTAAGTAAAAGCCAAAGAACAAGTTTCTGTTGTCCTTGCTGACGGTGCACATCCTGCAACGCAACATGCTACACATGGGACTAGAGGGCAATTGATAAAACACATCCCCTCACACCTGGAATTGCAATGCAAGTACAACTCACATGAATGCAGCTCCGGGAGGACTACATCTTGTGTACAGCTGAGCAAGTGCTGCAAAACTCTGACTTAATGCAAACAAAGGGGCAGAATCCTTTTTGGAACACAAAAAGGATTGGAAAAGATAGATCCCATAAGGTAAATCCCCACCTGAAGAGGCACCTTTCAAACCGTTGCCAGGTAGCCCTTCCTGTACAAAAGGGCTTTCAGTCAGGTCATGGGACAAGAACAAAGATGCTGTTGGGAACAATCTCTGTTGTTACATTGGCTCTACAGAGCTTATAAAGGGAAGAGCATCTCTTAGCCAGGAAAGGAATGGACACAAGGACAAATACATTCAATAATGCGGTGCTAGTTCCAAAGCAGAATATGCATGCTGTTTTTTTTTTTTCCCCCATTTGTGTTCCACCCCCCCACAAAAGAGCTCTTAATTTAAACTCAAAATGGGAAATAAGAGGGCCTAAGGCTGAGCATCCAGTACGATATCACCTTGTTTACATGAGAAAAAAACACAACCAATAGTGCTGTGTTCTCTTTGAACTTCTAAGTAAATAAGTAAATAGATAGATAAAAAACGGCAACATGTTTTGTGATTCCTTTTGATCGTCAGCTATAAAAGTTCACAGGAAGTTTATGCAACCCCCTCTGACTGGATAGATCCTATCTTCCAAAGCCTTTTAGCCAAGAGATGAAGAAAATGTCAGCCTGACGTTCATTTGGACAAAAAGCAATGACGTGTCTGTGGGATAACTTCTGCAGTTGGCTTCCTTTATTTCAGTCGTGACTTGAACCCCCAGGTTGGCCTGGAGATGATGTGAAGTGCTGGTAACATGCTGGGGGTGCCCGCGAGCCCTGCTTAGCATCTCTGGGAAGGAAGGGGACGGGGAGCACCAGCCCAGCACTACTCCAAATCACCTACACCCCACAGAAACCAAAGCCAGCAACAGCATCTGTTTTCTTAGGCATATAATGAGTTTGTCTTGCATACTGCCATAATCATAACAGCAGGCAGATTTTTCAAGCCACAGACAATAAAGCTATTTTCTTCTATATTTTGGATAGAACAGATAAACAAAATATTGCTTTGAATATACACAGCTCCTTTCATTCTTTCATTCATGGCCTTCAGTGTGCTTTACAGAGCTGGGTAAATGCCACTGCTGTCTGGCTGCCTGGAACAAAGGAGTTAAGAGGATTTGTGTGTGAGGCTGCATATCGGTCCCTCAGGAACAGTGCGCGACTGAGTTCTGCCCACGAGGCTCTGCTGCCTCCCGCGAGGTTGTGTTTGGGCCCTGCAAGGCAGTCGGGGTCAGCCCAGTTCCTGGGGACATTGGAACTTTTTTGTTCCTAGAAAACTATTTGCTTGGGCATGGGAAACTGCTGAAGTTAAGCCTTCCTTCTAGCTGGCTTCCAGTGCCACAGAGGAAATGAAAGTCAGTGGCAGCAGAGTGACTCTGACAAGCTTGTGCAGAACAAAAGACATCCAAAACCAGACTATGCAGACAGTTCAAAAACATTTGGTGCAATTTCCAAGTACCTCAGTGCTTCCTGGGTTTAGCAATGAAGTGTAGTACAGAGATGCCCAGATGAGCCACAGCCACTGTAACTCAGAACTGAAAGCAGCACAGCCCCAACAGCAGAGGGCTTGAGCTAGTGCAGCCGCATTTTTTCGGGAAGGAGGTCGTGTCTCCACACGGTGCCCCGCCGCGCTGTGGGGCTGCACAGACCTCCGGGAGTCTGCCCCAGGGCTCTCTGTGCCAAGCCCCATTGTGCAGCACAGACATCCCCCGAGCAACAGGCTGCAGACCACAGAGGAAGCATGTCCCAGCGCTGGGAATTCAGCTCCGAGTGCCCGAACTCCAGATGAATGCCTTGAAAGCAAGGTCATTCCTCCTCCGGCTCTGTGTGCTTTTCCAAAAAGAGGTGGGGGAAGCCTCTGAAGACAGCTCCACAGCCAAGGAAGGTCTCTCCTGAAACCCTTGTTCAGTCTGCTGGGGAAGCACACACCTACCAGTCTCCTCTTCCCCCACTAAGAGTAGAGCTATTATTTAAGGAAAAATAAAGTAGTCATTTTGCTTTACTCTCATCAAAACAGATGGTTCAGAGATAACATTTTACCTCTTGCCACTAAAAAGCATAATTTCTTCTTTTAATTACAGTATTTCCCATTTTAGAGACAAAAGAAAAGCAAGAATCAACAGTTTTTTTACATGTAACTGAAAAGGGTGGAACTTGGGAAAGTACCAGTACTTTTCTTCCAAGTCTGGGAAAACTATACAGCTTATACAGGCCAGGACACTGTTATGGATATTTTTTGTTTAAAACACTGGATAAGGTCCATGTGGTCACATGATGTTCCCCTTAGCCATGTACATTGCTTTAAGGGGACAGACAGCTCCCAGGAACCACTGCTGCTCGCTGCGGATGCCATGAAATGGCGAAGCCCCACAGCACCGGCTGAGCAGCGGCCGTTCAGTGGGCAGAGACCATGCACCAGAAAGTTTGCAAAAGCTCTTGCTGCCAGTGAAGAAGTGCTAGCAAAAACTCTGCTGAAAGTCTTGACTTCTAGCTCAGCCCTAGCCTGGCCTGTAATGGCGCGAGCACTGAGCACCGCACCAACAGCTCCACCTAAACACCACAGCAGGGCCGGACTTCTAAAGGCATTGACCATTCCCAATTAATCACACAGTTATGCTGAAATTTAAACATGTAACTTATGGCTGTTACCCTCACAGCTGGGTGCATGTATGCTCATTGCAAACACAGGTTAGTGCCTATGATGCTGGAAGCAGCCTATGGAAAATCTGAACCGTAAGATTCAAATCATTAAGAGCGTGCATCACAACTTGCTTCAGGGAAAATTCCCCATTCAAGAACAGACAAGCTGCTTCTGACTAGTTTTCTAATTTCCTCATGTGTGAAAGTCCCATCAGTAAATATGAGAGCCGTGTGCTTACTGAAAGCATAAAGCAATGCTTTCCGTTTGCCAGAAAGATCTGCAAGGGCCTTTTTGCATGTATACATAGGGGTGAAATCCACACTGCGAAGGAAGCGGAGAAGGGACCCAACAAGGAGTCAGAAGAATCAAATGCTGTTCTTGGTTTTGACCCCATCCAGTTCTATGACCTTGGACAACTTCCTTCAGCTAATACCGCAATACCTGCTTGGCTTTCTGAAGCTCTGGCAAATCAGAAGCAAGCGTTACTGGAGCAACGCAGTAAGCTGCAATCTCACCAGGAGCTTCAAACAATATGCATTGTTCATCGCATTTTACAATTCTGTACATAAATCAACCTCCAAGGCTGTTTCCAGTTTCTTAACCTGTTCCACATCTATGCATTTTTGACACTCCCTCCAGACTGAAAAAGGCCAAACACGTAGAAGTTTTCTTCGTCAGCCCTACCACTGAAATCAGAAACCTTCCTCACAGTTTACACATCCCCAGAGCACAACAAAACCAAAGGTAGTCCTGAGGGAATGAAAGACAGACCATGAGTTTTCCTGCCTATGTATGAAATTAAATCACAAGTTTGCACCATTTTTCTTAGACAAAGATTTTGCATCTGATCATTCTCTAAAATATTAGTTACTTACACTGTAAGATTTTTTTTTAAAAGCTATATTGTAGGCCATTTTAAATACCCCCTCCGTCCAGCTGCATTCAGAATAAGCTATACTGCACCTGTCTTACAAGAACCTCCACAGCGGTTAAAAACTTCTTACACGGACTGGTGTTTTATCACCAGTTTCAGCTCTGATTTGCCATGGTGTGACCTGGAGCAAATCTTCACAATTCTAATACCTCACCTCGTTTAGAGTGACTCCCAAGTGTAACTCACATGCCTTGCAAACCAACTGTAAAATGTTGGAAGCAGGAGCTTGCATTCCCAGTTCCTAGACATCTAGGACATTCACGGAAAGCCAGCAAACCAATAAGATGTAAATGAAAACATTTGTAAAACACAATGCCATTTTACATCGATTTGGAATGGCATTTAAAATATTAAAATGTAACCCTCCCCTGCAATTTAGCATGAGCCACAGGTAACCAAATCTGTTTTCTGCCTTGGTTTTCTCGTCTCTAAAGAGCTGGTAATAAATGAAGTTTATTAGAAAAACTGTTAGTATAAAATTTATTAAACTTCATAAGGTGGCCTAAGATTGCTGGAAGGAAAGCTTTGCTGTATTAAGAAAGAGGCTGACCACACCTCTTTTAATTTAACCACTTTCCCACTACCAAACCCATTTAGGAGGCTGTATTAATACAACCCTCAAATATTTTCGCTATACAACTTTAAAATCACAAGCTGGACTAGGGAATGGAAAAGAAATGTCATGCGCACACAGAAATGAAAGTCAGCTGCTCGAACACTATCTCGTGGATAAAAGAGCAAGCCCATTAACACGAGAGGGTGACAACCCCCCATATGCAGCACAGCACCTCTGAAAGCAAAAACAACAACAGCAGGCATTTGAGGTGGAGAATGGAGCAGACTGCTATGACTCATGTGCTGTATGTCTAGTCAGAGAAAAATCTGGCAGAAGGGTTCTGTTTGACTATGTCTGTACATTCCCAAGAGATTTATAGCTGCTTATTAAATCATCTGTTCCTGTTAAAACCAAAGAAATTGTATATGTTCCACTGGATTTTACATCTGGTAGAAAGACCATTAATACAGAGTAGAGGTTTTTCTATTGGGTGAGCCATTCAAAAGATTTTTAAGACCTTTTTTGTGGCAGGCAGTAAAATCTACCAAGGGATGGGCTGCAGGGGGGATCTGAAACCTGCTGCATCAGTGGATGGGTCTCCCTTACCGGCATCTCTGTTCTGTCTGGGTCTTCAAAATCAGGGGGGGTCTTTTGAGGGAAGAGTAGTTTGTACTGAGGAGAAGAAAGGAAACAGGTACTTTCTGCAGAGAAAACAGTCATGTCTTCAAGAAAATGACTGGCTTGAGACAGGGTTTGTGGAGTAGTTTCGTGGAGCACAGTGACACACACACACGCTGGTGGTGGGGGACCTGTCAAACTGCAAGGAGAGGACAGTGGTATCAGCCAACTCACTGGTCTTCACACACAAGTTGCTAAGCACAGGAGCTGGAAGGAAAGCAATACCAGCCCTGAAGTTTCATCTTAAAACCCAGTGAAAGAGGTCAAAGAGCCATGCACAGCCCCGCTCCACACATGAACACAGCTGCTTGAGCACTTGCTGATTTGCAGAAGAGTGACAGAGAGAGAGAGGGAAAGAGAAAAAGAGTGTTTGTTTGTTTGCTTATACGTGCGTAGGGATGGGTAGGACTGCTATTTCAATCCACTCCGTTAAGCTAAAGCAAGCTATTTTGTTATCTCAAAATGCTCTGTAAAGCATCTCCACCCCTACCCTTCACACACATTCTCTATTGAAAAAACCTGCACAAACAACGCACTTTCCTTCTCCCCTCCCCTATTCTTACTTTTTGCTCCTTTTTCACGCTTGGGCACATCCACAGCTTTGCTGTCTGAGATAGCCATCTCCTAATGGTAGTGTACAAAGATATTAAATAGAAGCTGTTTTCTGAGGCATACATGGGCTGAGTGTTCTGAATTCCCAGAAGGTAGGAAAATTTTACACATTTTATATTAACCCCTTCAAAATAAACAAACGTCTAAGCACATTTGCTAAACATCTGAGCAGAAATACTGTATCCATGGCTGCTTCAGTGCTGAGACTGGAACAGGGACATGCTTTAAAAACATAGAAAACGTCCTCTGGGTCAAACCAATGGTGCATCTAGCTCAAACTCTGCCTTCAAAGGTGGTGAAAGGCAACGCTAGTCGGGGCAAGCCCACGAGCCTAGCTGCTTTCTGTCCATTTTTCTTTATCCATTTGAGACTGCAGGCTGCAGGTAAGCAGAGCTGAAAAGCAGCAAAGATTTGCAAAATTTTGCTAACAGTGCATTTGTTACTCTCGCTGTACAAATGAAATGTTATTAAGTCTGTAAAATGAAACATGACAGAAAGCCATGTCCGAACTGCCGCACTTAGCATAAAAGTCAGCAACTTGGGAGTTTTGGAGCACAATAATAAAACCAAGACCCACACCAACTCACGCACAGAGAATGCCCAAAGCCCACAAGCGAGGGAGCCGCGCACCATTGCCCGTGGGTGCAGCTGTGGCAGATTTGCCAGCACACACTGGACGGGGGGACAAGAAGGGATGGGTTTTCAGCACATTTCTCTTTCATGTTTTTGAACTGCTGCCTTGTATAAGTCAGTTTGCTAAAAAACATGACAAGATAATGGTAGGTCCTGCTGAATCTGCACAGCTATGCTATGCCAAACTGATTTCTGCAGTAAATCATGTGTGCTCTCAAAACACAAAGGCAGGGCTGTACAGCTCTGGGAACTGGTTTATACCGTACATTTATTTTTGTCCAAAATGACAAAAAGTCTGTCTGCCTTTGTTTTTTCTCTTTCTTATCTCTCTATTGAACTGTCTTCAACTTAGCACACTATATCAATGAAGAAGGAACAAACATGCATGGTAAATCTGAAATCCCAGCACTCTGTATGAAAGCCTGAGTCAGCACACCTACACTCGATAGGTTACAGTCAGTCCATGACCCCACAGCTGCACGGACCCCAGCCACCACCAGGTTCCTGCCTTTCACAGTAACTGGCTTTCTGGGGTATCGACTGGTCATTGACTAGTTAAGGTTGATTGAGTATCTTTCCTCTTTACAAATAAATAAATAAAACACTATAAAACAACATTGTGGGCAGAAGAAAAAACAAACAAACACAGAATTATGGCGATATCCATAACCGGTACAACGATACCACATCTCAGCCCATCCAGTGAGACATGATGACTAAGGTATACCATCCCCGCAACAGACTGCCCAGCACATTTTGGACTAGTCACACATTACAAGTCTCAGATGGTGGTGATGGAAAATGAAGAGTGTCATTTGACCCTGAATAATCTTCTCCCTATCTTTTGATTTTGTTCTCCTTCCTTAATGGGAAGGCAGTTATGCTAATTAACGTAACTTTCTTGCTCTGTTTCAACTTTGTCCTCTGTGCTACACACACAGTCACACTGTAACACACAATCGGTGAACTTAAGAGCGTACATGAACCTGGACCAACTCATTCCCCACCAACACCACAGCATCAGTGGATGTGTCACCCGAACCGCCATCCCCAAACACACGTCCTCAGTGATCCAGCCACATAAAAAGTGTTTTCATAGCATTGCAAAAGAGGATTTTGTACTGCTAGGGAGGAGGATTGATCATTGTATTTCACAAGCACAGGAAGCACACAAATATTGCTGTCCCCTCTCAGTGGGGAAAACGCCATATGAGAAGAGTTATGAGAACTACTGCAGCCTTCCAGACCAGCATGAAACCTGAGTCAGCCCTTAAGCAAGCTGCTGAAATCAGTGCTTAGCTTTCAAGCACATGCTCAAATATTTGGCTGAGCTGGGACCATTTTCAAGTGTGGGATGCAGAATCCCACTCAATGGTTGCTCCAATGAGAGGCTACAAAAGTGCTCCCGATATATAATAATGCAGTAATTTATGGGGGCACATTCTCCCTTAACCAGAACCTCAGACTCATCTGCTCTTCACAAGCAGTTGTTTCATAAGGCGTGCTGCTGTGCCCCACATCTGCAAACACTGTGAACAGCTGCCAGCCACAATAGGAAATGGCTTACACTGATTGAGCATATTTCAGAAACCCCACCAATTCTACTCCACAAGAAGAAGGAAAAAATACACCAGTAATAAGAAAACCCAAGAGAATTTGATCGTCTTTATTCTGCGCCTTTGCTGAGAAGTAAGGATCTTTGTTTTCTCTTTCAGACCATCCTGTTATTCAGGCAGGGAATTACAGACCTAACCAATTCTATAAATGGTTGTGCCCTGAACCTCATGGTTTAAGTTTAGGTCAAAGGAAGATCATTCACATGTAAAGCATGACTCTTAGGTGGCAAAGTAAAGCCATTCTGATTCCCAACAATTTTACATTTAGATTATTTTAATTGTACTGATCTGCTGCCTCATAAGCCTTTGCTCCTCAAAATAGTTGGGCGGTAGATGTCAGAAGAAAAAGACACTGCAATCCTCTGTTAGAAAGAAAGGTCACCTCCAGGCAAGCATGGAGCTGGGGACCAGGCACCCCCGCCCCATTGGTGCCCAGCTCGCGCTGCTTGCCTGCAAGCACCCATCACGTCCGTACAGGTGCAGCCCATCGCCCACTGGTGAGCATGTGGGCAGGACAAGACCTTCCAAACCCTAAATTTCCATGTTAATATGGTGCCACTAACCTACCCAAAGTTGCATCAAACTCTCAATGCCACGGTGCAGGATTATAATACTTATTAATGAGCCAGATTATCTCTTGTAGAGGACTAATGCTCTCCTGATGCCCATAAAGCTGTGACTACTACCTGCAGACTGAGACCACTGATGGAAAAACTAATTGCCTGTAGAAGTTGTTTTTGAAACAAAACAAACACATATAAGACAACATTAACCTTATAACCTGAAGGTAATGCAAGCAAACAGTGTTAGATCTCTGCAAAGGCACTGCAACTACCAAATAGAGGCTGCCTCATTAAGTGGGTAGTAGCTAGTTTTGAAGTCACAGTTCATGCCTACAGTCAGCCAAGGCTTTAGATGCCGAAGTGCCTGTTTGCACCTGCTAATCAGGTGCTGAAATGACTGATAAGAAACTCTATCCACAGACACGTGAACGCAAAAGATTGCTCCTGTCATTAATGTGCCCACAAAAATGCAAACGTCATACCAGTGGCTGGGCTTCAATCTGGCCCACAGAGCATTCAGCCATGGAAAGAGACAGCACACTGGTAACCTGCCCCGCTTTAGAGCTGTGACAATGCAGTGAAATAACAGGCTGTTCAAAAACCACCCACACAGCGACCAGCTAAACCCCATTCACCTGGTTATTACTGAAGCAAAGACCTTCTTCTTGCATGTCTTATTGTCTGAATCAACATGCAAGTTTCTGTGAACTTCATATCCTGGAAGGCTTGTTTTTTTGGGAAGGTCATTTTTTTGGGGGTGGTTTTGGTGGTGGTGGTTGATGTTTTTGTTTGTTTTTGGCAGGGGGGGTCTGTTGTCTTTTGGGGTAACAGTTCAGTGCTTTCAACCCCAGGTTGCATTCTACCAAATGAAACTTGGTAGCCATTGAAAGGCGCCAAGGAGCAATCAAACCTTAGGGGGTCAGAAACCGAAACCTCAAAACACTGTTTCCAGCTAAAAACTTTGAAAGCAAATTGGTCTAGCCTCATACGCGTAGCTGGCATTAAAAAATAAAAAATAAAAATATATATATAAAAAAAGGAGGACTGAAGACTCTCTGCACAATCACATCTGACTTCCTGCAAAGCTCTGCTTTAGAGCAACTGTTGCAGGAGGGGAGTGCCTGAGCAGCAAACAGCCCTGACCAAACGCCCCTGCTCACCTTCATCGCAGACCTCAGAGCACTACTGGAACAGGAGCAAAGTGGAGAGCATGGTCATAAAGATATATTACCCTGAGCCAGGAAAACACTTCCAGCTTGTGAGTTAGCAGCTCATTTTAAATGGAAGACAAAACCAGTATGAGATCCTCTCTGAAAAGTTATTCCTTTCCTCTTTTTTTTTCCCCCCTTCCTTCTAGTGAAAGTATTCTTCCAACAAATTGTGTACAGTACGTGCAATCTTCCTGCATGGAAAACTTTGCCTGTTATTAAAATCAAATGCAAAACAAACAACAAAAAATCCATTTTTGATGGGTTTGCTTGTCATGCCAAGGCCCCCAGCTTCCATTCTCAGGGATTTACTGAACTATTTTTTTTATTTACACAGAACTGGAATTCTGGACTGCCAGCTTCTCCCCGGGCAGGATCTTTGGCCTTGCTAGGGGTTGGTAGCAATATTAAATATATTTCCAGTGACATCAGTAGGAAAGTAACTATGCAGTAAATGGTAAGCTATTCAAAGGGGTGAGTTTGACTGTCCCTTGTAGATCCTCATCTGTGTTAAGGATAATGAAAGATATCTCCTCACTCCTCCAGGGGACAAGGTGCTGGTTCCCTTCCATTCAGGAAACGTCATTGCTTCACCACTCTGCATGGATGCAGTTATCCTCCTGTAGTGCCTACAGACAGCTGGGAGAGAGGCTGAGGCACACTTATCTCCTACTTTCCCTACAACAACACACTAGAAAGCAGACAATGAGAATAAAAAGAAACTTGGATTACCAGGCTTAAGTATTTCCATGCCTTGAGACAGCTCCTTGAGATGCTGTGAAATTACTTAAACAAATCACAAAAATTTAGGTACAAGTAGATGTTGAACTCCTCCTACTAGCTTTCTACCTTTCAAGCCTTTGGGACTCATGTTTCCAAGCTTTTCCTTGTAGGTATAAAAGCCAGAAAGAGTCAAGATTTTCTAATAACCCTTGAACTCCAGGAACCTGGGCCTTAAAAGAGGAAAGAAAAAAAATCAAATTAAAACAAACAAACAATAAAATTGGTGGAGTTGGCAAGAGTAAGGAAAGATTCTTTTTTTCTTTTGCATTTATCACCCATTATCTCCCACACAACCATACTATGTAGGAGCACACTGTGACAAAACAATCCTAGCTCTAACTTTAAACGTTCTGAGCCACTGTAATTATAGAGAGAGCAAACATAGCTGCTCCACTTGCCAGCAAAATGCAGCAGCATGTGGACCACAACATGGCAGCCCTTAAAGGATGCATAAAGATGAAGAGGAATGAAAAAATAAATCAGCCAGGCTGGAATTTGAATAGTGGAAGGCCAGACCAGCACACCCCAGCTCCAGTGTCTGCATTGCTATATTTAATGACTCAAATGAGAGACTCTTGATAACCATGTGTAGTTTCAATGACAGCTCTCTCTTCCTGACTGAAAGCTGACAACTACCCCTTGCAGGCTGCTGCTACCATCCTGGGGGCCTGATGCAGCTGTAGCCTCTCGGGGAGACAGGCATTCAGGATGTGGCCCCATGCTCTGCAGAGACACCACATCCTACCTACTGAGGGTCAGCTCTTCCCTGCCCCACACCTCCTGGGTTTGAGAAATCACAGGAATCCATACCCCAGAACTGGTACTCCTGGAGATGAAGATCAAGAACTTAGAAGGGATCCACCAACCCAGTGCATGAGGTTTTGCACCATCAAAACTTTCTGGTACCTTCTTGGAGCAAATATCAACATATTCATCTACACATCAGTCTTTCCTTGATAGGCCACGGTGTTTGAGAACACCATCTTTCCATTCACTAGTCCTACTCATAGCCCACTCCATAGTCATTCCTGCACTTACCACTTCCAAATAAATCATTATGTGCTGCCTATCCTTCAGATTCACTCCCCTCTTGACTGCAAAAACACATGTTACTAAAGACCTTTCTTCCAGATTAAACTGCAAGCAAGCAAGCTGCTATATGCTCCTGACCTAAACAACCTGATCAGGACTCTTGCAAAATACACAAAAGCCCCAGATGTGGTACCTTCAGCCCCGTCCCCAGGGAACATCTGTGTACATCTCATAATCCTGAGGGACTCGGGTGCGTCCGATGTTCCCTTCTCTGGAGAGGCCCCATGCTACAGATGGCAGCTATGTGAAAGTGCGCTGGTGAGGCACAGATCAGCCGATGAATATTTCTCGTTGGATGTACAGCTCCCTTTGAATTCTCTCATAATTGCACCAGCCTTGTGCACACATGTTCATTGCCCAAACTGTGGGTGGGAGATTCATCTGGCGCCAACTCTATGCAAACCTTATAAGGCTTAATTCTCAAGACCACTGAAGACGATGTGGGCCTTTCCATGGGCTTCTCCAGGCATGGGACCAGACCCACATGCCTTCATTTTAAAGAGCATCCCAACCATGCTGAATATTTCCAGTCAAACATAGAGTCAACCAGGCTAATGCCACAAGACTAGGAGAGGAACCTGCTCAGCAAGCTTTCTCCGCAGGCTCGCAAGGCAGACCTCATTCACCGCGCTCAGCGCTCACTTCCTTCTGATTGACTCGAGAACGATTTAGGCAGAAACTGGCCATGAGTAATCCTAGGCTACAAATAAGAAAAATATTTCTAACTGCCATGCTAGCAAAGTACTAGAAGAGCTTTCCAACAAGCAGACCCACAGGGTCAAAATGGTACCTGCTGCATCATTTGTAAGGGATACATCTACCTCCCAGTAGCAAAGCACTGGCCCTAACAGCCCAAGAGGACCCTCCGAGGGTTGCCAACACCTGGGGCACCACAGCAGGGCTGTAGGGCAGGCAAATCACCTGCCCACAGTGGGAACCTGCTTCCACCACACTGAGCCCTTCCTGCCAGCACAGCTTATGAGCACCACACATCTCAATGCCCAGCAAGAGGAAATTGGAGCAAAGAGACTGTTTTCTGAGGTGTTTGAGCTCATGTTGCTTGGAAATTCCAGTCCCTAGTAATTTGCCACATGCCAGTGAAGTCAGCATTGGCACTGGTCTCAGAGTGGAAAGGCTGCCCAAGGGGTGATGCTTGGGTCAGTAGAGCACGCTCCTCCCTCCCCAGCTTTCTCATGCACAGGCATTCTGCTGCACCTGGGCTTTTCAGCAGCTCTATTTAATATTCAAAACAAAACCACATGCTGAACCAGGTTTATTTTTATGTTTCTATAGCATGTAGGCAGATGTCAACTAGCCCTAAAGAAACAGAATCAGGAAAAAACAAACAAACAAACAAAAAAAAACACAGTCTTTTCTCCCACCCTTCAAAACTTATATTCACCCAAACTCTTTGTTTGTTTCCATTTGATCGTTCTCCCTGGCTCGATCCACCCTGAAGCAGAGTTAGGACAAGGGTCACAGGATAGCCGGGGACTGGCATTGGAGGTGGATGTTGGAGAAAGGAGAAGTATCAGAACATATTTTTCAGAGGCATTCAGCACCTTGCTTTTGACCCACAGAGGAGCTTAAGAGGTAGCAGCTATGCTGGCATCAGAGCAGCTCTGGGGAACGAGGTCACTGATTTTCTTGATGATTAACTTCAGGGCAAGATACTGATCTGGTTCAGACAAAGTTCAAAACATCCCTGTTTACACAAACAGCTGTAGTGAACAGGAAAGACACTCTTGCAAGTTAGCATCTTTCCTTTGAACAGAAATATTGCATCACAAAAGCATACGAGTTCCTGCTTACAAAAAGGGTTGATGGTAAATTCAATTATTCACACTTATCAAGGTTCTCAGCTATGTAGATCTTCCTAGCTAACCTGAGGTTAAAAACCAAAAAGCGTATTTTAAGTTTGCTATCCTTGGGGAAACAAATTTCCAAAAGCTTCTGCCAGTTTCACTAAATGCAATGTGACAGGGAGGTTATCTGCAGCCCCACAGCAAAACTGGAACTCCAGCAGAAAACTTTCCTCAGGATGCACAGCAATCCTTGTGAGCGCTTCGGCCTCTTGGGAGCACAGGAGTCCAGTTTTGGAGCTTTTCTGTTTTGGTTTTTGAAGATTCACTCTTCTTCCTTATAAACCATCCTTTCAAACAGAACAACAAAAAAAAATTCTTTTTCTCTTCATAGATAAGATGATCTAGATATTTCCATGAGTATTAAAATGGACAAGAATATTGGAGCACATTGTATTGCTTTCAACATTTTGTTCATCAAAAAGTAAAGATTTGGTGGTACAAAATCCATGCTGAAATATTTTACTTGTAAATAATTAAGGACACATTTTTCTGCAACATTTTCTAAAATGAAATGTATTGAGATTTCCTTTCAAAACTAAAATTGTACCTTGAAGTTTAGCTGGAGTTTAATTTCAAAATTTACAAAGAAAATTGACACAATAATTCATATTATATTTCACAAAGAAAAAATATACAAATTGCACCTTATCCTGAGATGAATCCTCTCCTTTCCAATTCAGAAAGGTAAACCCCCCAAATGTTAGTGAAGTCCATGCCTCTAAGCAAAGTACACGAGTGCTAACCTCACTGCCTTTCCTGTGCTTGGCAGTAACGCGCACACGCAGAATCCAAATTCTACCTTTTAAATAGAGTATCCTTCTGCAAAAAAAAAAAAAAAAATTGGATTTATGTCATTAAGTATCTCATGCCAGTAGCAATCTTTTACTTGCTCAGTCAAGTGAAGAGGCAACACCTTCAAAAATGAATGAACAGATCTGCAGTGATTTATACCCTGCATAGCAAACACCGCTTTTCAAAAATAAAATCCAAAGAGAAAGCCTTGTTCACTAAAAGAAAACAAACTATACTCCACATCTTGGGCAGGCAACATTGCTATTTCCTAAGAGCTTTACCGAAAGTCTACTTACTCACACCACTAGAATGACAGTCCCTTATCTCAACAGACCTCAACTCAAAAGCTGTGTTCTGTATTACACACCATTCTGCACAAATGGACTTGGGAGACACCAGAGAGTTTCACTGTTGCTTGGTAAATCTGGACAATTCATATTTTCTTGCTGAAGTGTAGATAGCAAAGTGTACCATCGATTGGTTTCAAAGCGTGTTGTCTCTGTAAATAGCCATGCAAAAGGCCTCGCGGTGTCAGTGCCTGAACATTCTGTTCTGGGGCATTTTTTTTCCCCAGAAGGTAAGGAAGGGGCTTTGCTCACCAGCACCAGCCTCTAGAGCCTCAGGTGGTCACTCTGGTCCCCATACCTACAAAAGACATGCTTATTCTCTACATGAGGAAAATGCGAGAGGCAGACTATAGTAAAAGGTGAAGGTGGCTGATGTGGGTGCCCAACAAATAGTCCAGGTTTCCAGGAGGGAAACCTTGAGGAAGAAGAGATATCTTGTATGTTTTCTCCATGAGGAAAGCCTTTAGGTTCCAAATTCTGTCTACATTGCTTAGTTCACCAGGTGAACTAGGGTCAGCACTACTTGCTTGCTTGAAGAACCTAAACTCAGTTTCCCCAAAGGGTACTCTGTTCTGCAGATACTTGTACGTAATACCACATTCAAAAGGTCTTTAATGTAATAAAGAAAATACTTCGAGCAGTGCTCAGCAATGAACACAAGCCTTATGGGAATGTAGGTGATTTGGATCGGAATCCAGAAGTTTAAATAGTTAGATTTCTGGATGTGGTGAAATTAGCCAGGGCCTGCCACACACGCAAACTTTCCCCCAAGGTTCACATCACAGGAAGTGTTGGGACTAAGAACAAGGACAAATGCAAGAAGATAATGTTTATCTGAAACTAATCGGGTAGTAACCGTCTGAGAAAGAGTATGTCAACCTCCCGCATATGGATTCTTTATCAGAAAGGGTGAAGCACTATACTCTCAAATAACAGATGTGAGTGGCACATTGATTTGGGTTTAAGATGCATGCTCTTTGATTACTCCACTCAGTTTCCTCAGAGGGACAATGCAAAAGGATTCCCAGTGTCAGAGGAACTTCTAGGGAGGGCTGTTTGTACATGGTCCACCTTCCATATGGAAACAGGATCAAGTGCCTTGCTATAAGCCTCTCCAATGAAGCAGCATGAATCAATAACAGAATAAGAACCCAAAAATGTTTCCCTAGAGCACTCTTGCAACCACATCCAGTGTTAGAAGCTTTGGGTCCCAAAGGCTGAGACATGACTCAGGCACAAAACCCAGCGAGCTATAAACACAGACAACTCCAAATGATCAGTGAGAACGGTGAAAGACCAGGAGCATCTAGTATGAGAAAGACTGAGAGATGAAGCATACACCACCACTGCTTTTACACCAACCTCTTCTCAAACAACTTCTGTGATTTAAGAGCATCTGGTTGCAGTCAGTAACACAAAAACAGCCTGCTATACTTCAGAATATTCCACAATATTTACTATTGCTTCCTGCAGAAAATCTGATTTGCTGGCTGCAACTCAGGATCTTGGGATTTTGTTCTTGATGCTTATTCTTAATGACGTATTAGCTTTTCAGGTGCTCCCCTGATACCTTTGTGACATTTCCAGTGTCTGCCAAATACAGTGTCTCTCAAGTCACATCTGTCAAAGGTTCATTTGTGCTGCAAGGCCACAGGGCGGCTCCAGTTCAGAAAAACTTTGCTGGAGGCATTAGCTGGATAGCAGAAAGCTGTGCTGATTGCTTCCCAACAGAAAAATGAAAGCATTTCATGTCCACATGCATTGAGTTTTTGAACATAGTTTGCCCTGAAATTTGAAAGGCAAAAACTTGTGGTACAATCAGTTCAGTGCCAATTACATGTGACCATAACTGATGCCCAGCTCCTTCAAGGAGCTAAGTTTCTTCAGCTGGAGAGGCCAACAGATCCTCCATTCTCAGGATTTCGATGGGCAATCCCCCAAAACACCCCACAACTGTCCAAGCCCACTATGCTTTCTCAAACACAGGCATAACAGGTATTTCAGCTGTTTGAGGGCAGCTCCAAAGTACTCACCAAGACAAAACTTGAACAGAATAAATAAAGCTCCCTGGTAGGAACACAATTATTTCCAGCTTCAGTCAGCACAACACAGCTGCCTGCAGAAAAATCATTTGATTGTTGGGGGGTGCACAAGCCCTGAGGCAAACAGTATCTCCAGGAAGAATGAAGAGCTGCCAAGCTTCTCTCTCATTTTTCTTTGTTCTAAGCAATGTAGCACATCCTTCAAATACCAGAGACTTGCCTCCTGTCCAAATTAACATACTTACCAGCTCCTCTGACTTTTGCTTGTAGTCTACCAGCTATCAGGTTCAACCTCAGTAACAACATTTATAATGTCTCCTCGCCACCCTTTATAACCACCCCCTAACCCCCAATCTTTAATAGTCACATTTTGGATAACGAAGATACCAGCAGTGTTCTACCTATCTCTACAGCTCAAAAACTAGTGCCACTTCACATTCCTCTCATCTTTCCTTCGGTCCTTGTATTGAGGTCAAGCTCCGGGGACACATTCTACACAGTAGTGTCTTTCCTACATACTTAAACACGTAAAATTTTTCTCCAGGCTCTTATTTTGTACCTCTCATCCATTTTATACATTCTCCACTCCTCTCCACACTAAAATCTTCAAAATTACTTCATCATCTTTCTTCAAATTACTCTGTTAAAAGTATTCTTTTGTCATGGTGATAACATCCGCAGCTGGACTACCAATGCACCATGACCCTCTTACAGCCCAGCATTTTTCCTTTGTGACTCTCTCCTCCCTCAATTTGATTACTTTGTAGAGTCATTGGAGCAGGAAACAATTGTTTGTTTTACATTTTCATCAGCATCTAGAATGGCAGACTTTGAGATGAAAACCAGTGTCAGAAGTTTTATGAAAACAGACACAGGAAGAATACATCTCTGCATCTTCTTGAAGCATCATCCTTTCACAAAATGAAGCATAAAGGTTTTCACTGGATTCATGCTTAAGGATGAGGACAAAAAAAGCTGCAGCGGGTTTTGCTCTATCCCCTTAGGCACCCTTAGGCCTCATACACAACAGCTGAGACACGCTAGCTTTAATCTCCTTAAAACTATTGCTGTTGATGCAGTTTCCTCTGACCAGGGAGGTCAGGGATATTTTTTGGCCAAGAACCTTAATGACCTAACAGCACTAGAGACAAACCTTTTTCAGCTATTTGTCTGCATTCTTCAGGCATGAGGAAATGAAGAAGGGGAAACACTGAACTATGGAAAGCTATGAAGGAAAGAGACATTCCATGCTACAAAGCTATTCAGGTTAGCATCTCATTTATATTCTGGGATATAAACAATTTCTTTCCCATCTGTGATGAGGATTCCAATATATAATTTTTCAAGATCAATGCTGCAATGCTTAGAGCCAGTCACCCCCCAGCATTTGAGAACTGCTAGGGGATTGTATATTTGGCCACTTTTTAGCATACTACCAGTACATGGATGAAGGTCAACATGTATTTCTCCTCCTCCTGTCCAGTTCTGTATCTGCCTTTTTCCAAACAAAAAGGTACCTTTGTTATTGCTTCCTCCCACACACTGTTTATGCACGTAGAAAGACCAAGAAATCTGGCTCCAAACACTAGCTGGTGCTTGTAGACAATGCTGGAATATGAATAAAGGTAATAAAAGTCAGCCAATGGAAAAGACGTCCAAAGAGACCGCGGACTTGCTAGCGAACAGCATGGCATGGATAATGAAAGGCACAGAGACAAAATGCAAGGAAAAGTAGGAGATGAGGTAAGGGGATGTTGTGTCACCTGGACTCCTGCCAGTGCCAATAAGAGTGAGAGCGATGGGTCTAGATAGACAGCCAGGCCCGTTTCCAAGCTAAAATCCCCAAGTTCCCAAAAGAAAATAGGAGCGCATTTCTCTCTCTTACTAATGCATACTTCACAAACCTCTGGAGACTGCTCTGCAAACTGGAAAGATAAAACAAAATGTCAAGACAATAAATGGGGCATTGGATCTCTGCTGTTTGTTAGAGGAAGGCCCTTTCTGACTTGAAGGCAGTAACTTATTTTCACTTCATAAACAGCAAAGCGATGCAGAGTAAGCATTGCCTTTTAGAATGACCTAAAAGAAGACAGAGTAGAGCAGCACAGCAGTTCTTGGTTGGATCAGTTACTTTCAAAAGCTTCAAAATGAAATCCACCCTGCCACAGGTATATCTTAGTATTTTGCTGCCACCTCTTCTTCAGCGTCATAGCATGTACTATCCTTACATGTTTTTTATTTTTATGTTTTAGAAATAGCAGCAGTTTTATTTTTTATAATCTGAGGAAACTTATTACAGTTCCACCTCTGCTCCCAAACCCCTATTAAAATCCTAGAAAGCGTGACTGTTGCAATATATCATCAGTGAAACAGTTTAGTTTTGTTCTCATTTACAGAGTAACATTTAGGTCTACCTTTAGCCTTATTTTCCCTTTTCTTTGAGCAGGAGAAATTCTCTGTTATTTATCTAGAGACTTCACTTTGTTTAGAACTGAAAGCTTAATTTCAGAAAGAAAGTAATAGTACTTCTGCAAAAGCAGTAAAGCAAAGGCCTTGGTAAACTACAGCAAAGCTTCACAGAGGTAGCTCTGCGGGTAAAGGACTCAGAAAGCCAGCTCCATCTTTGGCATAGTGGGCAACTCCAGTCATACAAGTCATTTCATTTCCCTCTGCTTTGATTTCTTAATCCACAAAATGGAGATACTGGCTAAAGTCATCCAAAGACATGACAACATTCAAAGTTCCATTCTTTGCTTTTGTTTAAAGTTCGAATGAAACAAAAAACTTCATGTTACACATGCTGTTGTGTCCATAAAAAGCAGTTGCTGGGTTTGTTTCCGCTTCAGTTAGGCCTCTGTCCCACTCTAACCCCTTAGGAAACTGTCCTAGCATAAACTTAATTCCACGAGATGTTCAGCACCGTCAAAACTCCATAGTTCAACCATGCTTCATTTAATCAAAAAGATTCAATTAGCTTTAGAAATGGCTTTGACCAGCTTTGTAAAGCACTTTGGACAATTGCAATGAAAAACATTGTGTTGGACCTAGGTATTATCACTTGTACAAACACAAACTAAAGACTTCAAAATGCATACAAGAAACATCTTTACACTTTTTTTTTTTTGACTCAAGCACTGCTCCAAGTCACATGATATTCCTCATGGAAGAATTTCAAAGTCTTTACAATTAATAACTAGGGCCTTCCAACACCTTTGAAAAATAGTGAAAAGTAGGCAGTGACACAAATTGCTTCATCTACTGCTGAAATACAGCTGTCTCTGGAGCGAAGGATAATACTCATTTAACATCAAAAAGCCACAGAAGTATAGAGGGCAAAGGAAAAAAGATTATTGTAGCCATTTTGAGCAAGAGAGGAAGTTTGTGGAGGCAAAAGCGCAGTTAACCAAACCAGAATTTAAATAGCACCCTGTGCTTGATGCCAAATTGGTCAGAAATATCCCATGTTTCCAAATCTGGTAATCTTCCAAGGATGAGTCAAAAGCGTTGTGTCCAACAAGTCTCTGTAGGGGTTGGTGAGGGTGGAAGGAAGGTTTTTTTGGTTTGATTTATGGGCTAACTTAATCTGTACTGTTTACAATTGTTTAATAGTGTTGGTGGGCTGAGCTTGTGTTATCTTTAGATGACACTTTAATGTTGCAGGGCAATCACTATTACATTCTTGTAAGCTCAGAGTGCCTACAACTATTGTTTAAATCTAAGACATGCAATAACTCCTCAGGCAGAAAGGCACAAGCGTTAAGTCACTTTAGGTCCAGCACCTGATCCACAAGTCATTTGCAAACCATGATCTCCGACAGGACTGCACCCTCAGCTGCTTGCTGGACCACTGATAGATGTCTTCTCCATGCAGGGGGCAGACGCCATACACTGAATCACAGAACTAAACATGCTCTTGGGAGGTCTCCTACCCACACAGAGAGCCTTTCTCAGTGCTGTTCAGCTCATGAGAAACTGTTTAGCCAGAAAGTCTTAGAGGACCTTGCAAAAACTAGTTTCACATCACACGCCTTGCTTTGCCAAACCCACCTTTCCAAATTGAAAGCCAGATTTCACACTGCTTCATATCCTGCTGAAAAATTTACATTCTTTAAGCAAAGGTAAAACACTACCACACGGGGATTTTCTCACCCTCTTACATTCAGCAGAGTAAGAAACATTGTAAGAAGCAGGGGAGCAGGGTGCAGCCTACTTTCCTTAATCGGTCTCTCAAACACTATAGCAGAAAAGACTGAGGTTCAGCCTGACGGTCAGGAAGAGCACTGTAGGTGGTCATCCACAAATTCCATCCAGAAGCACACTCCTTGCAGTGGAGCAATCCCCCACGAGCGGCCTTCTAGACAAATGGAGCAGAAACCCAAAGCATTAAAGGCACTTACAACTGCAGTCCCAAGTGAACAGCAAGCGTGCACCTCTCAGCCTTAAAGACAGATATCTAACCCCGATCTTGTGAAGTATCGGCCATGGAAGAATGTATGTTTGTGTCTGCTTTTCAATTTGCTTGGTGTTACTACTGAACATAGCACAGAAAACTATCAGTGGATCAGATTTCCAAATGGGAAACAGAAACCCTAGGAAGATGTAAAGTCATTTTCGCCTTGTTGTTGCAGGGTTCCCCCTCTCCCCCCATCACTTCACTATCCTTGTCTAAGAAACAATATCATGCTGTTTGCATGCACTTGCATTTTGCTGATAACACAAATATTTTTACAGTTCAAGGTTTAAATGCCTATTTCCCCTATTTTGAACAACATACATTGTAAAATATAACAGAAAGTCACATTTTCAGGATTTTTTTTTCTTTGTGGCTCAAAAAACAGATGGGATTTCAATCCCAAATATGCAATTGGCATTTGGCCTGGTGTAAAGACATGCCCACACTGCCTGAGGATGGAGCAGCTGTGGGTCCAGGGAGCAGGTCACAAACTGCCTAAAACAAGGACACTTTTCAGGAGTGACTGCCCCAGGCCAGAGAACAGCTCTGAGGAAGACAAGCAGCATGTATATACTAAAACCACTCCCTTTTGGTCTCACAATGTGCAAGCTGAGACCACTTTCAAAGTTCTCTATCCCTTTAGCATCCCATTTTCCGCCATCGGAGCTAGAAACTGCTGCTCAGCCTGGCCTCTTGTTTAAACTATCCCCCACCTACAGCTAACACGGAAAGGAGAGTTTCCAGAGTAGCAACAAATCTAGTATGGTACTGCAAGAAACCGCGGGCAAGCTCAATAAAGCGTTGTCATGAAAGATCAGCCAACTCAGCTCATGCACCAGGCTCTGTGGACGTGTCCACATGAATGTAGAAAAGGACCAGAAAAACTACCTGGGGAGAAAAACATCAGCTCACTTTGCTGGCCTGCATCCCCTTCACAACAGAGGGGAGAAGCTTACAGTTGTGCTACTGAGCACAAGTAGAAATCCACTGCAGAGACCAAAGCACAGCTGAGGATGTAAATAAGGCTTCTGTTACCTGCTCATTCTCTCCTTCTGTCTGTATTTTATCCACAATGGTTAAAAAAAAAAAAAAAAACCACCTTGACCCAAGTACAATCCATTTACACTGTAAAAAAATGTATTTTGCAAAAGTTGCAGCTACGTTTGCTTTGAGGTACTAAAGTCGCTCTAGCAAGTCAAACAGGAGGTATACGTAAAAAGCTAACAGTTTCTACAGAATCCAATGCACTGAGAAAGGTTTGAAAAGTTTTTTTTTTTATTTTATTTTATTTTATTTTTTTTTTTTTACAGGAAAAGTGTTGTCTAAAACCCAATTTAACCTGAAAACTTTAGAGCGCAGTGAATGTGCAAGAGAGACCTATACACCATTTCCTACTAGGTAGCTGCCAAACAGGTTTGTTATACATCTAATATAGCAGTGAAATAAGGTATTCACAGAGCATGTTTAACTACAAACATATATGTACTGCTTTCTTTAAATGAAAGTGTAACCTGATAGAAAATACAATTACTGGGCAATGGGAAATGCGATGAGAAAAAGGAAAGTCAGAACTTCTGCTGCATCACAAAAATAATGCAACAGTGCCCTTGTGCAATGCTGCTTTAATAGGCCTATAAAAGCAATGTGCTTTGAGCCTCTAACAAGGGTGCCAGCCTGGCAGCTAGTGAATTGTCAGGTGCCTTGAAGGGTACAGAAACTTTGAGGGAGTAGTCTTGAATACTCTTTGCTGGGTCATACATCATTGCTATTCCTTCCCTCATGAGGCTTCACCTCATATTTGGCGAAGGAGCGTGGCTGCAGCTCCTTCCAATGTCAACACCTTTTCTTTGCTTGGCTAAAGGTGTCAGTGCAGAACAAACACGAGGTACTGCCTGCCTAAGTTCAGAGCTCCCCGAGTCACATGCACTCCTCAGCATCAATCTTCTGCTCACCAAAACTTTACAGTAAAACTGCCATCAGCCTTCAGAGTGCTATTTCGGGCCATCACATCTTTTCCAAGTTAGGAAAGAAATGCAAGAGACTGTAAAGGTATGCAGTTAAAAGAAATAGCTTAATATGAGCATTTAGTAACTTTTGCTTCTTTAACGTGCAGATCTCAGGAATATGTGGAGAGACATCAGTTATCCCTTCAAATGCACAGACACGCAGAGATTACAGGTAAAGAAATGACTTCGACGACCTCCTAGTGAGTAAGTAACAAAGCAGGTAGTAGGACACAGGAGATTTGCAAGCTAGTGTCTCTTTGCATGGGTTTATATCTTTCTATAGACATTGTACTTGGCAGTAGGTGCTCCTGGAAAAGAAACGATTCTCTTCTGAGGAAAGATGAACACACTCTTTTATGGGTGATTATTCCCAGAGTGGATAAAAATCAAAGGGATAAGAGTATAAGAACACTGACATTACAGAATAAAGCTGCTCTCTTCTAACTATGAGAACAAAAGGAAAGCAGATATTTGGAGTAAAATTGTTTTAAGAAAGAGGTACTTCTCTGCTTCAGTAGACACATACAGAGGCATATATACATGGATCAGTAAATATTTTTAATACAAGGAAAACACTGAAACAATTAGTTGCTGACTTTTGCTTGCAACACTTGATCATATTCCTAAGTGAAGATTCTGAGTTCCCTCTGAGAAGAGCATGTGGATGTTTTATTGTTAAACAATTAGGCTAAAGCCACATTGAGGACTTTTGTATCTGGTTCAAGCTGACTTTAACGGGAAATGAACATCTAGTTCTCATAAGTGACTTAGCAAATCTCAGCAGGGTTGTTCAAGAAGCCAGAACATCTTTTAATCTATTTCAATCTAGACCAGTTAAGGCTCTGTACAGAGCTGAGAACCCATAATTAAAGATAGGAAATTGTGAAGAGGGAAAGGATCTTTGTCTCCCCACTCCCTGGTCAAAATTAATTTTAGGGATAACAAACATCCATGTACTAAGTTGTCTATCAAAGCCAACCTCTGTTTACACCGATAAAAAGGGGGTTACACCTAATGTAGTCAGCATACAGAAAATACTGCTTTGAATATTTGTGAAATTATACGGATAAATTACTATCTTTTGAGTAATTATGACAAATATAATCCACATAAGGAAGTAAACTCAGGCTGCACGCTGATATATGTGAGTGCATCTTTGTTTCTTGGTATAGCTTAATAATGGGGGGGTGTAGCAGATAAAAAATAACTGCAGACTTTTAACCAGAAAGAACGGCTATGACTAAATCTCAAAATATCAAACATAAGAAGATACAGAAGAACTCACACTATTCAAGAAAAAAAGTGGACTATTCATATCATATCTCTGTATAATTTAATCTATTATCACATATCTGATATTAAGAAACACAGTATTAAAAGCCTAAACTATCCTGCTAGTCTCATCACCTAATCATACAAATCTTGAAATTAAGTAACTTCACTTTCTAGATAAAAAAAAAAAAAAAAAAGTCTTTTCAATCATTGAAGGGCAGCAGCAGTATTGCCATCTCAAAAGCACTATTCTGGGTATGTATTTACAGTCCAAGATGAAAGAAGATAGTTTGCCTCACAATAACTGAAAGTTTAAGGTAAAAAGTTTTTTTTTTCTGGTTCCAGGATTACCTTCCTGAACTTTCTCATCTGTATTGATACTTCCCTCATCTACCAGAGTTATGTGGAGTCTTTCATTCATTAACACTGTTAAGTGCTTTGAGATTTATAAAGGAAAGTTGCATGCATTGCATCTTTTAAAAGATGCTTGCATTGCATACATGGAATGCATGTATGCATTGCATACATGAAATGCAATATCTCAATCTTTCTACCATTTTAAATTGTGTCTGAATATAACCTTTTTTTTTAAAAAAAATTGTCATTTGCCCTACTGCAGAAACCACTAATCCTAATTTGCTTCAGAAGCCCCTATCACTCAGATTTATAAAATCCGCATAATAAAGCCTAGAGATGAAAATAAGATATTCCCATTAGTGCCAGGTGTAGGACTCCTATATCCAGTTTTTAGAAGGTGGTGAGTCCCTTTATTGTGTATTGAAAAAAATCTTATGTATGTCAACGAGTCTTGGATAAAGTCTCACACTGGTCAACATTTAGCATCATGCTAAGCCTCCATTAAAAACTTTCCTTCGAAACAGCTGGCATGTACTTGCCTTTTACTCTTTGGCTAACTAAGAGGAAGGGACAAAAAGAAAAAGTTAAAAAAAAAAACTAAACTCAGAAGCAATTTGAAAAGGCACAGCCAACAATACAGTGGCAGGTGAGCAAGAATTGGGTAGACAGTGCCTGTATGCTGGGATAACTCACCTGGTCCAAATCGCACTGCTTTGTGTGGTCTCCACCCCAGCTAACCTTCTGACTGCATGTTTATCTGGGCTGGACAAGCAGATATGGTTGCCAACCTGTTCTGCTGCAAAGCATACGGGAAAGGGAAAGGAAGTTTTGGTCCAAGACAAAGCATTGAGCTAGCCAGGACTGGATTCTTGCTGTTTTATCCATTATCTGTAGGCTCATGAATATGCATGTCCCTCAAAATTCATTACATATTTTAATTTCTCACATGGATATGTCACTGAACTCAATTATTCTGCTTCCAGAGTATACCTGTAGCCTAGAAGCTCAGATTCACTTCTACAGGGCAAAAATCTCTACTATCTCTCAAAATTTAAGAATAGACAACATTCTTCCTTCCATCACATCAGTCTACCCACAGTAGTTCTGGGTCAACACTAGTATACCAAAAATTACATCTCATGGTTCATCTCATACTCTGTGCATTATTAAGTTCTCTGCTAAAAATAATGACAATGGATTGAAACATTAGCCTTCAAAAGAGAAGTCAGTTTCATCCAGGGCAGAAAGTAAATTCTCTCTTCTTTCTTACGGGCTGTGCTGTTATGCTAGGTACTAACCTCTTCAGTATTTCTATTGGCAGAAATAGCACAATATACAGTGACCCACCCCACTGAAGAGATGAGGCAATCATTTCCCCTCAGCTGTATATCCTGGTCCCCCCACCAGGGAACAATCTAATCTCATAGAGGTGGACGGATGAACAAACAGTGTCTTTTTCTCATAACTTTTTACCCTCTGCTGTTATTCTCTCTCTGAAAAGTGCTTGCCATTGAAAATCTCACAGCTCTCTTACTGTTTCATTTTGGAGACATCTTAACTCCACATTCATCAGCTTCTCCATTAGTTTATCCAACTCAAAGATAACTGCCTTGTTGGGAGACAACTCAATAGCAAACAAAGCCAGAGTTAAAGCTGAATCTTGATCAGATCTTACACGATACTGGTTTTAGGATGCAAAGCACAGTCTGACATCTCTCTTGGTGTTCCAGTAAATACAAATCTGATCAGAAAAACTGCCCAAGCAGAGGAATATGTCACCAGCTGACATCTTGCACCTCAAGTAGTTGATGTCAGGGAATAACTATGACAAACAAGAAATCCCAATACTTGTAGGTGACTGAAGAATTTGTTACTATTTATCCCCTTTGTAAGTCCTAACAAACACCAAGTGAAAGTTAAAATGGGACTCACAAAATCTAGATCTTGCACCCATATACAGCCTGGATGCAGTGGCAGCACAACTAGAGGGTATGACACATACGAGTTCTTAAGGCCTAGCTACTAGGTTTGGAGAGCTTTCAGATGGATGACCAAGGACTAAAAGGAGAAAAAAAGGAAAGAAGCACACTAAGAAAAGCCAAAGAAAAAGGAATTACAAATGTTTTCCTGGGAGCTAGCAGCCAAGTTTCCCCGCAGCTCAAGGCCTTAAATGAAGCTTTACTTGCATGTAAAATGGCAGGAGTCTGAGGGCCCTCATCTTCCCTGAGCTTACATTTTCTAGAGTGTTACCTGTGTTGTACAGGTTAGAAAAGCAGGGCAGTCCAATGAAGATTAGTCCCCAGCTCACAGTGGCACTGGATGAGAAGGTAGCTCTGTCTCCTGGCAATGGTATCTCCCTTTGCTTCTCTGGCCTGAGGACATCTCTGGAGAGAAAGAGCAATTCTTCTGCTGGCTGTTCTGCAACTATGGCAGCAAAAGACTCAGAGGGTCCTGCTGCTGAGGTGTTGGCAGACAATAACAACCAAGGGCAGCTATGGCAGCCCAGATGCAGTCGCAGCCTCCTTTTTCAGACAAAAAACTGTGCCATGTGAGATCTTAACTTCTACTTGTCTTGGGTATAGAAGAACAGAAGCTAGAGCAGCTCTCTCCCAGAGCAGAGGGGCAAGAGAAGTAATCCAGCCCTTGCCAGTAAAGCAAAAAGGTAATTTCCAAAGAAGTAGTCCAGGCTATTATGAATAAACAGAGAGAACTACTAAGCAGGTGAAAAACTCACAGCAGTGAAATGTTCTGTCTCAACAGGGCAGCAAAAGGCTGAAACAATAGCAGGCCTTGTGCTTGTGCCACGTATAAAACGAGCAGCTCCTTTATATGTACAGCAAAGAATGAAAGAATCCTCTGGTCTCACCCACACAGCGTGGCTGCACTCGCGGACCATCTCTCAGTGAGCGTCCCTTATTTCTTAAGCAAGACAGGACAGAGTGACGGCTCTCTTAAGCCACCCATGATAAACCAGCGCAACTATCTTGTTAGTGCCTCTCCGTCCCACGTAACTGGGACTTAAGCATGAGACCAAAGATCAGAGCAGAGCAAATCAGGAAAAATCTTCACATATGGAATCACTCCCTGCATGGAATATTTTTTAAACATTACAATTAAATAATTCAGGATATTTACTCAGGAGATATTTACTACAGGAGAAACAGCAATAGATGTATCCACAAAGTACTAACAGAGAAATACACATACCAACCTAAAGGTACATGAATTGTATCCACAGGTACTGAATGCTGTTTTAACAATTTTGTAGGTTATTATGAAGTAATATTTACCGTAGGCCTGCAGAGAGTTTCAGATGATTTTAGGCCTCTTTTCTTTCTGACCCCCTTCTGTCCTTTCCTATTCTGATCCCAATTCTTTTTCCAGTCAGCCATTTCTCACACAGTCTGGGTGGAATGGAGGATGTTCTGCTCAAAGACTGAAGTTAATACAGCAGGGAGATAGCAGGCAGCGAAATGCAAGCTATGGGATGGAAATGCTGCCCAATTTGCAACTTAACAGTGGAAATCATCAGAGCCTGCCATCACACAGGTGATTTTTGGTAAGCTTTTGCACTTTGCTGATCTGTCATACATTCAAAACAATATTCCCAGTTAATGAAGCTCATTTAAACAACACTGGCTAAAGGGATCTTGTGAGCCTAGAGCCAGGATTAAGAAATGAGGCAACTAGAAACTCCAGTCGTTACAATCTTGTAGCATGAATGAGATAAGCACTTTCACATGTGCTGAGTCAATAATCTCCATTTTTCATCAGTGCACTGCGCCCACTCGGAATGCACCATGACATCAGGCCAAATATATTTCCCTTTCCAGTGACCTTGAGTGATAAAAGTTTCCTCCAGGACAAAGGATCAAAATCATTCAAACTCCTCAATCATCTCATCCTGTCTTGCAAAAACAGTTTGTACTCCCTCAAACTAGTAACAGTGTTGAAAGCAAGAATGTCAAGAGGCAGATCCATCTCCTGACTTGAAGGACTTCTCAGAACAATGGAAAGAGTCCGTGTCTGGAACATCTGCTCCTCACTAAACAAGGGTTGCGAGACCTTCCGGGGCAGCTCTCCTAAAGCACTTGGTCTCTGCACTAATACTTAAAATAGCAGGCTGAGCGGGCCCTTGGCACAATGCTAGTCAATTAGCATCTGTCCCCTGTGATTGCAACTGGATGTTGCATGAAGACAACTAATCCTTTTTTTAAGGGGAAAAAAATGCAAACCATTAACTCAGTGTGACGACCCTGTCAAAATGATTAAATGAATAATAGTATTAGAACTTTACACAATGAGAGTTTTTAATAACATGGGAGTTACAGAATAATGTTAAATGTTTCAGCTCAAAGACCTGGTTTCCTGTGTTGGCACCAGCGCTAACACTAAATGTTCATACATCAAGCATTTCTACATCTTCATTTTAAACAGAAATTAGGAGACCGATACACCAATACCAAATTAACATCCTGTTCCTGTGTGTGTGAACGCACGCAGGGTGCATTTCTGACAAAAACTCACTGCACCTTCAGTGTGTCCTTAAGGACCTTCCCATTTGCACAAATTCACTGAAGTCTCAGCTACACTGCTATGGCTGACAGGTTTTCAGCAGAAGGAAATGGCTCAAACGAACACATCTTCAAAAAATGTTGAAAGGTGGCATTAAAATGAACACCTCCTCTTATCCTATTTTCCTCAACCCTAACAAATGCATCTCCAAGGTCAGAAGCTTACAGCAGAGCATATAAAAAGTACTGTCTGTATGAAGTAGCATCCATTTACCTGAACATTTCCAACTCTCTGGGTATACGCTCCATATAGAAAGCAAGGTTAGGTTGCTCTAAACATGTTCACTGTGAATTAAACTAATGCAATCTCCTTCAAAACTAGGTTGGTTAAGGATACAAAGTTGCAGACCTCAAGTGATGAGTAGGAATTCTTACTGTAATCCATTGCAACCCAGTCACCTACATCTGTAGTCTCAAGCTTTCTACAACTAAACTATAATTTCAAATTTCAAACGCAAATTGAAAGGCATACCCAAGTAAGAGGGTGGTTTGGCCATTAGGTGTTAACTTACCAGTTGATCCCTATCTCTACAGGGTGTGGTAATGTGGACTTCAAAAAGCTTTATTGCTAATATAAAACAAAATCTAGAGGCTCAGTCCCTAGTGATTAAAAAATTTCTAATGCAGTGACAGCTGTTTGAAGCCTATGTGAATGGAAAGAGGGCTTAAATCCGATTCTCCACGAGCAAACATCACCATTGTTCAAATCAGGCCTCTAACCTTACTTCAGCCCACCTAAAAATCAAGGACTGGGAAAACAGCAGCCATGGAGGGAGGAGAATCTTCACTGCAGCCCCTCTCTACTGGGGCAGGGCTCTAGAACAGCACAGGAGACAAAGATTTCCAGAGTCTGTGCTGCACCTCCTAGGCAGGCAGGGCTGCTCTTCCATGTCATTTTTAGCTTGATGTATCTCACTAGCATAAAGCATTTCTACGTGAAAAAAAGCAAGACACAGGACAAGATTTTGCAGTCAGATTAGGGGTAAGAGTGACAAGTACTAACTCTCAGCTGAGGTACATGCACACGAAAAATACATCCAAACCCCATCTTCCCAAAAGCGGGAATTTCAGGTCTTGTAGGGTGTGACTGTCCAAGGCCTGACAAAGCCACTTATAACCTCACCAAAGTTCAACGTGACTATGAGTGTTTACAAGCATAAGGACTAGGCCAAATTGAGAATGTAAATATTTGGATTCAGTTCCCCAAACTTGCCTCTATCTGCACTGCCAACTAAATCCCAACTGCAAACCAAAAAAAATCTGAAAAGCAGCAGTTGCACACACTTTACAGCATGGAGACAAGACTAATGCACATGGCATTCAGCACTAAAAAAAAAAAAAAAAAAAAAACGACATAAATCATAACCTAAACTGAACTAATGTTAAACAAGAAATCAATGAAATGTGGACCAAAACTTGATTTGCTATCATTTGATAAATTTTGAGTCTGATCATTCCAGATTTGAATTCTCTGCCCTGCAAGATACTGGGCTTCATCAACCACATTCGGTTACTCCAGACACACCATAGACGACATGATAGGTCTAGCACATGGTGGTAACTTTGACCTAAAGCACATTCTCTTAAACCATCAAAAAGCAAGTGCTTCTATCTTCTGGGCAGAGGAGCTGAGGAAAATCTTCAGTGGATCCAAACTAATTTATTTAGCAACCTCAGCCCCACACTCAGGATTGACTTAGGATCCCAAATTGGCTTGGGTTCTCAAGCACCCATACTTTTTTTATCCCCAGTTCTTTTAGCTATAGACAAGGATGGCAGCCAGGGATGCATTCAAGAGAGTTGTGACCTCCCCCAGACACAGATCCCGAGGGGTACATGCTACTCTCAGCTGCCAGTTCCCAACCCTTCTCAGAAAGTGTTAAATGCTTTTCAGTCCCACATCTCCACTGCAGACATTGGCTGGAAAGAATCAGAAAGCTAAGCATCTCCCCAAGACCAGGATTTTTTTTTGCCTGTGTGAGGTAAGGATTCAGTCCTCCTCACTCCCACTACTGTAAACTAACAAGAAGTCCATCCTCTCTCTCTTCATCTAAGTGGGAAAAGTACAAATCTGGTTCTTTAACTTTACTCAACTGTGGGAAAGTTGGTTTTGCTCTCCAGTTAAAAGCAGGCTCTTCAGCACACTTAGCAGTGACCTCTTCACAAGGGGCTAGTATCATTTCTTTAAATGCCCCTACACTAAAAATAGTTCTGCTTCCTAAACATGAATGTTTAGCAGTTCCAGGCATTCTGAGATCTGCATACCCCTTTTTTTTTTTTTAAACTGGCCACATTTATTTAACCAGCAATTAAAAAAAGGAGGCCCAGCCGCTCCAGTGATTCTTCCCAGAGGGTCTTAGATGTTTATGAAACACAATGAAAACAATAAAGTGGATTAAATTGTGCTATTCTATCAAGTCCTTGGCAAGACTTCCCAACCAAGAATAAATTGCCATGCTACATTACAGTCAACAGATTACACAATGGTTTACAGGGTCACCAATAATAAGGGGTCACACGCTCCTTTAAAGTGCTACAGTATATGTTAAAAGTCACTTGCCTAAAGGGAAACTGCAAGGGTTGGTTCTGAGCTCCTTGGAGCAAATTCTGGCAGCCACAGCACAAAAATGCAGGGTAAGAAAGGACAGGAGGTGCCTCTCCTTCCCAGCACTAGGAAACGCAGTGACTACGCTGAGCAAGCTGGCTAGGGAAGTTTATCACCCTGAAGAGAGCAGAAGGAAGCCAAGACAAGCAGGATTCCCCTATTTCTGCATACAAGAGGCGCACATGGGAGTTTGACAGCCTCTGTTCCCCAGTGAGGCCCAGCACCGCCTACCCTAACACCCCTAGCTCTGCTCCCCACTCCTCCCTACTCCAAGAGGAAGCCAGTTCCATCTCAGAAGGAAGATGGCAGCTTCCTGTCAGTCTGGTCACTCTTAAAAGTACATAGACTGCAGCTAGTTTTAAAAGGTGCTTGACTACATGCTTAGGTAACTTGCTAAAGTAATCATAATTGCTTAAATGTGTTGGTTTCCCTTAAACAACTGATCTTAAAGCAAGAGGGAAATGAACGGCCAAAGGCATAAATCTTACTCTCACCCTTCAGACCAGTAACAGATTTCTATTACGCCACCTGCATAACCTGATCATGAAAATGAATGTTAAATTTTTGACATTCCTGAATATACAGGATTTTCCCAAATCTGATCTTAAACATAAGATACTTCTACTTTTGCTCTGATAACTTATCCTTCCACTACATGGATTTTTTTCAACTACTGACTGTATATTAATCACGAATAATCTAAACATCATTGAATCTTAAAGGCAAGTCACCTCTCTTCAATTCACCCTACTCTGCATTTGCAGAAATCAGACTACAACTAACACTTTCATCCTTTGTTTTCCACAAGTTTTGATCATTCTAGGCGGCCTTTACTGGATTATTCAGTATCTGGCTGAAGTTAAAGACTGTCCACACAGAATGAAATGAAAGAAAACCTATTACCCAAAGTGCAACAGTGAAACAAGGGGGTAACAAACATTACTATCAACGTACTCCATGCTATTACACTATGCATCCAGCTTCACTTAGCTTGACTGTTAAGATTCAAAATACATTTGAGTGATAAAACTGAACTAAACATAAAAAGGCTCTCTCATGTGTAGCCTACTCTTTGATTGCGGTGACCCACTGCTCTTTAGTAAAGCAAACGCTTGGTACCAAGCCAAGAGCAGTACATCTGACTTTCCCACCAAGTGAACTGCTGAAGCAGCTCCCTCAGCTCTTCAGCTAAATCTGTCTTGGGATTCTAAAGTCTTCCGCTGGAGTCCAGGTGGTTCTTCTACTCTTTTCAATGCGCATGCAAATATTACAGCCAGCTGGACAGACGACAGGAGTGGGCACTGGATTGGAAGAGAAGTGCCCCAGCTCCCCTTCTCTCTCCAGACCAGAGCCCCACACTTGGAGGGCTGGCTCCCCAGCCCGCTTAGTTAGCACGGTCCCACCGAGGTGGTCTCCGAGGCTGCATCCCTCCGGGGTACCCCTGCCCTCGCCACCCAGGAGAGACGAAACGTCCCCCGGAGCACGGTGATGCCGAGCGGCACAGGGCGGGAGCACCCAGCGCCCGCTCCGCCCGTGCGCAGGGACGCGGCGCCCATCTGCGCGCCCCCCGGGGCAGGGAAGGGACGGGACCCC
>VXAA01004709.1:0-35603 GCA_013399115.1 Anseranas semipalmata
ACGTGCCACGCCCTGTTTGCCTGTTCTGGTCGCCTCGCTCCCTAAGGGCTGCCTTTGAACATGAGGTAGGGAATGGACATTGTGCTATACCTGATTTTTCCCAATGGATATCTTTAACACAATTAAAATTAAAAACAAATCAATGAAGAAAAATAATTGCGCATTTTGTCATAATTAAAGATACACCGTTTAGTTAAAAACTATGTTGTTTTCCCAGTTGATGTCTTTGCCTTGTAACCTACATTTCGCAAGCACAGGTACATTAAACTTGCCAAGTGATGGATTAATTGCTCACCATCTTTTCTGCATATGTGGCCAAAGGGATGAAAAATGAAGAAGCTGAAGCATTTGATTTTAAAATATGAGTATTGAAAACAATTAGTGTTTTAAAGTAATGAATTTTAATACAAAGACCTTCCTACACTTAGCAGTGTCTTATCCTTTACCTGACCTCTGTCATTCTTTTTTAAAAATGATCCTTTAAACCAATCAAAGAAGTTTTAAAAAAGCCAAATTGAAAAATATCACCCACATTTTTTCTTTGTTTTTATTTAAATTCGATAAAGATTACTGTTAGAAAAAGTGAATGAATTTATATAATTTATTTATATTCATTTATATAATTTATTTATATAAATTACACTGTTCAAAAGATACTATATATAACAAGTGAGTGTTGAAAATAAGACTGTACCTACATCTTCTTCCAGCTAGAGAAAACTGAGATATTGAACTACAATATTTAAAAACTTGAATTTTTCTTCTATGAAACACTCAATAAGGTGATTATCAGTAATTATTAATATCAGTTATGAAGGCACTGACAATTATATCTATCTTGAACAAGTGTCTCTACTATTTTCAGCATTTCATACAGATATACACATATGATAAAATAGAAAATGAAGTCTAGTAGATTTCTGATAATTGAAGCCATGAATTCATAATGATGCTTCAGGGTAACATTTAATACAACATATCTTTCTGATTTCATAATTATGAAATTTTATAGAAAGCAGTTGTACAGTTCTTGAATATTACTAAGTTCTTTGAAAAGGCCATACTCTCAGGCCCTATTAATGTTCCTGAGAAAGTCCAGATAGATTCTTCCATTCATAATAACAGAAGCCTTTCAAGAAATGTGCAAAAAAACAGCTGTTAATTTATTCTGAATCAAAAAAATAAATCGGTACGTTTCACAGAAGACGTCTGTATTAGAATGCTTACTTAAACTGCAATACAGGAGTAGAATATACCCTATGTCTGTAGCATACATTCATCTTAGTTTTCCATTGCTCAAGAATAGAAAAGATGTGCGTTTTTTTTTTGTTTCGGGGGATGTTGTTTTGTTTTGTTTTGTTTTCCCAAGAGGAGATAAATTACCTTTATTAGTTAAATACAACTCTCTTGTCTCCATTCTTTACTATCCTGTGCAAGTAAAGGCAGTACTCAATACAGTAGAAGTAGCACCTCTATGTCTCCAATGGCTGCAAAACCTTTGTACCAACACCCTTTCTCACCCTTCACCTCCCTTCTCCTGCTATGTGCAGTATCGTGTCCACTGAGTATGGTACACAAAGAAAAAATATGTTAGGATGGGATTCAGGTCCAGCTTTGTACTCCTACATGTAGGTGGCTACACGTGTGCTAGATAACTTACCTTCCAAGGAAATCTATCAATGCCATCAGTGGACCTTGGAGAGCATGGTTACACTTTTGTAACCATGTTTTTACAGCTCTGCAGTGTCTGATGCATGATATGACACAAGACTTAGAAAATATCTGCTCCTTTCCTTTTTGGCAAGACAAGATCCTCTGGGACACTTATGGCATTCATGTACTCCAAAGCGAGTCACTCTCTGCCTCTCCAGTTGTAATGAATAGAACTTCACTGATAAGTGCTGAAGTTTAGGCACCACGCAGAGATACTTACATGCTATCAAACCCAGCTCCATTAAATGGTAAATGCTAACGCTAGTTAAAGGGTCAGAATAATTCTATGTTTTCAGACCCCATTCTATTTGATTTGCATTCCAGTGGGGGGAAAAACCTCATAAAGAAAGCCAAAGAAAGACGGGATGTTTTTTACATTGCTGAACATTACTAAAAATTTTCACCAAAAAAAAAAAAAAAATCTACTATACTGGACTAATTAGCTATATTGCTTCTTATCTCTTATACAGAAAGTTTTAAATAAAGCCAAAATACTCAAATTAGAAATCAGTGATAAAAAACTCATTAGCTAATATCTCCAGAAAAAGAATTATAATATGAAGAAAAAACATAAGCAATAATAGGAAAACAAGTATAACTACACTAAATCAGGCTGGAGGTTCCTCTCGTTCAGTAGTCAAAGTATAACAAAGTCTGAGAAAAAGAAAAGCCCACAAAAGAGGAAGATGTGTGAAAATCTTCCCTACTCATCTCCAGTAAATCGAGGTTATTTTAAAACTTGAAATACGATAGTTAATAGTTTTAACATTTTTGTGGCAGAAGCTTAAATACTGTAGTAGTGAACTGTGTGACAAAATATTTATTTTCATCAGTTTTGAATTAATCATCTTTTATTTTAATTGAACTCTCTTTTGTGTTCAGATTGTAAGAAAAACAGGTTATCTAAGTTCATCTGTTCTGCAATTCATTATTTTATTTGTTGTTAACTTTCTGCTTTCATTTTTCACTTTTCTAAATTAAATCCCTTGTCTATTTCCTTTCAGAGTTTTTCAATACCACTTTTACTGCAACTGCCTGAATTTTCTGTAATGGTAAAATATTGTAAATGTATATTTACAGTGTAAATTGGTACAGCATATATTATTTTTTATAAAACTATACTGTTAATTTATATGCCATTTTAATACTGTCCATATTATTCTCCTCCTCATTTCTATACAGACCAATAATGTGTTCTCTTTTCAGTAATAGAACAGACATCATCTGATCTCTGCCCAGTGGCATCATGATCACTTGTATTAGTACAGCCACTGTAAACCCATGCAAAATCTAGGGACAGTATATATTTTTCCTTACAACAGATTTAAGTTTGCATGCCATCAGATAACTTTTTCCTTTCACCTAGATGTAAAGGTGAAAGTTTTCATAGTTTCATTTTTTTTTACCAAATCTAGTAACTAATCACTTTACAAGTAAGAATGTATAATATATATTAATTTATAAATATATTAATCTTGAAATATAAATATGTATGAGTGTAGGACACTATAGAACCTAGAGATATTAAACAAACAATGAATATTAGAGGTTTTGAAACTGTTTCCTTCATAGAAAAATGGCTTCCACTCAGGATAAGATATTAATGAAACCCTAAGATGTAAAAGGAGACATAAAATACTTGCCTACCTTACAGACAACTAATATGACAATCACATGACTACCACTTTCTAAGGGTAAAAGTAATTATCATAAAACAGATTTAATAGCCACCATGAAGTTCCAGAGGGATTAGATGTGTTCAACATTTTTGTTCTATTTCAAAGTCCCAGCATATAAAAACTGCTGGAGGATTCTTTTTTCTCCACCAGTAAACCCACAGGTTTCAGGAAATCATCTGAACACACAGAACTGAAATCTCTTCTTCAGATTAACAGTAAAGTAAAGGTCTTATTTTTTCTTGTAAAGAAATATATATATATTATATACATAAAAATTAACGAAAATAAGGTAATATTGCTAATTGTGACAATCATGTCTATCTACCTAATAACAAATCTAAATTTTGTAAGCATAGCTCAACTAAATTTTCCATCTGACAAATACTTCCTGAAATTTAGTGACTTCTAGTAATTTTAAGAACTAAGACCACTGTGTTATATTCTTCATCTTCACCTCTTCATCTCTATGAAATGTCATTTCAGTAGCAGTATGTGAAAACTCCCAATTCTCAATCATTTCATTCATCATACTCTGAAGTAGTTAAATCTAATGTAATCAAGATGGCAAATACATTTTCCAGAGTCAGACAGAGAATATTTCAATATTTTTTCTCCATCTACCCGAAGGAATTTGACAAGATGTCTAACTATTTTCTTTTTATTAAATTAAAATTGAGCCACTATTGTTCTAGGAAAAAAAAAAAAAAAGAAAGAAAGAAAGAATCTTGCTTCCAAGAGAAAGTATAAACTAATTGTTAAAATTAAATTTAAACTTAAATTTAAAACAATTAAAAAAAATCCAATTATCCTGAAATAGTCCCACCACTGATTTCCTCTATACCCTTGGTAAAATTGGACAACAAAATACCTGATAAAACAAAACACATATGGCTGGAATTGATAAAGAAAGTTGGAAGCTGTAAGAGCCACTGTCTTGTATTTTGCTTAATAAGTCAATGAAATATTGATATATAGCATCTTGCAAGTATATTGTAAGGGGAATTTAATATTTGTAAACTTTGTTGAGATACTAGAAAAAGTCAAAAACACTGATTATTAATAGTACATGAAATACCAGACTATTACTGGAACGAGTGCAAAGACAAAAGCTTCTGAAAATATCATATTGTCTAAATTTATTTGAGGATCTAACGACACCTTGTCAGCATGAGAAAGGTGACAGAATTCAATAAAAAAACTAAGGAACTGAAATAAAAAAATGGGCATATATCAAACTGTTCAAATCAATATATTACCCCAGTGCACTTAAATGCTTGGATGAAAAAGAGCAGAGGATAAGAAACATATTTCTCGGTATCTAGTACCACTGGTCTCTCTCTCTAAGGAAAGGAAAATATGTATCATTAACAAATAGCTGCAAAAAAAAAAAAAAAAAGCAACATTATATCATAATTTTGAAAACATATATATTGAATATGCAAAGATATTTCACTTAAGTAACAAGTTGATATGAAGTTCTTGGTAGCATTTTGAAAGCACAGTAGGTCATACCCACAATGCAAAAACGCATGCCTAATATCTTAGCCCTTTTCTTTAAGGTCAGTTGAACACTTCAGAGTTTATGCTCTGTCACAAAGAAATCAGAAATAACTGAAGTAGAATTCTCATTTCTTTCACATCCCACGAAAAAACAACATCTAAAACTGATATTGTGTTCCTGTTAAGGCAAGTATTTTTTCAACTGATATCTGGAACAGATGCTTTTGAATTGCAAATACAGCTGAGTGGATGAGAGACTGTATCTTTAAGAAAAGGTTTTACTATATTTGGGAAAGTGAAAAGAGACTACCAGCTTTATTTTGCTTTCTTTAAAAAAAAAAAAAAGGTAAATCAACTCATGTCAAACTCACTTTAGTGAACAAGTACTTTTGTTATCCATTGTAGAGCAGGTGTTTTGAAGCTAGGGCACCTTCTGTTGTTTCTAGTGCTCCACATTGACATGCAAGGTAACAAGTCCTGGGCTGGAGTGTCGGTCCTGCATTTTTTGGAACTTATTAGAGAAACCAAGCATTACAAAATGCAGCAAAGACTGGCATGGTTATCCTGAATGCCTTTTGGAGCAGTGGTCAGTACTGAGACCAGCCTAATAGCTTGTTACATGAAATCTTTACATATTGCAATGAAACTGAGTAAGGCAAAAGTTACTCGGCTTGCCTAATTTTCTTGCTTGTATCATACACTGATAGGATATGAAACATTACATTAAGGGAAGCAGTACATATCGGGAATCAGTTGGGCTGACTGGAGTAAAGAAGTATGTTATGAAATTTATGAACAAGCACAGACAGGAAAATCCTGCCGTGTGTTGACATGTATTATGTATATGCTAACTAATTGTTTGGAGCATTTTGTATCTCTATGTATTGAAATTTGACTGCTATATATTATAGATTTCTCTTTCACTTTTTTTTTCCTTGAGGAAATAGTAAATGTAACTCATTATTTTCTATTAAAAACAATGGAATTGCTTAGAATAGAAAACAAAGTACTGCAGTTTTACAATGGCTGACTTTTAAAAAAATTCTTGCTTGCAAACCAGAAGAGCCTATGAAATAAATACTAATAACACTAGTACATGGATGACCAATAAACAAAATAAACAATAGTTTCTGTTAAACATCCATAACATTTGTTAGCACTGTTCAATTGTATGATGGACTAAAGAGAAGAATGGTGATTTTTCAGCTTCTTTAAGGAACAGTAACATTTTTATATACCTACAAAGGACCTTTGAAGCTATAGATCTTGCAATTTCGTTAAAAATCAAAGGGCATGATTTATTTATACTTTTATTTCTTAATATAGCTCTGAATTATTCTTAGATCATTCTTTTTGTTTACCAAAAAAGACATAAAGGTTCTATCTAACAAATTCCTGCTTGCAACCAGGATGGTAATTTAGTGTTGCAAAGAGAGAGATGCAAAAAAGACAAATAATTAGAACTAGTGATATTGAAACCTGACTGCATGTGGCCTGTTTACTTCAAAGAAGTTGTGTGTTGCCACAGAAAGGGGGGAGAGAAAGAGATGGCAGACTGCCAAGGCAAGTTTCTGTTGGGTGACAGTCAGTATTCCAGTCTAGAAAAATGTTTCTGTTATTTAAGCAAATTTGACAATAGGCAAATCAGGCTATAAAGCTGTCTCTCAGCTTTATAGAGATACATGTGTCATTATAGGGTCATAACCATACTCACATTAATAAAAGATGTTTTTCTTGTGCATAAGTTCAAAGATGGCTATGAAATGCTTATGTATTCTGGAAAGCACCTTGAACTGTATTTCTTTTGAAAGTATTTTGAAACAGAAATGTTGTGCTTTAAGTGTTTTTTTTTTTCTACTATTGAATTTTCATAGAATCATAGAATCATTAAGGTTGGAAAAGATCTCCAAGATCATCTAGTCCAACATCCCCCTACCACCAATATTACCCACTAAACCATGTCCCGAAGCACCACATCCAACCTTTCCTTAAACACCCCCAGCGACGGTGACTGCACCACCTCCCTGGGCAACCCGTTCCAATGCCTAACCACTCTTTCTGAGAAGAAATTTCTCCTAATTTCCAAACCAAACTTCCCTTGGTGCAACTTGAGGCCATTCCCTCTTGTCCTATCGCTAGTTATCTGTGAGAAGAGGCCGACCCTCAGCTCACCACAACTTCCTTTCAGGTAGTTGTAGAGAGTAATAACATTGCCCCTGAGCCTCCTCTTCTCCAGGCTAAACAACCCCAGCTCCCTCAGCTGCTCCTCATAGGACTCGTTCTCCAGACTCTTCACCAGATTCGTTGCCCTTCTCTGGACACACTCCAGCACCTCAATGTCTTTCTTGTGAGGGGCCCAAAACTGAACACACTACTCGAGGTGCAGCCTCACCAGACCTGAGTACAGGTGGATTATCAACTCCCTGGTCCTGCTGGCTACACTATTCCTGATACAAGCCAGGATGCCGTTGGCCTTCTTGGCCACCTAGGCACATTGCTGGCTCATGTCCAGGTGAGTGTCGACCAACACCCCCAGATCCTTTTCCTCTGCACAGCTTTCCAGCCACCCTGCTCCAAGCCTGTAGTGTTGCATGGGGTTGTTGTGACCAAAGTGCAGGACCTGGCACTTAGCCATGTTGAACATCATCCCATTGGCCTCTGCCCATCGATCCACCCTGTCCACGTCCCTCTGCAGGGCCTTCCTACCCTCCAGCAGATCGACACTTCCCCCAAACTTGGTGTTGTCTGCAAACTTCCTGAGGGTGCACTCGTTTCCCTCATCCACATCATCAAAAAAGATATTAAAGAGGATGGGCCCCAATACCGGCCCCTGGGGAACACCACTTGTGACAGGTTGCCAGTTGGATTTAACTCCATTCACCACCACTCTCTGGGCCCGGCCATCCAGCCAGTTTTTAACCCGGTGAAGAGTATACCTGTCCAAGCCATAGGCTGCCAGCTTCTCCAGGAGAATAGTGTGGGAGACGTGTCAAAGGCCTTGCTGAAGTCTAGATAGACTACGTCAACAGCCTTTCCCTCATCCAACAGGCGGGTCACGTGGTCATAGAAGGAGATGAGGTTGGTCAGGCAGGAATCGCCTTTCATGAACCCATGCTGCCTGGGCCTGATCCCCTGGCTCTCTTGCACATGCTGTGTGATTGCACACAAGATGATCTGTTCCATAACCTTTCCTGGCACCAAGGTCAGGCTAATAGGCCTGTAGTTCCCTGGATCCTCCTTACGACCCTTATTATAGATGGGCATCACATTAGCAAGTCTCCAGTCATCTGAGACCTCTCTGGTTGCCCCTGACGGCTGATAGAGGATGGAGAGCAGCTTGGCAATCACGTCTGTCAGCTCCCTCAGCACCCTTGGGTGGATCCCATCTGGCCCCATGGACTTGTGACAGTGCAGGTGGATTAGCAGGTCTCTAACTGTTTCCACCTGAATCGTGGGGGGTTTATTCTGCTCCCCATCCCAGACTTCCAGGTCAGGAGGCTGAGTACCCCGAGGATAACTGGTCTGACTATTAAAGACAGATGTAAAGAAGGCATTGAGAATCTCAGCCTTTTCCTTATCCTCAGTAGTCATGTTCCCCTCTGCATCCAGTAAAGGATGGAGATTCTCCTTGGCCTTCCTCTTACTGTTAATATATTTGTAAAAACATTTTTTGTTTTACCACAGTGGCCAGGTTGAGCTTATGCTGGGCTTTAGCCTTTCTGATTTTTTCCCTGCACATGCTAGCAACTTCCTTGTACTCTCCCCAAGTTGCCTGTCCCTTCTTCTACTGGGCATAAACTCTCTTTTTCTCCCAGAGACTCAGCTGAATTTCCCTGTTCAGCCACGCTGGTCTTCTTCCCCGCCAGCTCACCTTATGGTGCACGGGGACGGTCTGGTCCTGAGCCTTTAAGATTTCCTTCTTGAAGAGTGCCCAGCCTTCCTGGACTCCTCTGCCCTTCAGGACAGCCTCCCAAGGGACTCTGCCAACCAGTGTCCTGAACAGCCCAAAGTCTGCCCTCCGGAAGTCCAAGGTAGCAGTTTTAATGACCCCCCCTCCTGACTTCGCCAAGAACAGAGAACTCTACCATTTCATGGTCCCTCTGCCCAAGACAGCTCCCAACCACCACATCTCCCACCAGTCCTTCTCTGTTTGCGAACAGAAGGTCTTGCGGGGCACCCCCCCCGTAGGCTCACTAACCAGCTGCGTCAGGAAGCTATCTTCCATGTTCTCCAGGAACCTCCTAGACTGCTTCCTCTGGACTGTATTGTATGCCCAGCAGATATCTGGGAAGCTGAAGTCCCCCATGAGAACGAGTGCTGGTGATTGTGCGACTTCTGCCAGCTGCTTGTAGAATGCCTCATCTGTCTCCTCATCCTGGTTTGGTGGTTTATAACAGACCCCCACCAGGATGCCTGCCTTGTTGGCCTTCCCCCTTATCCTTACCCATAGGGACTTGGCCTTATCATTTCCAGCCCCGAGCTCTACAACATCAAAATACTCTCTAATATAGAGAGCCACACTGCCACCCCTCCTGTGCTGCCTGTTCCTTCTGAAGAGCCTATAGCCATCCATTGCAGCACTCCAGTCATGGAAGTGGTCCCACCACATTTCAGAGATGGCAATCGAGTCATACTTTGCCTGCCACACAATGGCTTCCAGCTCCTCCTGTTTGTTGCCCATGCTGCATGCATTAGTGTAGATGCACTTCAGTTGGGCCATTGCCCTCACTTTCATTTTCTAAGTCTTTTAAACTTCTGAAAAAGCCTCTTATATCTAGAAAGCGTATTGGAGGGAAGAATACTACATTACTGAGATGACATATTAAAACTGTAATTAACACTAGCATCAGAAAAAGGGAAAGACCAAGACTATGAAATGTCCTATTTTCTCTCAGAGTTTTGGTTAATCACTCTAAGAAGCAGCAGACATTGCTGCTCCCCTTTCCATCCCAGGGAGAAGTGACGATCCCTCCCAGCTATATCTCCTTTAGAAGCAGGAAGAAGTCACAAGCCAGAGCATTATCCTTTTCCCTTCTCAGCAGGCCAAGAAATGCAAGATGCTGAACAGGGTCAACAAACGTGGGGAGACGAGGGCTAATTTTGTACACGGTGCTTGAAGTAGATAGAAAATGCTGTCAAAAGAGATCAAGCACTTTGGAATAAGGATTAACACAAGGTTGCATAAGTCAGCTGCAGAGGGGTAAGATTTCCATGTAAAGACGGGTGAACAGAGAGTAAAAACATGAGAGACTACCTACACATCTCAGAAGCCTCACAAGTCCCTGTTTATATTTCCCTTCTATAAATCTATTTTCCTAGGCTAAGCTTCTCCCTTTAACGTCTCTGAAAATCGACGCGAACCTTCCTTACCTTCCTTAAACCTGCTTCACACAAGCCTTTATCTGTTTCTAACCAAAAATGAATTCTCATCTAATCTAACCAAATTTAAATTCCTCATGAAAACATGCCTTGTTTCCATTATCATATCCCCTCATAGATGGACAAAGCCCAGAACTAGGTTCAGAGGAGCAGAGTAGCATAACCAGCTGTGCTTATGATCTGATGTGTGATATCGGACAAGCATCATGGTTTTTAGTGCTATATTATCTGTTTAGAATGTATGCACTTTGGGGCAGAGACTGTTTTCTTTTGCTAGTGTCGAAAAGCGGAACTGAGAAACGGCATGTATTTAGATGATCTTTTTTTTTTTTTTAATATTGCATGCTATAAGCTTTTGTTCATATATCTCTATACTATTGACTTCTATCTGATACTACATACTTGCATTTCATAACATTCACAGAAACTGTAAAAAAAAAAAAGAAATATTAACTTCATTACAATAAGTTTAACTTCAAGACAACAGAACGTACAAAGCCAAAACCCTTGTGCCTAATAGGACGTTTCTTAAAAATAAAGAAACAATGTCTCAAGAAAGAAGAAAAAATTAAGTGGACATAAATTAAACAGATAGCTTGACTTTTCAAGACTTTCCTGGAAAACGGGACAATTTCTATCAGTTTTGTTAAATAATTTCCACAGTCTGGTACACTTCTGATTTCATTGGACCTTGCAAATCTTGTATATAGCATGAGAGAAATAGGTTAAAATATTTTGATTGCCATTCCATAGCCTTTGCTGTTTTCTACATAGTCTGAGATCAACAGTTCACTTTAAGTCAAACCTAACATGCCCATGGCATTACAAACAGTCCTTGAAATTATTACAAAACATTGCATCAAAGATTTTGATGTGATGAATTTATGCTTCTACTTCCTTCCATACCAAGGGTATTTTACAAATGAATTTGATTTTCTTTATGATTCTGTTATGTTTTAGTCTTCTAATATTATATGATTTAGTGATCAAGCTGCATATTTTACTAATCAACCAGTACACATGTCCATTGCTTATTTTAATATTTGAGAACTTAGATATTTTAGTGATTGAGTTATACAATTCACTGATCCAATTGAATACTTTATTGATCCAGCTGCATAATGTGAAAAGCTAGGTAGACTCAGTCCTGAGTGGGTTTTAGAGATTCTCTGAGAACTTTTTTGTCTTTAAGTATTATTTAAATACACAATGCTGTAATTTTTAACAGTTTGTCTCCTCTTGACTGCTGCAGAAATTATCCCTGTACATTCTACTGCAATTAAAGTTTTTACTTTCTATCTTCCTGGCAGGGTAAAATAGCCAATACTGTGCTGCCAAGCTACTTATGCCCATGAAAGCTGGCTTAAAAGCAGCTCAGGAAGTATACCTTAACTAAAGAGATATAAAAAACTGTGGCAGCCTCTGATAACTGCAAAGGAAAAAAGTAAGAATATCTTCTGCACAAGTTCCCTGAAATAGGAGCTAGGGATGGGTCTTTCTAAGTAGAGGTTTAGAAACTGACTTTTCTTTGGGCATTTGCATACAGGAAACACTTAGAGGATGCTGAAATGAGAAGGACCGGAGAAATGTCAGCTCCATATTCCCCATTAAACACATTAGACAGAAGGAACTGAAGTTGTGAAAAGGACAACATCAAGAAACTGCCGGCTGGCTTCTCCTTTGAGGGAAAAGGACTTTGAGCATCATCAGAAAAGCTTTACTAATATGTATTACTGTCCTACAAAAGCTGGAAGTAGATAGAAAAGTACAGGCCAAACAGAAAGCTGGGGAGAAAGAATCTCTCTCCCATGAAGGATCAAGAGGACTCTGCAGTAGAGAAGAGCAATAAGGGACTCTAGGAAAAAAGGCTGGGGTAACTGTTTGACAAAGATACTAATATTACAGCTTGGAAGATGAACAAAATACAGGGCTTAGGTAGGTTTCTGCAAGACACTAGGTGATAAATCTCTGAGGGCTTTGCACACAGGCAAACAAGAGGATTGTTTGTTGTGATGTTAAGAATATCTTTTTTTCTGGGTAAATGACTTTATACAATGGAGTTTTAACTCTAAATGTTTCTGATCATGTGCAGAAAAAAACGTTAATGAAAACATTGCAGCTGTATCTTTGCTATACAACACTAATCATGGTAGGTTATATGGAAATTACATTTTGTAATTCTGCATTCTAGTTCACAGTCCTTGAATTATACATTTGGAATCCTGCTTTCCTACAAAATGTTCCAAACTGCTGATTTATTATGCTTTGGGAAATATATGGAAATCACTGCACTTTATTTCTATTACTGCTGGGCTGCTACAGTGTATTCGTTATTTCTGCACAGTAAACAAACATCATATTTTTACTTACACACACACAGACATATATATGTGTATCTACCTCAAAAGAATTGCATAGGGACTTTTTCACATTTAACTTCTCCCTCATTTTTTTGACACAGTATTTCTGTGTTTTCATACGAACTTGGTCTCAGTCCAACAATACATTACCAGTGTCCATTAGGCAAGAAACATTCCTGTTTGCTTTGTTATTCAATAGGCTAAAACATAATCTATTCCTCTAACACCGAGACAAATGTTGAGCAAGTTACTTAAAACTCTACATGAATAAAGTATTGGAATCAGGCCCTAAGGGAAAGCTAAGGTTTAATGGTTATATGCATAATATTGATACATTTCCTTACACACAGCATTCAAGAGAATAGATTTCATGCTGAGAGTTTCTAAAGTGGTACTTTAGTTGGAGTAAAGCAAAAATTGGTATCTTTTATGACCCCTACAATTTCTTGAGGGAGCAAATACTACCTTTAAGATAAGTATTAATGTGTGCTCATAATAACCTGCAAAAGTGCAAGTACAAAGGAAAGTGAAGAAAGACTTCAAAAAATCTTTCCTTTTTTTTTTTTTTTTTTTTTTTCTTTTTTATCAAATAATATTTTGAAATTNNCTTTATGATCAAATAATATTTTGAAATTTTAATATATAAATATTTTTAAATTAATTATTTTTAAATTTGCACTTGGGTGACCATAGCACTAGGTATGGAAATTGGAAATAGAAATTGAAAAAATAAAGTTTGTTTGAAATTCCACTATTGGGTTTTGTACAGAGAGAAAGATTCCTTGCTTTAAAAGAACTAACATATCAAACTTGTGATAATGAGGTGATATTGATTATTATGTACCTGACCACGTGACATTCCACAGCTACAGGAAATAGGCTCCTATTCAGCACAGTTCTTCCATTACCATGGACTAATGAATCTAAATGCAGCTCACACATGTAAATATGCCTTTACCAATATAATTTCAACTTTAAATCTTCTGATGTGAAGTAATCATTCTCTTTCCTTTTCTGTTGATCTATTGTAAGAAGAATTGATAAAAGAGGCCAAGATTTTTTCATATAAAGACTGATTTCATTAAAAATCACTTTTGATAGACAGACCTATTCTGTTCTAACATTTGGCTAGCCAAAGTTAATGGAAAAAATTACTGAGTGTGGAAGGGGAAAGAGAATTTTAAGAATACCTCAGAATCCTAAAACTACTTTCTAAAAAAATCTTTTAACTTCTCTAAAAGTACATGTCTCTAGTGACTGAGTTAAAGAAGTCAAAACCATTTGACCATTTGTTTAATTATTGAACAAATTTATTTATTGTCCAGTTATTACACAGTGGTGATTCAGAAACAATTCTAATTACACTATGCAATAGGAAAGAAAGCATTTGCATTACATTTTTTACACATAAATCACATATTGATCCATGAAGACGAAGGCAAGAAGATCGAAATAACACTGAAGGACAGGAGGTACGCCCATTCATTATCTTTCTTTAATTTTTTCTCCTGAGTATTATACTCTGAATAAGTTTCAATTAAATAAAGGTAAGGGTAGATTAAATGTGTTTAACAATACATGAAAATAACATAATGATGGTGGTTTTATGCAATTACAGTTTTAGATATTTGTTTTGTATCATAAAAACAGAAATCCTGAAAACAGTAAGGAATCCTCCTTTAATTAAAAAATGAAAAGAAGATATTTATTTTTTTAAGTGATGTAACTGTGTTAACTTGAACTTACAAAAGTCAAGGGCTTTTACTCTAAGTTTATTATTATTATTATTATTATTATTATTTACTTTCTTACATCCTCTCTTAAAAATTACATTTTCATTCAAATACAAATGATTTTGCTAGAACAACAGGTATAAATGAAAAGTCAAAGAGCAATATGAGAAGATGAATTAAGAGACAATTTTAAACTACCTCTGTATAAACAAGATAAATTTCCTATTTACTTTTCATTTATGTGCAAAGAAAGAAAGTGAAGGATTGTTATTAAAGATTGTTCCAAAATGTGATGTTATCTCTGTCTCAGCAGGAATTGCAAGAATCAAAGAAAAACTCACATATTTTGACATAAAAAAGCTACTAATTGAAAAGTGTCCCACTGTTTCATCTATTTTGACAGCATGTAATATACTAATTCATATTTGTTTATAGATGAAAATAATCAGCAATTATATCAACCCTTCCAAGACGCATTGTTCGAATGATATACAATCTGCTCTTAAATAACCCTTTCTTTTCCATGTTTCCGTGTTTTGATCTGAACCAGTCTGTGAGGTTCTTGAAAAATGCTTAATGTAAAAATGCTTAACATAGATAAAGGGGACAAAACATTTAGGTATCATCTCAAAAAGGAAAAAGGCTTTTGTCTCATGTTATGGATGAATTTTCAGTGAAGACCTATTGCAGACATTGCACAGCACAAGGAACTATCCCTTCTAAAAATCCCTTCTAAAATTGAATCTATAAGAGAAAGATGTCCAAAAATGTTGTTGATTTTAGTAGCATTAAAATTATTGTTGACCATTACAATAGGTACAATTTGAAAAAGCACACTTACAAAGAAAGTGCAGGGGAAGCAAGCCTAACTGGTCACAGTTCCTCCCAGCTGCTAGGGAAAGGGGGGCATCTTGCAGGCTCTGCTTGGAATATTATTGCTTTGCTCCACACTTAACTCCCCTTCCTCTCCTTCTGCAACATCTTTTCTTCAAGAATAACATCTTCACACACCTTAAATAAGTATTCCAATGTTAGCAACAAGACTGCAGTATTAAGGAGGAATATCAGTAAGATTTCCTGGGCAATCAGAGCCAGACCATCTGCTTTACCAGTTGATATGTTAAATGAGTCTTCAGTCAGCTTTATCTTGTGAAAAAACACAAATACCCTTGAGCTTCCAGAGGATGTAGTCTGCAGGCTGATGCTAGCACGCTCCTAAGAAGATGTTGCTAGTCCCTAGTTCCCTCACCACTGATGGGCCAGTGCCTCACATTGCCATGCCCAAGTACAGCCTCACTAAGTGCAATCAATGGTCACAGCTAAGCACAGTCTTATTATGCGTAGCTTTTTTCACAGCAAGTGACCCAGTATAGTTGAATCCTGCTCTTGACTGCTTAAGTTACAGGAGGCTTAAGGAGGGAAAAAAAAAGCAGTTTCCAGTCCACTGCAGCCACACTAAGATGGACACTTGTAACTCATATCATGCTGTCTCAAGCTTTGACTCAACATCTACAGCACGTTAACAACAAGGGCATTCAACAAAATCTCTATAGCCATGAGCTAAGTCATCCATGAGCACAGACCACTTTTTGGTTACTGGCAAAAAATGTTAAAATCACAAGACTCTTGGAAAACTCAAAGGCATATCATGTTTGCCGAAAGATAACTTACAGTGACTCACAATCTGTAAGACACTGATGAGCTGAGATAAGGAGGGAATTATCAAATGCTAATGCAACAGTTTTGCCATAACTGCTCATGATGACTCAATTGTAGAGGAGATAATAGATACAAATAGTAATAAATAATGTTTTTTAAGAAAAAAAAATCAGCATGAAGTATTGCAAAGGATATGTGTAGGTAAAACTAAGTATATCTTTTTTTTTTTTCTGTCCTATGGCTTATGGCTCCCAATTTAGCTTCCTTTATTTGTATATTACATGTGTATGATTACATTCCAGACTTTCTTTAACTAAATATTATATAAAATTAAAATATAGGCATGCCCATAGCTGAAGTTCTTTAGGGAGTCAAACTGATTTTTATGCACATAAAAAACATGGTTTCATTGTGTATATAAACAATTTCTGAAAGACATAGTTCATGAAGGTCTAGGAGAATAATGGAAAAGTGATGAAAAAAAAAGATTCATCCTGAACCAAAGAATAAATGGTCATCTTTCTCATCTCCCTGCTACTTGTGGGTATCCAAAGGATCCCTGACTATGAAAAAACTCCTCTTGAAACTCCTTATGAAACACTTTGACTTAGCTTATCAGATTTAGAAATTTATCAATTTCCTATACCCCGGTCTTCCAAATTGTAAATCAAATATTTGTCATCTGGGGGGTAAAAACAAAAAAGTCTAGACAATCACATATGAAATAGTATGATTGTGTTGTGGCTTCAGCAGCCTAGGCTGCACGTCTGACATAATCAGATTCATTGTTTCATGAGAGATCCATGGAGCTTATCATTCAGCATAACTTCCAAAAGTTATCTTTTCTCACAACAGCAAAATTATAAATGGCATGGGGAAGCAAGAAACCCTTTTCCCCCAGAAGTCCCGTCTCCTGCAATGGTGGGGTTAAAGTATGAGCCTCCTATTATTATTTCTGTATTTTTATTAAAAGGAAAGCACTTATCACTCAGTTTGAGTAATATTACTTCAGCAGTGGAGGATAAAGGTGTACTTCTGTAGGGTACTGCATGTATTTGTCTTGAGGTTGCCTAACAGCACCATAAGAGGCCTCTAAAATTTTTAGCTTCAGAGGAATACAGAAAGTCAGTTATGACATCAGCACCATGTATGAAAGGGAAAGATAATATTGTTAGTAAGAATAAATCTATGTGCAAAGAAAAAGGACGGGAAGGAAAGATGATAAAAGCTACAATGAAGGTACGATAATTTTAACTAAGGTAATGTAAGTAATGTATGACTTGTAAGGACTTGTAAAGAAGAGAAGGCTCTAGGGAGACCTCACTGCAGCCTTTCAATACTTAAAGGGTGCTTATAAAAAAGATGGAGAGCAACTTTTTACTCAGAAAATGACATTAGAAGGGGGAATGGTTTTAAACTAAAAGAGGGCATCCCTGCCCATGGCGGGGGTTGGAAACAGATGATCTTTAAAGTCCCTTCCAACCCAAGCCATTCTATGATTCTATGACTACACTGATCTGTACCCATCCCTGCAACCCACCATTTTTTCCCAGTATTCAGGGCCCTCGTCTTTGATGTATCATGACATTTTTTGTCAGGGATTTGACTGAGGAATGGGAAGAGTGTAACAGTATTTTGTAAGCTGTCTGTGGCAGGATGATCTTTTCATTCTTTATTTGTACAGCACCTGACAGATTGGGCCCCTTGCCTATGAGTGTAGTTCATAGATGTTACGCCTACAGAATAATGAGTAAAAGAGGAACTGATACTTTTGTAGTTATTTTGACTTCAGTTCTAGCGATTTTTAATTTCCTGCACTTTTTTCACTGGAGCAGGGATGAAGAGATCTAAGCCATAGAGCCAAAGATCCCATAAGCCCCTTAGTTGAGAACAAATTTTCAAACAAGTGGTATTAAAGTATATTAAATGTTATACAGAAGCTCAGTTTGGTGGCTTTCAAGTAGTTACGTAGCTTCCTTGAGACATGAATTTCTTTTGGGTAAAACAGGAAAGATGAAAATTATCAAGACACACACGAGATATGACAGTTGTCCAGATGGAAAACATAAATTCAATAATCTTTTATAAATCCACTCCTCAAAACACTAGTAAGCATCCAGTAACTAGCCTTATGAATTAGTGCATTTTTACAATTTCCAATGAATGTCTGTAACAACAAATGCAACTTAAAGTCACAGGCATTAATTCTTTACTTACCAGAATCTGTCTTTGCAGAGATTTATAAACCACTGAAGGTGAATCCACAATACCAGAAGGCATAATCCTCATACAAGAAAATGATTTCTCGTCCCTTGAAAGAAATATGATCATTTCAGATACAATTCCATCTACCTCCTGTACAATTGTAAGCCCTAATCCAAAATTCAAAACCCTTTTCTAAGGTCATTTGGAATAGGTGTGGGAATATTAAGAGTTTTCTTATAAAAACAAGGTCCTGGGATTTATTTTGTTCCCTATTTTTTATACAGACCCCTGAATTGTGTCTATTCTGGTAGATACACTATAAAAATAATTTAAATTGAGTGTTTTTAAATAACAGAAAGTTAAAAAAATCCAAAATGAACGCTTCATTGACACTGTTGTTGATTCAGCATTGTATAACTTGCATACTAGAATAGCTACAAAGAGCACTATGTTCATCATTTTTTCTTCCCGTTATTACAATGAAGATATTTTAGAGAACTTCTTTATGTAAACTATTTTCACGTTACGGATCAGGCAGCAAATCAGTAGCTTAACTGATGAAGAAACTTTGGTCTTCCTAATTGCTGTTCAAGGTGCTAATCAGTGGATAATGTTCTTGGATCCAATGAAGTATCTATATTAAGCAAAATGTGTTGAGTTGCAAGTATAAAATAAATTAAAAAAAAAAAAAAAGAAATGCTGTTTCACATTTCAGTTTCACAAAACTGAAATTGATTCTCTAGGTAGAGAACCTCAGAAAGGAGCAGATACAAAGCTACGATGTGGACAGCAGCTAAAAGAAACCATTACCAGGAAAGTGGAATACTGTATGAATTATGCAAAAAGTATTGGAACTGAAGAAAAGAGAAAAAGGGATTATTTTATGCTGCTGCATATTTTATGGCCAAATTTAAAGAATAACACAGAGAAGGTTTATCTAATGTGTTACTTTTGCTTCTATAAACTGTAGTGAGGAAAACTGCAATGGATAATACCAAATACAGAATCAAAGTATTAGGTTACCACGTTACACTTTCTGTCTTTCTCAGTAATATGGCACTGTCACAAAGTACTTTCAGAACAGTATTACTATCTTAGGCAGTTTAGTGATGAAGTACCAACTTCTGACTAAAGACTGGAAATGAGTGAAGTACTTAAAGAAACATAAGAAAAAATAATCTAAAGCTAGAAAAATACTAAATACGTAGAATAATCTCCATATAGCTGGATATAGAATGCTGTGGGATTGTGTGAAAGGAACAAAGCTAATATACTGGCTTCAAAAATGTGCATCATAAAATATGCATGAAATAAATGAAATAGTTTGGGTTCAGTATTGCATAGGGAAAAAATCATTATTAGTAGTCACAAGAAAGAGCCAGAACATTTACACTGAAATTATTGTTTATAACAATAATTTTAGATAGTGCCCTTCTGGGAAACCATCCAGAGGATATGTATTGGATGAAACAGTCTGCCAGCACACTAAACGAACACAAAAACTGCAGTACTTAGTGCAAAAAAGCCCTGAAACTAGAAACAGTATACAGCTGCAGTTAAGAGAAGACAAAAGATCTGTTAACAGGAGCAAAATGCAAAAAGAGAAGAGACATTATCACTCTATAAAATTTTGCTGAAAATAACCCCCTCCAACTGTTTCTGTAAACATCAGGACAGGCAACTTTGATAAATGAAAATAAGCAGGGTGAAGACCTGAATGCTGAAGGTATGCATTGCCTTTAAAAATCTGTCTCTAATAGCACAGTAGTAGACAAGGCAAATAAAACCAAACAAAGGTCTGAATTTACTTCATCAGACAGACACTATTATTGTCAGCAACTTTTATAATGGAAACTGTATGAAAATAAATTATTTCACTTCTGTGACTGCAGAAAAGAATAACTGTACCATAGGAGAAATTATATTCCTCAAAAAAAAAAAAAAATGAAATATGAAAAAAATTACTTCTGTAACAGACACTGAAGTTTAAGGAGGTCTGTTTCGGAATATTTATGATTAAAATACTGATGAACAACTGACAAGATTTTCTGAAAACTGGAAATCAGGACGATATACCAACTGAAGGTAAAATCACAGTGACTTTTCTTTTTAGTCTAGTTTTATTAAAAGCTATAAAATTATAGCTAGGAAAATAAGAAGCCTTGTAGATACACTTACCTGACATCCTCCTTTTGCTGCCTGCTGTATTTAAATGAGGTGCCTAGTACTTCTGTCTGCTCTGAGGTATGACATATATTGCTTTGAAATACTTCACCCTATTATAAATTTACTTAATATTCTACTGCACTCTTCTGCAAACACACACATTCTTTAAAAGACAGTAATTCCACCTATATACATACTTTCTATAAGCTGTCCCAAGGGCCATATATTCAGTTTTGCAACAGATTTGGTAGAGATTCTATGGGGAATTTTTTTACTATTCCCAGATAGAAGAATAAATTTGTTTAAGGAAGAACTGACATTTCAGAGTCTTTGTGTTACTCACCACTCTTAAGAGGGTTTTCCTGTCCTATCATGTCAGATTATTTACAGAGAATGCATGTTTAAAAAACAGCCTGAAGGAATCCAAAGAACCAGAAGGCCACCAGGTGCTTGATAAGAAAAACAAAAAGGTATCTCAGAGAATAATATCTTGATCAGCCTAACTTTGATGCTACTGGAAAGTTACTGGAATATGTTGTTACTCTCTGCTGCTTCTCAATTTCCAGGAGATCAATTATCCTTTAAAAAGGTGTATTAGGTTGGTTGACATGGTTTGTTATTGATATATCCATGCCACCTGTTTTAACCATCACATTATGCTTTAGGTGCATATAGATTCGTTGTTTAATTCAAAATGATCTTGATAGGTTGAAGCCAAGGTCTAAAATGCACAAGAGAGTCCTAAGTCTGCACACCAACCACTCAGATATTTGCTTGCACATAGGCTGGCTGGGGATTCCAGCCAGATTTTAAGACAAGGCTGGAAGGCATAGTTCTTGAACTATGGAGCTATAATGAACTATAGCTCCAGCTGTTCAGCTACAACGCACAAATATAGGCTAAATATCTTTAAATTCTTTGTAAATACAAAGATTAGCAAGTTCTGGATCAGGCTGTCTGTAGACGTTGCAGGAACTGTATCACTGGAAATTATGAGCAGTAGATTAGTCAAATAGTTGCAGGAATAGTCTACGTACACTGAATTCCTCACTAGAATATGAAGCTGTGCTAGCTGACACCCATAGTCATAACATAGTTCTATGATTTCTGAGAAAGGACTTTATTTTTGAAGGATGAGAATGCCATAGGGAACTAAAAACAATTCCAAAAAAAAAAAAAACTTAACTCTATTAAATTAATCATTCCTATATGTCAATCATTTCATAGTCTTTGTATGGATCATTCCTAATGTGAAAATTAAGCAAGAAACAAAAATTTTATGTTATGGACCATAATAATCCACAACAGACAAGTATTTCTCTTCATTTGGCAGTCATTTAAAATAGATAAAGAGAAAGAAGGCAGGAAAAAGATTTTGGTGGTTGATTGTTTTTCTGTTTGTTTTTTATTATAAGAGATCTGTTATCTGTAGTGATTTCTTCTGACATGAAGAATGAGAACTATCTCTGATTAAGATAAATTATTCAAGAACATGAAGAATATAAAAACACAAAGAAAATTACTGACATACGCAATTAGAAGTGGAGGGTTAGTATACTTTGAATAAGGATTAGTATATTTGGAAACAATATACTACTTAAATAGCTCATGCTGGAGATACAGAGCTACTGGAAAGAGTCCAGTGAAGGGCCGTGAAGATGACAAAGGGTCTGGAGCATCTCTCCTGTGAGGAAACATGGAGACACCTGGGACTACTTGGCCTAGAGAAGAGGAGGCTCAGGGGTGATCTTATTAAAGTATATAAATATCTTAAGGGAGAGTGCAAAGTGGGCAGAACCAGGCTTTTTGGTAGTGTGCAGGGACAGGACAAGAGGCAATGGGCACAAACTGAAGCACAAGGAGGTTCCTCCCAAACAGCAGGAAGCACTTCTTTCCTGTGCAGTGACTGAACACTGGCACAGGTTGCCCAGAGAAGCTGTGGAGTCTGCCTCCTTGGAGATATTCAAAAGCCATCTTGGCTTGGGTCCTGGGCAAGCTGGTTGTCCTGCCTGAGCAGGGGAATTGGACCAGATGACCTCCAGAGCTCCCTTCCAAACACAACCATTCTGTGACTCTGTGAATCTGCAATTCTGTGATATTAATAACTGAATATATATTAAACTTTCTTTAGCATATTTAGCATAATTTATAATAATATCTTGTAACTTCTAAAGCTAACCAAAGCAGAACTTGATTATATCATTGCAAAATATACCACTACTCTTGCATATCCTAGTTCCCATAGTTTTCTACCTTTTCAATTCACAATTTAGACTGCTGCTGTTAGTTAATTCTTTAGTTTTTACCTTGAAGCCCAGGGTGGATTTCTATCCGTAGAGAAACTGCTCCCCCCAAATATTCTCAAAAATTATTGTGCATAACACAGTTCTTCAACACAAAATCTTCAGAGAAAAGGATTTGTTCCTCCACTGCAATTTCCATTATCAGTTAAATTACATTATTCATCATAAGCAGGATTTAAAATTCCTAATTTGATCTGAAATTATATAATTAGATATGATTATTAGGGCAGGGTGGCTCTTGAGCCATTTTATAGTTTGGGAAATTGAAGTGTAGTTGGATTTGAAGGATTTGGTTGTGTGGTGGTTTTACCCTGCTGGGCAGTAGCTCCACCACAACCACTCTCTCACACACCCCCTCCTCAAAGGAAAAGAGGGACAAAATACAATGGAAAAGGGCTCAAGGCTTGAGATAACGAAAGGGAGATCATTCACTGGTTATTGTCCCGGACCAAACAGACTCAGCAAAGAGAGGTTAATATAATTTATTGCCTATCACTAGCAGACTAAAGCAGTGAGAAACTACAAGCAAACTAAAAACACCTTCCCCCATCCACCCTCTTCTACCTCCTCCCCCTGAGCGGCACAGGGGAATGGGGAATGGGGGCTGTGGTCAGTCCCTAACGCTGCATCTCCGCCGCTCCTTCATGGTCACTCTCTGCCCCTGCTCCACGTGGGGTCCCGCCCACGGGATGCCGTCCTTCCCAAACGGATCCTGCGTGGGCTTCCCACAGCCTGCAGCTCTTCCAGAACTGCTCCCGTATGGGTCCATACCACGGAGTCCATCCCTCAGGACCAAACTGCTCCAGCACGGGTCCCCCACGGGCAGCAGCTCCCGCCAGGCCTCCTGCTCCTGTGTGGGCTCCTCTCCACGGGCTGCAGCTCTGGCCTGGGCCTGCTCCTGCGGGGGCTCCCATGGGCCGCAGCCTCCTTCAGGCCACATCCACCTGCTCCATGTGGGCTCCTCCATGGCTGCAGCATGGAGATCTGCTCCGTGTGGTACCCATGGGCTGCAGGGGGACGGCCTGCTCCACCATGGGCCTCTCCACGGGCCGCAGGGGAACTTCTGCTGCGGTGCCTGGAGCCCCTCCTGCCCTCCTTCTGCACTGACCTGGGTGCCTGCAGGGCTGTTTCTCTCTCATTTCTCACTCCTGTCTCCCAGCTGCTGTTGCACAGCAGTTTTTTCCCTTCCTTAAATCTGCTCTCCCAGAGGCACAACCAGCGTCGCTCACTGGCTTGGCTCTGGCCAGCAGCAGGTCCCTTTTGGAGCCGGCTGGAACTGGCTTTGGTCTGACATGGGGCAGCTGCTGGGCTCTGCTCACAGAGGCCACCCTTGCAGCTCCCCTGCTACCAAAACCTTTGCCATGTAATCCCAATACAGGTTGAAATCACAGATCAATCGCAGTGCCAGAATATAAAACAAGTCAAATAACCTCCATTGATGTGAGTTGTATTTAGTCAAAAATGCTGTTTTTCTACCAAGACTTCTTTTTCCTTAGCTTTCTCCTTTCTCCCCTGCCTCTATTTCTTTACTTGGAAATCAACGAAAGAGCAAAAACTATCAGTAACATTAAGTTGCAGAGTAGGTGAATATTTATGAAATATGTACTTTCTAGCAGACAACTGATTTATGTCATTCTTAGAATTCCCCATTCTAGGAATGAGTGAAGAATGTTCTTACAATTTAACCATCACAGAATGAAGCTATGTGAAATACTAAAAATATTCAGCCAAGAGTCAAAGAAATTTTGCTATTTTTCCCAGTCAAGAAACTTCCTGTGTTCCTTTTGTCATCTTTACCCAAAGCTTCTTTACTGTTAATAGATAATGAGGGTGATGAGGTGGAGATATGAGGGTGATGATATGAAGGTGGTGAGGCACTGGAACAGGATGCCCAGAGAAGTTGAGAGCCCCTTCTCTGGAAGTGTTGAAGGCCAGGTTTGATGGGGCTTTGAGCAACCTAGTCTAGTGCAAGGTGTCCCTGCCCATCTCAGGGGGGTTGGAATTAGATGATCTTTAAGGCCCCTTCCAACCCTACCATTCTGTGATTCTATGATTCTGTGATTCTATAACATAGTCTTTCACTATCTAACCTCCTTCTTAAAAGTTTCTCCTATTCCACATATTGACAATTACAGGACAATTTTAATTGGATTTCCAAATCTTAAAGGCACTATTTTCAAGTCTCAAACACTGTATTATATTTCTGAAAGAGTCAAGCATTGCAATTTCAGATGGGAAAGCATCAGAGTTCATATAAACAAAGTGTTTGAAATCGTGCCTAAAACCAACAGACTATATTGCTGTGGATTACCCAGTACTATTGGCTAAAAAGCAGTGAGATTCTCAGAAAAGCAGTGCTAAAAACTGCAAAGGAAAGGACTTGAAAATCTTTTAAAAAGTAAACAATCTAAGAACATATCAGAGAAATTCACTTATAAAAAGAGAAGGGAGGGGCTTGCCAAATAATCAATGGTTGGTTACAAAAACAAGCTTTTACAGGGATTTTTGGAGGCAACCTTTTGTAGCTATTACTGAGTTCACATTTCTAGACCACAGAATGGTTTCTCCGTGTAACACAAATATCCTTTTTGGACGGAAATACAGCAGCCCTGGCTGTTAACAGAAATGCTCTGTCAGGCAGCTCAGCTCAATTTTATTTGTGACTGTTAAAATCATGAAAGCAATTGGTTTCCATTATATTTATAATGAAAAACTACAGTAACAAGTAGTAAGGATTAGCATTTTAAACTCTGTCCACTAAATCAAATGAACGTTATTTAAATTTCAAATCCTGACTGGTAGTCATGAAAGACTCCACGGTGGTTCTGTTTGGCTTTTTTGTTTGTTTTAGCAAGCAAGGAGTAGTTAGTTCCAGTCCTTTGGTTGAATTCCAGTTTAATAATTAATTACATTCTGTCCACTTAAATGATCTTAGAAGTTTCATGAGGATGTCACTCCTCCCTTGTTCCCCAAATGTAACATATTGCCGCTTTCTACTGTTCAAATATCAAATTCATTTTATCCCAAGGCCATGTCTGAATAAAGAGAATGGGTTCTAAATGAAACTGCTTTACATGGAGTGCTTGGGGATTTCCTTTGAAGACAATGTTCTAGACATACCATGTGAAATTGTTATCATTAGAAAATAGAAAAACATTACTTTGAAAAACTTCTTGTTAAGTATGTTCAAGCTGTCTACTAAAATGTGTTTTTTTGCTTATTAAATATAAGAAAAAATGTTTTAAGTATGATAAAATGTAAAAGAAATTCTTATTATTTCTGACTTTATTTACCGGTCTTTTTTCTTTGCAATATCACAGGCTAACAGAGGTGCAGGTGAACATTAACTTACCTGATTGCACTTGTTTCTGGCTTTTTTTTTTTTTTTCTGTTTGTGTGTGTGTGTGGTGGTGGTGTTTTGGTCATTTATCAGAAAGAAATGTCTGGTCATCACTAATCCTCTGAGGATTAAAAGTTTGGTGAAGGAAATCGAAGTCACCATCAAAATAGACCTTCAGTGAAATTTAATTTTCTTCTCTACGAGTTCCTTTGAAACTTAAAGAATCTGACTTCTCTGCTCAGTTCTGTGTCCCATAGTGAGTTGAGTGGCCTTCTAGATGTTGAAGGCTAAACATCTCAACATATTCCCAATATTGAAAGACAAATGATACCCTTTTCATCAATGAGAAAAAACATGTTTTATTACTACAGAATTTCAAAACATACTTTTCATAAGCATAAAGTTTTTAGTTCACTTTCCAAATGGTAAGAAACGGTTGCCATCACAAAAGGAACAAATTAGTAGGAAGTCATAAGGATACCTGGGGGTCTAAAAAAATTGTGGCACTTAAGCATTGTCAATCATCAGACTTGTAATAGTGACAAACCAAATAAATTACAGAAAAATAGTGAGGCCAGATGCTACAGTACTTTTATGCACAAAGGTCTTGGGAATCTAGTATTATGAAAGCTTCAGATTCAACATTTGAAAATATCTCCTGTAAAAGTATAAGCTTTCTCATGATTCTTTACAATACAGTTACATGTAAACCTAAGCCTTTCATCATTTGAAATCAAATCCTGCTGTCATTAAGATCCCACTAGAACCTGCATGTGTGATAGAAAGAGCTTGTGTACCTATCAAATTACATGAACTCTTATGTGACCAAAAGAGAATATGAAGCTTCAATTCTTTTTAGGCACCCCCTTTGTTGCATTAAAGGGGACTTATCAGAGTCCAACATTTGCCTGTTTCAGAGCCCTGCTAAGGGCTTTCACTGAGAGAGTTTGGCAAAGTTGAAAGTATTTAATAGTGCAACAGATATAACAGATTCAGAATTGCTGTTGATAAATACACTTACTGCAATAGTGCTAATTCATGATAATAGTATTAGCAAAATGCTGGCCCGGGCATTTCCCACCAAAAGGTGAGGGCACAGAGCTTACCAAGAAGGCGTCCCTGTCTTGGAAGAAAAGGAGCACAGCCCATTGACTGTTTCTTCCAGGTTTCCAATCTCTTCTTCCCCCCTCCATCCCTCCCCCTGTTCTTCTTTTTTCCTCACTCTAACTTTTTTTTCCTAACACTAACTTTTTAACACTAACTCCTAACACTAACTCTTCTTTTATACCCTAACCTTATCTGTTCCCCCACCCTCCCANGCTTACCTTCCCTGTTTATTTTCAAGTGTGAATGATCAACATGGTGGCTGTTTATCCAGTCTGTTAGCCAGCTTCAGCAAAATGGATGGTACCATTAGCAGAAGCTAATGTTGATTAAAATCTCTCTTGTTCAAAACTGAAGAGAGGACAGTGATCTGTTTTTTTTTTTTTTTCCCCTTTCCCTCTCCCTTTCCCTTTCCCTTTCCCTTTCCCTTTCCCTTTCCCTTTCCCTTTCCCTTTCCCTTTCCCTTCCCATTTTGGTTATTACCAGTAATCTGCATCTGTAGCTGCAAAAAAGGTGATTTTGACCCTTACCACTGCTTCATTGGACCTAGTATAGAGCAGTTACCCTCATAAGTTATCAGAGTTGAACTCATGTCTTCATTCACAGCTCTGAAATCAGTGATTGTGGAAAAGATTTTGCCACCCCACCAGGTCTTCATCCCGCTACATGATTCAGTGAAATAATAAGAAGCTTTCCGTTCTTGGCTACAGTGAAAATATTTATAATTGAAAGCACAATTCTTAACAGTAAATTTGAAGTCCACAAAATGCCTTAGGTGGTATTCAGTTACCCAAGTCTGAGGGAGTAATGTTTGAAACTCAGTTTTTGTAAGTGAAGTTCCCTAACCATTTAGATTTCCATTGTTGCAAAAAACGCAGTTGTATTTTCACAAGTGAGTAGCCCAAAATGCATCCTCATCTACACACTACACGCTCCTTGCCAATCCAGCAAGCTGTCTGAAATTACCTGAGGCCTGGTATTGAATGCTTTCTCAGACTAAAGCTTTCCGACTCCTTTTTCCCAGAAAAGTTCCATAACATTTGGCTACAGGGTAGACTGAGTTTACAGGACATACTCCATTTTTACCAAGTAAAACTGTGTAATTATGTAGAATTCAAAATTAGGCTCATGAGAAAAAGGATCGTTACCTTCTAGATCAGTTTGTTCACAGTGCCAAGGATCCAGGACTTTGATTCCTTGAGCTATTTGACATTGTGCAGTATTGACAAATCTATATCGGTTCCTAAACTAATATTTCTATGTGGAAACCACACACTTCCAAACATACAGGTCAGCTCAGGTAAGCTCAGGCTTTATTTAGAGCTGTGAGTAGCAAGCCAGGGCAAATGAGCCAACATTCAGTACTGCAGCATGAAGTACCTCAATGTCTGTAGGTCTAAGTTTCAATGCTACTGAAACCCAGGAGTTAGCTCAGACTTTCCTCACAGGGGAAATAATCAGGATAACAAATAGGTTGCATTAGAAGAGCATTGCCCAGCATGTCAAGGGAGGTTATCCTTCCCCTCTATTCAGCACTGGTGAGGCCTCACCTGGAGAACTGTGTTCAATTCTGGGCTCCCCAGTACAAGACAGAAGTGGAGCTACTTGTTTGTTTGTTTTTTATTATAAGAGATCTGTTATCTGTAGTGATTTCTTCTGACATGAAGAATGAGAACTATCTCTGATTAAGATAAATTATTCAAGAACATGAAGAATATAAAAACACAAAGAAAATTACTGACATACGCAATTAGAAGTGGAGGGTTAGTATACTTTGAATAAGGATTAGTATATTTGGAAACAATATACTACTTAAATAGCTCATGCTGGAGATACAGAGCTACTGGAAAGAGTCCAGTGAAGGGCCGTGAAGATGACAAAGGGTCTGGAGCATCTCTCCTGTGAGGAAACACGGAGACACCTGGGACTGCTTGGCCTAGAGAAGAGGAGGCTCAGGGGGGATCTTATTAAAGTATATAAATATCTTAAGGGAGAGTGCAAAGTGGGCAGAACCAGGCTTTTTGGTAGTGTGCAGGGACAGGACAAGAGGCAATGGGCACAAACTGAAGCACAAGGAGGTTCCTCCCAAACAGCAGGAAGCACTTCTTTCCTGTGCAGTGACTGAACACTGGCACAGGTTGCCCAGAGAAGCTGTGGAGTCTGCCTCCTTGGAGATATTCAAAGGCCGTCTGGACATGGTCCCGGGCAACTCGCTCTATGGGGATAGGACCAGATGACCTCCAGAGCTCCCTTCCAACTTTAGCCATTCTGTGATCCTCTGTAAACTTGCACCTAGTTTAAAAAATAGCACATACCTTTTATACTTTTCCTTTTTTTTTTTTTTACCACCTAATAAGTAGATTTATTCAAACATTGCTTATAAAAATTGCAGGCCCATGGAACTCAGAGAACATTCCTAAAACCTGTATGATAACATGATAATATATTTTATATATCTCAATGTGATTGGCATCTATATTCTAGCTAATCTCAAATACAACATATAAGGAAATGCACCCGAAATCATCTTTCCAATTGTTCTGAACAATTAACTTTATTAATAGTGGTAAAAAATACTAATCAGACCCCTGCAGTTTTACTGTTTATCCATAGAATTCCTGTTGGGTAGTATCTACATTACTATTTAATGACACTAAAACACTAAGGAATGTTCTTTGTAAATTATACAGAGGTAAATTCTTCTCTCTCCTGTATTCCTTTTGACTCTTTATGCACAGTGCTCTTTCATCCTTCTCTCTTTCCCTTTCTGTTAGTCAGTTTATTGCTCACTTTTTTTCATTACAAAATTGTTTCAGGTTATTTCTTTTCCTTCATGTTCTCAAATAGTCGTCAGAAAAAAAGAGCTGAACTACATGTTTGTTCATCTGAAATAAGACATTTTATTTTTAGAAGCTGGAATCATAGCTCTTTTTGATAGTCTTAAATGCTTTTTAGAAATGAACTTTAATTGGTTATTGGCACATGTTCAGCTTAATAACCTACATAAAATAAATGAAAGACTAGCATTACAATTTCCATGTCAATTAATCTCCTTTTCTATACCTCATATTGAAACAGTTCACAATACACAATTTTTTATTATCCACATGATTCTTACATCTTCATTTTTTTGCTGAATACTTACATATATACTGATTGCACCCAAGAACACCTTACTATTTACTTTGCATCCCAATATTATACACTTGCAAAGCAACTCATATGATAATCTCTCATCCAATGTTATCAAGTTATAAACAGATGCTCTACCCGGACTTCTCTGCTTAAATGACATTCCTCTTGTACAGCTGATCCTTCCATTCTTTTTACCTATTTTCCACGCTGTTTCCCTGGGGTTCTGCTGAGCTGAGTTTTTTTATCACACAAACTTTATATGGTCTCTTCTGCTTTCTTACCAAGATAGGAGTCAAACAAGGCGTGCCTGTGCTGAGCAGGGGATGTAACAAAAAGCACATACTACAAGGGAAGGTCCTGATGGGTGAGATCGTACTGCTGCCTGAACTAATAGAGAAGAATGTGTTCAGACAAGCACAGAAGGTAAAATGCAGCAGATTTGTTCAAGGATGAAGTAGCACCAAATGACTTTGCATCAAGTCAAACAGAACAGAATTGAAGCTGCTGGGAGTGAAACAGAGTGGTTGGGCAAAGGAACTGAACCTGATGAGATTAAAAACATTTTTCCCAAGAAAAAAAATAAAATCAAAAGGGGTTTCTTTTAGATTCCCTTCTAAAAGCCACACTGAAATTAACATTTAAGAAGAATTACCAAACCCCATGTCTTCATTTCCAGCACATGATGGTTCTTATTTCTTTAGGAAGGTTAAATGTGCCTGACTGCATATTTTGCCAAATATTATCACTATCATATTTTGCTAAGCATTACCAACATCATATTCACCGTATTTGATGTAATCTGTCTAGTTGAAATAAAGGATGATTGACCTGGTCTGTTTTGGCAGCTCATTAAAACTGGTGGTTTCATTAATGTGCTATATCCTAAACAGTACTAAAGTTCAACATTTGAAACTCACAGTGATTCTGTTCTCATTTTGCTTCTACAAAGCATGTGAAAGCTCTGTCCCTTCTTTAAGGTGGCTGAATGCCAAACCAAAAGGTCTTTTTTTTTTTTTTTTTTTTTTTTTTTTTTTATGTTAAGTCATTTCAGTATGGTGCTGTGCTGCAGTTCTGGATTTACTAACTCAGTACCAGGATAGCAGCATAATTTTTCATTTGGAATTGATTCACAGCTTGCTTACATCCATGTAGGTGAAATTTTAATGACAATGTCCATATGGGCTAACAGAAATCTAATCTGCTAGCCTACCTGTTAAGCTAGCTAAATCATCTACCTTCATCCACAACCTGTAAAATCTGATTTATTTTTTTTTTCTGCATACAGAGAGATCAACTGAAACTAAAACATTTCACAATGTTTCATAGCACAATCTAACACAAGATATGCCAAATAAAAAAAGAATTAGCAATATCAAGGGAAATTTCTTTGGCAAGAAATACAGAGGGCCAGTAAAATCTTGGACAAATTAAAAGTGTCAAATTAATCTTAGTTGCAGAATAAAAATTTGATAAAACTGCCATATTTGAATTACTACAGTCTTATATTCATGTTTAGATAATGAAAGATGGTCTCGACCTTTAAACCATATTCTGCTAATCTGACCCCCTATCAAGCTGAAATTTCAACCTGTAAGTATAAACTAAATTGAATATAGTCTTGAAAATTGAAATTAACTTTGTCCTAAGAAAACTTACTGTATGTTAGTACTTCTTAGAACACAAGAACATTTACATGTAAAACTTTTTTCTGCCATTTTCATGGTCATGGTACTGCATACATTATTTGTCCTATACACCATTTGGATAGTATTAGAACAGCTTACTGCATTTCTAATTCAAGATTTCCAGTACATTTCTTTTAAACTTGTTTTTTTTTTCTTTTTTTCTGAAACACTTAAGTCGCTTTGGGACACACTTCATGAACATCTCTTCAGCCTCAGACTGAAAAGAGAAGGCAAGTCAACAGTTTAAAAATTATCTATGTTTCTCTTCAGATTTGATTGGGAGGGGGGCAGAACATAAGCATGTGATCTATCTTTAGCTGGCAATTAGAGATGATCATATCTCAGGGTATTGTGTATATGAAAAAGCTTTGCCATCGGTGCTTCTCTTCTGACAGATGCAGCTACTATAAGAAAGCCTATTTGGTTGGAAAAAAAAATAAAAAATAAAAAGTGATTCTATAGCACATAGCTCAAAAGATAACTGTGGTAACCTTTTGAATATAACAGATCCGAAAAGGGAGAGATTTTCAATGGCAGATCTTTCTCAAAAGACTTTTTGGTTAGTTTAACCACCTTAGATAATGGAATTGTGGAGTAACCTTAAAAAGATATAGTGATAAGCTGATATTATTTCTCAGTGAACTCATACAGTTCAATAAAAGGCAAGGATTCTTCACTAACAAAAGAAACTTTACTGTGGTTGGTATCTCAGAAAAACAACAACAACAACAAAAACAGAGATAACTGGATGCTTTGTTGCCCAGCTACTGAATCTTTTCCAGTTGACAGAGTGATTAACTCTAATAAAGTCCTTTTTAGTGTGGTGGAAATTGTTTTATACTCAGCTGAATCCTTTAGCAGAAGTTCTATCTCAGCTTTTACAGTATTGGGAAAGAGAAGGCAGAAAAACATTTCTGAATTTCACTAATTTCTGTGTGTCCATTTTTTGAAAGTCTGTATAAATTGAAGTTCTCTTTCATACCACAAAACTCTGCTGCCTGGTTAAAATGATAAGTAACATTTTAGTTTCTAGAACATTAAAAGATAGATTATTTATCTGACACTGTTCTCTGAAATGCATTATTTATACACATATTCATACTGTAGTTATATACATATATGTAATCACAGTATTTGTAGGATTTTTTTCTATTTCAGCTCAGAAATTCTCTTTAAGGAAGCAGTGGAGCATGCCTTCTTTTACAATCCCTCTTAATGAATGTACATATAGGTGATACAACTCAAAGAAGAAAAAGTAGTCCACTTGAATATAAAAATTCTGGGTATCATTACCCATCCTGCAGAAAAGCTCAGAGACCCTCCTTAAATAAAGACCCAAGAACAGCTTCCAAAAAGCTGGAGGTTTCAGTACTACTGTAAGGATCAGTAGAAAGTGTTAACAAAACCTCAGGCATTTTGTTTTGCTATATTCTTAACAAAAATTCTACAGAGAATCCACAAAATTGCCAGACTTGTAGCAGAATGTGCCCTAGCCCCAATAAGCTTTTATTTCTTTGTAAAGAAAGATCCATATACAATTTCATAAATCTTACTGTCACCTACTCAGTGGGATAGTCTTTGTGTCATTACTGAAAGCTCTTTAGACAAGGAGGGTCCAGAGTTGCCTCTCAATCTGTTCTTGCTAAATACGGTGCTATAGATTCACTACATGCTGACAGGAGCTTCACCAGGAAGACTTGAATGGATTTCATCTCTACATTCAGAAAGATGTCATCTCTTGAGGATCACCAGTACCCTTAAGTTTAAAAGAAGGGTGTATCTTCTGATACATCTTCTGATGTTTTTCCCCTGCATTTGAGAGTATGAGTAACAATATATACATATGTACAATATAAGTACCAATATAAGTACCAATTTGGCTAGATGTAACCAAATTTTTCTGAGTTTTTTGAGCCAGAGGTAAAGAAGGACAAAAAATATTCTTGTTCTCACTGATAAGTAGGACTACGAGACTGTAATAATCTTTCTGTCCAAAAGCATATCCTCCCAATTTCTCCTTCTCCAGATACCTTTACTTTATCTTACTTACTGAGTTAAGATCCTCAGATTGCCCCAACATATGAGCTCCATGAGCTCAATAACCTAAAGAAGATGCCCTGTTAGGTTCAGTTACAACCCTGTTTCATAAGCCACTTAAAAGTGGTACAGATTCAATTCTTGCTAGTTAATTACTTTTCTTCTAAGTGACAGAAGCATTGGTTATGGCAGTTATCTGATAAAGCTGATTTTCTACTATTTTTCATGCTGTTTTGAAAATGAGTGGAGAGATTGAAGCACCACATGGTTCAATTCATGCAGCAGCAGATAGTCTCTGTTCTGAGACCAAAGAACTGGAACAGCACAAGGAATTATCCTCTGAAAAAGTTAGGAGACTCTACTGACAAAATTTACTGCCAAAAGATATCTATAGGACAGTTAAGACTGCTCAAGTTGTCAAATATTTGAAAGGAGATGAAATGGTCTTATGCAGTCTTCTTGCAAAAAAAAGGTGAATGAAGTGGGTTTTTACTATGTTCCAGCTGAAAACCAATGGGTTATGATGTTTACATATTGCCAATCACAATGTGAGTGGAAATGTAAATGCTAAAAATGCCATTCAACCCCAGAACAATATAAAACATTTCTTCCCATTTAAAATTGACCCAGAAGATGAATATTTTATTTTTCTCAAAACGTCATTGCTTTGGATTAAAGGCCAAATTTTGTGAGTGTTTTCAAAATGTCTAGTGCATAGGGATACTACTATAAATAAAATAACAGTGCTTTTGGCTTGACATGCTGAACAGCAATTTTACAACAACGGATTTGGCATTCCAGTCAATGCACTTCAAAAAAGTGATAAAGAACTGTATAGCATCCCACAAATACTCTCTGGAATTAATTATACCAGGACTGAAAAGGCATTTTCATATATCCAAAATTTTCAAGGATTTCAGTAAAGTTCAGTACACTGAATGCAATATTCCTTTTAAAATCTTATGGTATTAACAATTAACATTAAACTAAAGAATCTAGCTAAAAGTATCACAGAAAATTTAGGTCTTGGACTTCAAGTAATCTGATTGATTCAGTATTACATTTTTGTCATATTCTCTGCTGAGATAAAGGCTTCATACAAAGATAATTTCAGCATGCTTGGTGTCAAAAAGCTCACTTTTAAATCAGGTCAAGCAGACATATTTTGAGAAGATATTCATGGAGCATTTAAAACACAGCTACTCAAATATTTGGACATTGCCTTTTCTCATACTGGACTAAGTAGAACACTTGGGCATATTCAATCATGGCTGTAGAAACTACTTAAAGGTTTGCCTAATTATAAGACTTGATTAAGAAATAAAACTTTTAACTGTACTGATTCAAGTGTGCTCTCAATCATCATGATTGTGCATCTTTAGGAGCAGTAAAAAAGGTACTTCCATCTCTCCATTTTTTTTTTTCTGCAGTGCCCACAAATGAATTGGGTTTCTAGCTGGCATTTGCTCATATGTTTAGCAATATTGTTTGTTTTTCATAGCATGACTTGTTAAGGGACTTGCAGTAAGAAATAACTGTGTTCCTTATATTTAATTTGGACTATTTTACTTAGGTTTTTTTTTTTTTTTTTTTTTTTTTTTTTTT
>VXAA01004709.1:35612-53634 GCA_013399115.1 Anseranas semipalmata
GGTAGGGGGAGACCTTTTTTTTTGACCTGTTACAAAAGTAATACAATTAGTGTCAATATTTTTAAATGGTGGAAAATACAACAGAGACAAACCAATATGCATCATTTAGAAAATAATGTGAACAAAATAGCTTGGCAATGTCTTAGCAAATATTTGAATGTTACAGTGTAATATCTCCACCATAAATGTGTCAGCTCAAACTAAAAATGCATTATATACTGCTACACTGTAAGCACAATGAAACTGAATCCATCTTCATTTTCATTGTCCAAATGTGCAATTAAACCCTGCTGATGTGGTAAATATAAAGCTGCTTTGTTGCTTCAACGTGAGGTTGATTATTACATGGAAACAGCCTAGTTTGAGTTTAAATGAGAAATCAAATTGATTAGCATATAATTAGAGATAAACAAGCAGGCTCATATAAAAATCTAACCTCATGCTAGCATTGTCTGTTCAGTTAAGTAGGGCTCAAACTGAGCTTTCCATTTATAAACACAAATTGGACTTAGAAAGCTGAAAATTGCTCTGTCTCCTGGCTTTCAGTGATATGATTCAACATATTTGATACTCTGTCATTGTGTACTGACATTTAGAAAAGTGAATACCAATATGTACTGTGAGAAAGTCTGCTGAACTTTACATTTGTGATTCAAGTTAAAACTTTTTGTCTACTATTATAAGAAGAAAAACCTTGATGGGTTAATGGATAAAATGCTGACCTTTCTCAGTCCACCTTCTAAGCAGTAAGCCCAAGTGAAGGGGTGTTTGTGGTTAACCCTATAGAAGTAGGACACTGCATCCCACATGATCAACAATCATTCAAAGAAGATAAGGAATCTTTACACAAGGTCCCTCTAAGACTCCAGCAGACTCAGTGCCGTGACCACTTCCCTGGGGAGCCTGTTCCAGTGCCTGACCACCCTCTCAGTGAAGAGCCTTTTCCTAACACCCAGCCTGAACCTCCCCTGTCACAGCTCCATGCCGTTCCCTCGGGTCCTGTCGCTGTCACCAGAGAGCAGAGATCAGCACCTGCCCCTCCACTCCCCTCGTGAGGAAGCTGCAGGCCGCCATGAGGCCTCCCCTCAGTCTCCTCTTCTCTGGGCTGAACAAACCAAGCGACTTCAGCTGCTCCTCATACATATTGCGCTCTTCACCATCTTTGTAGCCCTCATTTGGACACTCTCTAATAGTTTTATGTCCTTTTTATACTGCAGTGCCCAAAACTGCACACAGTCCTTGAGGTGAGGCCGCACCAGCGCAGAGCAGAGCGGGACAGTCACTTCCCTCAACCGGCTAGCAGTGCTGTGCCTGATGCACCCCAGGGTATGGCTGGCCCTCCTGGCTGCCAGGGCACACTGCTGGCTCACATTCAACTTGCTGTCAACCAAAACCCCCAGATCCCTTTCTGTGGGGCTGCTCTTCAGCCTCTTGTCTCCAGCCTGTACGTACAGCTAGGGCTGCCCCCTCCCAGGTGCAGAATCTGTCTCTTGCTCTTGTTAAACTTCATGGGGTTGGTGATCACTCAGCTCTCTAATTTGTCAAGATCTCTCTGCAAGGCCTCTCTATCCTCGAGGAAGTCAACAGCTCCTCTTGATTTAGTATTATCTGCAAACTTACTCAATACACCTTTCAGTCCTACATCCAAGTCATTTATGAAAACACTGAAGAGAATTGGCCCTAAAATGGAGCCCTGGGGAACCCCACTACTTACTGGCCGCCAGCCTGATGTAACCCCATCATAATTTCTTAGAATCACAGAATCACAGAATCACAGAATCGTTCAGGTTGGAAGAGACCTCCAAGATCACCTAGTCCAACCTCCGACCTAACTCTAACAAGGCCCACACTAAACCATATCTCTAAGCTCAACATCTAAACGTCTTTTAAAGACCTCCAGGGATGGTGACTCAACCACTTCCCTGGGCAGCCCATTCCAATGCCTAACTACCCTTTCGGTAAAGAAGTTTTTCCTAACATTCAACCTAAACCTCCCCTGACGCAACTTTAGCCCATTCCCCCTCGTCCTGTCACCAGGCACGTGGGAGAAGAGACCAATCCCTACCTCACTACAGCCTCCTTTAAGGTACCTGTAGAGAGCGATAAGGTCACCCCTGAGCCTCCTCTTCTCCAGGCTGAACAACCCCACCTCCCTCAGCCGTACCTCATAAGACTTGTTCTCCAGACCCCTCACCAGCTTCGTTGCCCTTCTCTGGACTCTCTCGAGCACCTCCATGTCCTTCTTGTAGTGAGGGGCCCAAAACTGAACACAGTACTCGAGGTGCGGCCTCACCAGAGCCGAGTACAGGGGGACAATCACCTCCCTAGTCCTGCTGGCCACACTGTTCCTGATACAAGCCAGGATGCCGTTGGCCTTCTTGGCCACCTGAGCACACTGCTGGCTCATATTCAGCCGACTATCAACCAGCACACCCAGGTCCTTAAGATAATCCTTCTTATTACACTAACAACTAGGGAGGTGCATTTGTTCACGTTTTTCCTTGAAGGTGCTTCAATGCTTAGGATGACACACACTGTTAATAAACTCATCCACATCATCTCATCTTTATTTTTCAAGGAAGTAACTGAAGGAACTATAACTGCAGCTTGATTTCGGAAACAACTAGCAATAGTACACTGGATTAATATACTCTCAATCTTGAGGTAAATGGCAGATTACATAAATGGCAACTTAAAGAGAAACTGAGTTCATAGGGGTCATTTCTGTTATAGGCACCTTACTGACCAAACACTGTAGTGCTGTACTTAGTCATAATCAAACACCTTGCTTGGAAATTGAGTTGAAAAACAACGTTCTTTCAGGGAGAGAAATGAGGAGTACAAGGAACATTCCTAAATGTTCCTTTCATCCTGCATGAATTAAAAATCAGAAACAAAAGAAAAATAGATAAAGGAAAATGAAAATAAGCCTTATGATTGATTTAAATGAAAGCAGAAGACTGTCTTTGCTAGAAGGATTTTGTATTCAAGACAGATTATGCCCAAATTGTTCTTGTTTTACAACAAATAGTTCTGCATCTTCATAAAGCATTTATTCCTTAGTGCCCCAACAGGTTGCCCAGAGAGGTTATGCAGTCTCCATCCTTAGAGGTTTTCAACATCATGAGGTTCCTTCCAGCCTGAATTATCCTGCCCCTTATGAGGAGAGCAATTGAAAAATAAGTGTAAAATATCTTGTGCCTAAAATTGGAAAGATATCTGTCAGAATGCATGGATTCTACATTCTCAGAACAAGAGAGATTTTGCATTAATGTTTCTGCTTAATTGTAAATTATGTCTGAAGAATGCCCTACTAACCAAAGATTGATCTGATGACGAGTCCTTTATAGACCATTAGTGATGGGGAGAAAAAAAAAATACTCAAATGTCTGCCAGCTTTCAAAAAATGCCAGTTAAATGAACAAAAACAAAACAAAACAAACAAAGAAAAAAGTGCTATCTGGAGTTTAACATTCATGTTTCATTGGATAATTGCTTTTCAATATAGTGAGGTATCTGACATCTCCTTGCTCGATCACTTATAACATTGTGGTGGTGCTGTCTATCATAACTGGGCAGCTTGACCTTTTAAGTCAGCTAAAAAGGCCAAACTAGGCAGATTAACTGCTGCATCCTCTGGAATGCCAATAAGTTCACCATGAGATCTCATAGCTCAACCTACATTTGAACAGAGAAATGCTGGCCTTTCACTACTTTTCATAGTAATGAAAAGACAGACATTCCCTTGCCTTCCAATTATATTTCCAATGGTTCAAAGCTGAAGACTTCACAAGATCCTTATAAATTCCTATCTATGTAGCAAATAGTGGGGTAATAAAAGGACTTTATCTATTCAGCATATAGTGCAGGCAGGGCAAATGAAGCAATCAGAACATGACCCAGTTGTCACAGACATGTTCTTTCTTTTCTCCATGAATTGTCCTAAATGTTTTTTCCTCCCAAATGTCAGGTCTTTTGTTGTTGTTGTTGTTGTTTAATACGAGAGGATATTTAGAAATATTTTCTTGTAACCTGAAGATGTATCCTGAAGATATACATGAGAAATTGCTTAGAACAGAACCACTTTTTGAAACTTGACCTAATTTAAAATGATTTGCCTATAAAACTTAGTAAATTTCTGATTTAGGGAGGGTAAGATAAGAAAATAAGAAAATAGTTTCTTTCACAAAACTGAGGAGAGGCTATTTCCATTTTTCAGAAAATAAAGAGGGAAAAGGTTTATACCTGTAGCTGTTGTAAATACTAAAGGGATGATAGCTGGTTAGAAAAAGTGGATGAAGATGACCTTAAAATTAGACAGAATGACCTTCCTGAATTATTTTCAACATCCATTACTTGATATTCCATTTCAGGATTCCATTCTGCTTCTTTCTAGGCTTTGTAGAAAAATGTAAATGGAGGTCCAAGGGAGTGGGAAATATAAAATAGTTGCAATTTTCAATACAACAGTCAAACTAGCAGTCTGGAAAAAAGCATGTAGACTATTTGCAGCAGGAAATGAAATAAGAAAAGGTGTCGTTTTGTGAAACTGTTGTTTCTTTCCTGGTCACTGCAAAAGTTTCTGAAAAAAAAAGCAGATAATACCAAGGAAAAAAACTATCTTGTCTGAAACAGGTGAAAATCTTCTTTTCATTGAGACAATAAATAGCCAGAAAACAACAGTAGACCACTTTGTGAGTTTTTGCTCACTGCCTTCAAAGGCAGTTTAGATTCTAAGGGACCCTCTTACAATAGAAAATACTGTGCAACACAAAAGGAAAACCATTCAGAAGGTCTGCGCACAAAGTAGTACAGGATAGTTTTGTATCACAGAGAAAAAAAATCTAGGATAGGTCTGAAGAGCAGTATCACTAAATCAGCATATGGCCACACTCACACTAGTAAACCCTACTAAGCTCAATGTGGTCACAGCCCCATGACTACAGGGCTATCAAAGTTGTTGCTATAGCATCCATTCCATGATATGATGTTCATATGACTAAAAGGTTACTTGGATTTCTTCTGGGCCAAGCCCTGAAATACAAACTTAATTCCCTCTTTATTCCTTTTATAAGTAGAACTATGAAACAGAAATTTCACTTGCACAACTTTACGACTCCGACATCTGAGAACCTTCAAAATGAAATATATTTCCTAGGTATCTGATAATTACATGTCTTTAAAAATATTCTGTGTTGTAGCTGTGAACAATCTATTGTTGCTGAAAGGAAAAATGCTATAAACAACTATTTTGTTAATTTAAGTGCTTACTTTTACCTTTGTAATTAATACTTCAGTGGAGCGTATGACGGAAGGTGTTTTCATTTTGTTTTCTTTTGTTTTTCCCTACAGCCTTCATATAACCAATACTTAACCTATTAGCTAGCTATTAGTATACAGATGCTGCATACCCAAGTTTTCCCCAGAATATGTAATTTACAATTTCAGATTTTTATTTAATAAAAAAAAGCTGGCCTCTGTAAGACACAGTATTTGCTGACAAAAGCAATGAAGCGGAGTATGTACACATTCAGTAACAATTTCTCCATTTGAGTTGCCTGAGATACAGGAGTCACGTAGAAATGGTAGAGGTCATTCCAAGTTATGTAACATTGGTTAATTCAAATTCCTGGTCTCTCAGTTTTGATATCTATTTCTGCTATGGCTCTCCAGGGAGAGGTTAAAGCCATCCAAGCTGAGCTGGTATTTTAATTATACTCCAGACTTAGCTAATGTTAATTATAAAACAAACATCAAAGGCTATAAAATGATTTATAGGAGGTGTTTTGTTGTTTCTCATTTGTATTATGGCTTGTTTGTTTTACTCTTCCTTGGAAATGTATGGAATGATAGTCATGGAATAAATCACAGTTAAGAATTCAGTTCTTATTTCAGTGAAAAGTGATTACCTGTCACAGGTGATTTTGAGTCCTTTCCCTCCCCATCCCTCCTACAGTTTTCTGTTTCAACAGAAGATATTTTCAAAGGATGCAGTGCTCAAAAGATTGTGTATTGGAGGAATTCTGTTGTGTTTTACCCATTACTGAAGTGAGAAAAAGCAAAACAAACCAACCGCTGTCATGTCTCTGCATTTCATCATCTATTTCAGATTCCCAGGACAGAAACCAGATGTGCTATCATTTTGTTCTCCAAGTCCAGTTTGCAGTGACAGAATAATATAATTGTAAAATGCTTGTCACTGGGATGAAGTACTTAAGATATAATAGCTGAATAAAAATTCAGCAGTCTTCTACACTTATGACATCTGATTCATTGTTGCAAACTTTAGGAAAGCACTTGCAGTATTTTCATAACCTAAAAAAAAAAAAAAAAAAAAAAAAAATCCTGAAATAATTCCCTGCCATTCATTATTTCCTCATTGTCCAAAACTTCCTATACAGCCTTTGATATCACCTTCTTACAATAATATACAGAGAATAAAGAAGTGAAGTGGTGATGAGCCTACACACCAATTAACTACAGCACATAGTGCTATCCATTCTAGCTCTTCTTATTAATTTGCTTGAAAACATGCAGTCTCTGTCCATGTATTTATTCAGTGTGTCCTGAGTTATTTACATTAAGTCTATTGTGCAGGTATAATTTTCAACTACACAAGAATAAAGGCAAACTCGATGATGTAATTTGCATGGATTGCCAAAGACTTTTGACAGAGAAAACTAATCAGCCCTAGCCCATTAGAAGAGTGAAGATCCTTGCATACCCAAATAATTTGCTTAAAGACAGGAAATGGGTAGTAGGAGTACATTTATACTCTTCCCCCAAGTCAGCGAAGTAATGTTACTAGAAGAGCTCTGCAGAGGACTGAGCTGGAATCTGTACTAATCCACACCACCAAGGGTAACAACAAAACTGGTGAGTCTACCTCACATTAGAGTAAAGATAAAGGCAGACTTTGAAGACTTGTAGAAGGACATTATAAGACTCAGCAATAAAATGTCATATGAAGCTCTATGTAGACATACATAAAGTGATACATATGGAATAATCACAGCTTCACATATTATCTTCATGACAGACACTGGAATGCCTGTTATTAACCAAGCACAAGTTCAGGGGGAGTAGAGGTAGACAGTTCCATGGAACCACCAGTGCAGTAGTAGGAACCATTTCTAACATTTCATTTTCTTTTTTATTAGAAGTGGAATGAAGAGCCAAAGAAAAACTTCATTATTCTACTGTACAGATCCATGAGTTGCTCCCACTTTGAACAGTGTGTGCAGTTATTCTCCCTCATTTATAAAAAAAAAGATATAGTATGACTAGACAAATTTTTTCAAAGGGCAACAAAGGTGATCAAAGGTACAGAGCAGCATCAATATATTGAAAAAGCTGGTGGTCAAGGACTTTTCAGCTTAGAAAAACGATTACTTACAGGGGATTGTAACTGGAGTTTAGAAATCATAAAAAGCATGATGAGAGTGAATTAAGACTGCTTATGTGTACTCCAATACAAGAACTAAGGGATAGGAAGTGAAGCCAGTTGGAGTCAAGCTCAAAATAAACAGAAAGAAGATGTGTTTCTACAACTGGTAGAAAACCAGTAAAACCTTTTGCCAAATAATACCTTAGTTGCAATGTCTGTGCTGGAGTGGCTGGACTCCAAAAATCTGAGGGACCACAGGGCTTTGTAGACCAAATTCCTAAAGCAAAAAAAAANTCAGAGGCTAGGAAAAAGCTAAGGGAAACATAATATTTTGTTGCCCGATTTCTTATATCTCCCCAAATATCTGTTTATGGTCAATATTGGAGACAGAATAATAGGTTAGCTGGATTCTCACTCTGAGCCAATACAGTCTTTCTTAATGTATTAGCTGTGTCTTCTCCCACAGAACAGAAGAACTAAGCTTGCATTTTACTTGCTGGCTGTTTTCCTTACAAACACAACTAGCTGTAAATTCTTTGAGATACAAGAAAGTGTTAAGCAGTTTACAGCCATCAATGTGTCATGTGTCAAATACATGTTCCTCTTTACTTACTAGTTTTCAGTTGTTTCAAGTATTGTGTTCAAATATTCCAAAAATTTCATTATTAATTAGAGAGACCAGTGTAATTTTATTCTCTGTTGATCCTACATGATTTCTCTTAACCTTTACGGGGAGAGAGAAAGGGGGGCAGGAAGGGAGAGAAGATGTGTGAGAGGAAGCTGGGCAGAAAGAAGACATTTTCATTAAAATATAAGATTAAAAATTTACTTAACTTTGCCTTTAGTAAACGTTATTACTAGTAGGAGCTTTATGTGATCCATTTAAGATGAATCTTTATGTTACTACATGAGAAGTTCAAGAAAATATATTACCACAGGATACCATCAATCTGTTGTTTTCCTCTGTGTAATCACACCACTTCATATTGCACCCTTCCGTACTGAAAATGCGGTTCATGTTTTGCTACATTCTGCTTCTTTAATTCATATCCCAGAAGGAAAGTTCAGGAGTTGTTCATCATAGAAACAGACATAGAATTACATAGAATTACAGGGATATAATCAGAAGTCTGAGAGTCAAAGAACCAAAAATCAGAAAAGAACATCACAAGTCATGAAAAATTCCATGCTAGTAATATTTAGAATCATTGTCAAAATTTAGGCGTTTTTTTCTGAGTCATCTGGGTGGACTTTGGAAAATTATGCTGTATATTACATGTTGTGTGGAAAGAGGTTTCATTAGACAAAAAAGAAGTTACTGTAAGAAATTTTGAGGGAAAAGAAAATCGGACTTCATATTCCATGTATTTCAAAGACAACTGGAATATAATTTTCCAGTAAGGGTAGTTAGGAATAAAAGGATTTTTTGGGTTGCTTATTTTATTTCAGGGTGTTTTTTTTTTGTTTTGTTTTGTTTTGGTTTGGTTTGGTTTGGTTTGGTTTGGTGGCTTGTTTGTTTTTTTAATCTTGTAGGCTCTACTACCATTCTATTCTGGAGCCCTTACTATAACCACATCTGGAGTTATATTTTCCTATATGATTATATAGGACACACATGAAACATGAGAAAATAGGTGAGCAACACAGAGATAACTGAAAAGTTTACGAAGTCTTTGTTTTCTATTACTACTGTAAATCATGTTATGTATCTCAGTAACATGGTACGTATACCATGTCACGCATAAAAGTGTATCCCATCATATTCTTTAATTCAATATTTATTAAAACATTACAGGTAGCTGCTACATAATAAATATTGGAAGTTCTCATTTTATTTTCTGTTTCCATGCCTTCAAAAGGCAAAAGATTACACTCTTTACAGAGACAGGTATAGAAACCTATAATTTATGACTCCCTATGCGGTTTAGGCAGGAGATAGGTTCCAAACAGATTGGAACCTATAGTGTTGTCAAAATTTCAATTACCCCTTTATGGCCTGCAGCAAAAAAAAAAAAAAAAAAAAAAAAAAAAATGGTATCTATAGGACTTTGCTAGAAGAAATTTACATGCCCAAGGAATTGAGCTGCTTTCACAGTAGACAAAGATTCTGAGGATCTACGTTTTAGATTTTGTCTAAATCCTCTTATAAATCTGGGCATAATGTTGCACTGCCATAGTGCCACTGGCATTTCAGAAAAATTATACCAAGTCAAACTTCTTTCATTTTCCAAACTCTAAACAAGTTATACACCTAAATATAAAAATAGATCTCACCAAAGTTTTTGCAAAAGCAGAAAATTGTATCAATTGGCAGCATGTCATTGACAATATGTTATACTAACTTTTAGCTGATTTATTATAATAATTATTATTATTATTTTATTACTTAGCCTAAGAGCAAATCCTGGAAAACACTTTGTCTACCTTAGCAATTATGGCAAGAAATGATTTAGCGTCTGCTGTAAAAATGCCAAGAAATGAGAGTTTATTTCTGAGAGAGCATGCTGCCCTGCATGTTAAGACAAAATTCTAGGTGCTGATTTTTGTACTATTCAGGCTTAAAGCTACATTTTAAAGGAAAGTAAAAGAACTACAACACTCTATAAACAACAACAATGTTGCATGTAAAGAAACAATGATAGAAGGAAACATAACTAGAAGGAAACACAACAAAATCTGTGATTTAAGATACAGATTACATTTGTTTTCTACAATTCAATTCAAGTTGGTTATTCATATTTAAAAATACTTTGCAACATTTTTCTTATTTAAAATGCCTAAATGTTGAAGGATAAACAGGTAATATGGGTGCCATAGTTGACAAGTCATGCAGATGCTTGATTTTCAGGAACAGTTACTCAGAGATATGAAAATGTATGTGTCTTTCTTTTATTTTCCCAGAATGAGCTGAAATTTCTGTCTGCAATCACTTCTAAAATGCTGTCTCCTAAAACAAAATGACAACCTCACAGCTTCTTCTGAGACATGTATACAAAAGTATTATTTTGTAGTTATGATAACCTACTCTACTAAGATGCCAAAAGTCACTTCTCCCTCACTTCATACTGAAATATCTGAGCCACTTTTAAGTAGGCATCCTCCAGAGATGAGGCTTCCATGAATTTTTACCAATTCATTATATTCAAACCCTTCAATCAAATACAAATTGGAGCAGGAGCCTTACGAATGTAATAATTTTTACAGTACTTAAAAATGTTACTGGAGTGAACTTGAAATAATAATAAAACAGTTATAAAACAAAACCCATTGTGATAGACGTTTGAGATTCTAAGCACTGTAATTTAAAATCATTCTTGCTAGGACATTTGACTCAGTAGAGTTTGTCAGATGGAAGGTGTGTTATTGTGGTTTTCTGCTTTTTATTTTTCTTTCTTAAAGGAAAAAAGAAAAAAAGAGAGATTGCAAAGAGATGATAGTCCTTAACTGTGCTTAATAAAGGCATTATAAGGCACATACACTACTGTATGAGTTATGAAAATGTATCTATACATGGCAAATTCTGAACAGAAAAACTTTTGTTATTTAACTAGTTTTGAACCTAGCTTTTTTTCCTCCAAAATAATTGCAAAAGAAAGAAGGGGAAGAAAAATCACTGCAGACTCAGATAGACGACCTTAAGTAAATACCTTCACGTATTCTTAATACTCTCCCTGGTTTTAAAATAAGGATAACATACACCTTCTCTAACAGAGATATTAAAAAAATAAAAAAAAATAAAAAAGGATGACAAGCATTAGAAAAGCTCAGTATAGTTATTCAATAAAGCATTATAAGGCAAATAAATCCATCTCATATCTGCTGTTCTGGTTTCATAAAAGATTCTGACAGTGTTCAGTGATCATTAGTGTGTAAGAGAATAATCCACAAAGTGTGCATTTTATAACATTTTCTTAATTAAATTATTTAATAATTATTATAAATAAGAAAATAAAGTTATCCATATTTATTACTGGAGTTTCTTCTGAGTTGCATTGTGCAAAGTTTCTTTTTTGACATTTAAAAGTTCGATTTGTCAGTGATGTAAAATAGTTATATTATAAAAACAAAATTCAATCTATAACTACTGAAAAACTTTGAAATGCATTTTAAAAATCAATCCAATTAGCAGTATCTACTGCAGAAGAACCTGAGAAGAAATCAAAATGTCAGAGGTTTAAGTCTGGTCAGTTCTATTCTAAGGGGCAAGAGGGAGAATGACAATCCACCAATACTGAAGAGAAGTTAGTATAGTAATATAAAAAAAAGTTGTTCAGTTCGGGACAAGGACAACAGGAGTTACAATAATGTCTGCATTTTATTTTTTATCGTTATTATTATTTGCTGTGTATTTGCCACGGAAGTCTTACCAGTAAGATATCTGGTGCAATTATCGAATGAGAAAGGAAAAACTTTGAAAACCTGGGGCTTTACAGTCTGAATAAAGCTATTTTCACTTGAACAATGATTTTACAAATCTAACTGACTACAGAAAGAAAGAAATCTGCTTATGCATAACACTGTATCGTGTTTAAAACATGTCATATCTATTTTGATTGCCATTTCTCTATTAAAGCTTCCAAACCAACAGACAATGTAAAGAGTATGGAATTGGGATGAACTCATTGATTTAATAAAGATAAAAATGAATTAACAGTCAGTCACAATTAGCATTTTTATTTTAGTGGTCCATGTCTCTCTTGTACTTTTCCATTCATACTAAGGAATACTAAGGAATCTGCACTGCATTGTACATTCTTACACCTTTATGCTAAGGTTCAGGGTGAGATTAGTCACTGTAGCAATGAAGGACATCTCCGATGTCAGAAGTTGAAAAAACACAGTACATCACAGTATGGAATACTGTGGAAGGAACCTACAAAGATCATCAAGTCCAACTGTCTGACCACTTCAGGACTAACAAAAAAGTTAAAGCATAGTAATGAGGATATTACCAAAATGCCTCTTGAACACCTTGACAACCCTCACAGTAAAGAAATTTTTCCAAATGTCCAGTCTGAACCTCCCCTGGCACAGCTTTGTGCCATTCCTGTGTGTCCTATCATTCTTCCTGATTACATGAAACAATGAATGTCCCAGATGGTGCTGTTGGGCAGATTGCAGCTTAGCCTCCAGTAAATCTGAGATAGTCCATTCAAAACTGTGTGCAACTTTAGAAAGCATAATACCAAGCATAATAATATAAATGCTGACCCTACACACAAAAATTTTATAGAGATATACATTTAACTACTGATATTTTATATGTATCTTAGCAGTTGCTTTATTTACATATACTTATAAACATAGGGTCGATCAAAAGAAAGCTAGGACCCAAAAAAATGGAAAGAAAGAAAGAAAGAAAGAAAGAAAGAAAGAAAGAAAGAAAGAAAGAAAGAAAGAAAGAAAGAAAGAGAAAGAAAGAGAAACTTATCTTCTTTTATAGGGTAATTAAAACAGGAAATCATATATGAAGATGATGGAATAAATACAAGATGAACCCAAACCTTATGCACTTTAATCACAAAAACATAAAGTCACTCATCCTTCAGTCTTCTTTATACTCTACCCTGCCCCCCACCCCCAACAATCAAAAACAGAAAACCCCAAATCTCTACAGCTAAATTTATTAAACTACAAGAAAAACAATGAACTCCTTAAAAAAAAAGTCAGATATGCAGAGTAAAACAGATCAGAAACACAAGTGTCTGCAAGCCAATCTGTTCCCCTGCCCTAGCTTATTTGCAGTTGTTTCATTCAATCTTTTTCAACAGCTTTAAAGGTTATCTGACTTGCAGCAAACCCTATCCAGTCTTCTCTTTTCTCCCTATAGCTAGAAAGCTTTACTGCATCATCTCCCTTGATTTCTCAGGAGTGTCTCCTCACTTTCTGTGTGTCCCAAACCCTCTTGGATGACCCCATACCTCCTGTAGGACTCTCTCCTGTCTCAGGGTACTAGCTGCTCTCAGTGAAGCAGCAACCTCCCATGCCTCCAGAAAATATAAGCATGACAACAACCATCATTACTACTGCTCATCTCCTTCCTGTTTAGACAAACACAACACATTTCAGAGGAACAGCAAGAACAAAGATATAATGGTTGCAATTAGCAACAGGTTACTGTTATCTACATTCAGAAACACAAAGACTATCTAGAAAGAAGTGAAATTTATAGAATCATTAGGAACTAGGCTGAAAAGGAGAGGAAATAAAGTAAATGAATTTTCAGCTTAAGCTGCAAGTGTTCAGACATGATGAGATGCTTCAAGGGTCATCAGTCGATGGTAAATATGGGCTGTAAGAGGAACCAGTTAACTTACTTAAATGGATAAGTGATAGAGGTCTTAAATTTTTACAATCTGAGTTGCTCCTTATTATATCTCCATACAGATATACATGTACTAGATACCTCGATCTTGCAAAGAGCTGGATTCATTTCAGAAACCAATCTGGTAAACCCCACACCACTGTTCCATCATCAGCTGGTTAACTCTTCACAACACCTAACTGCTGTCCAGTAGTTCTAAGCAAGTCAATCCACTGGCCTTTAAAAATAAAGCAAGTAACACTGGAAATCTGCGCTCTAAATCCCATTTGCAGTTTTTAATTTTCTTAGATGTAATACTCTCTCTGAGTCCCCAACTCAGATCTGTGGTAAACTGAACAGCTGTAATTTATAAATTATCTACAGAGACCTAAGATGTCATAAGCATGTGACTGAGTTTTACATTTTTCAGTAGGTGATCCCAATCCCATTGAGGTCTGTACAACAACTAATTTTTTGAAAGGTGTATTCACTGTTATCCAGTATGCAATACCCAGTATGATGCTGACTTTCATTTATTAACACAACTCTGACAAATTCCAGTATCCAGATCTGCACTACTATTAATTTTCTTCTTTATTCTAAAATAGATGTAAAAAGGAAAGAAAGAAAGCTTGGAAATAGTTGGACTAGATTCCATGTGTCATTTAATGCTTTTTTGACTAATTCCTCATGTTTGGATAGGAAAGAAATGCATTAGATCTTGAAATAGCTTATCTTCACTTTAATTAGTACTGTAATCTAACCAAATGGCAAGGAAGTCAGGATGTTCATGTTAAAAGACAGTTTGAAATATGAAATCAGATAATATTTTCCCGGAGGTAGACTGTGCACAGAAAAATATAACGTCCAAATAATTTACCTCTACAACACATTAATTCCAATTTCTCCTTCCCCCAGCTCTCCTCCATTTATTCTTGCCAAAAGTTAGACTTCTTTTGACAGAAGAATGTAGGATACTACATTAAGTAATGTGATAGTTGCTAATATGTAATTCTTTTAAACAAATATGAATGTCATTTGCAGCAATAAGTGTGTTTTTTTACACAGGAGAATGTTAATGATCAAGACAGATCTGGATGCTTTTGAAGCCTTCAGAGAAACAGAAGAACAGCAAAGAAGATCAGAGCTTCATTATTCTTTAAAGATAAGCCAGACATTTAGTTAACCAAGAGTTTTACTTTATCAGAATTTAGATAAATGTAATATCACAGCTCATTAAGAATTCAATTCAATTGTCAACAAAATACTTTATAAAAAGATTCAATTTATTTTACCATACTGCCTGGACAGAAATAACAGCCATTATATGTCTCGGACATTTGTACATTTTACTGATACAGGTAACAGATAATAAGGGCCAAGAAATGGCAATAACATTTCTCTGACTTTTGTTTTCTTTTTTTCCAGGACTGTTTTGGATTTTAAAAGCTCCAATTGGTGACTACATAAGACTAGAAATGGTTATAACAGCACATTGTAATATGACATTTAAAAGGACTGCTCTGTCTTAGCAGCATGTCTCCTCCAATGACTACTGTACTTTTTGTCTCATAATCAGAAATGTACATAGAAAGCAAGTTTGGTGAAGTTTCCTAGCAGACTAGAATAAATGTCATCACATCTTATCATATAAAACGTTTAAAAAAATATTATCTGCGTATCAGCACTAAATCACTACCTTGTTGAAATGATTGCAGTTGGAACATATGTTGCATCAAACTTATAAATATATTATTTGATTTGGCAGTTGGCAAAAATTACTTACTATGACTTGGAAAATGGGCTGGAAAATTAACTGCTCTGTAACTGCAAAGTATGACTAAAATACACTGAATTTCTACGAGACATATCAATGTTTACCATAGGTTTTCAAAAGTTTAAGTGTATCAGGTATCAGAGGCTGATTTTGGCAGAATATCATTTAAATTTTCACAGTACTAATACATTTTTAAAATCACTTATTCAATATTAATATACTTATATAATAGCAGCTACTTTATACTCAAATTTAATATATTTCAAAAAGAAATATATTTTATTTATTTATAAATAACACTATTTTCCACAGAGGGAAAAACTTGAAAAAAATTGTTTTCTTGGCTGCTGGATATTCATACTTGTATATTTGGTTAGCATGTCCGAGATTTACCTTCCTACTGAAATATTATAAATAATTATAAAAGTTTGAGTCTCACAGAGATGTATACACCCAAGAATAGTCACAGAGAGATGCTACGGGTTAGGGATAAATTAAATTATCAAAGGAGAAATTCACAGAAGGAAGAATTTTTACAATTCTGAATTTACACAACATTAAGGAACTCAAAGCATTTGGTTTATTTCAGAGTTTATGATGCCATTTTTCTGTTGCAAATTTTTTTGGTCTATGGAAAAAATTCATTTGTACCTACACCTTAGATAATTTTAAAAGGAAAGCAACAGAGCAAGTTAGCACTTGAAGTTTTTTCATATGGTTTAGGAAAACAGAAACACTGGTATTTTAAAGTGTCTTAGAAATCACATAGTCTAGCTTCACTCCTGTTCTGGAGAGTAGTCGAGGATTAAGAAAGCCTACCAGGGGACCGGTGCTGAGAATACTTTAAGATGTTAGAATGTCTAAGCTTAAGTTCTTAGTTTGTGCCCAACAATATGATTTTAAAGGCAAAGCTTTAAGCAAATGGTAGCACTCGTTTACTATACACATCTCTTAGGTGTAGCACATTTTATATTACTGAAACATATCATTTTCCCTCAAATTTACTTTTTTTTTTTTAATTTTATATGCTTTATAAATAGAACACTGTGATTGTAACATAGGGAAGTAATGAAATATTCTGTTGTGATTAAATATATTGTACATTATACTCATTAAATCCCTGAACTTTTTCATATACAGTTAGTGAAGTAAAATTTAAAAACACACCAGTTAAAACATACCATTAAGAATGTTATCCAAATGCCTCTTAAACACAGACAGGCACGGGGCATCAACCACCTCTCTAGGAAGTCTGCTAGTGTCTAATGTTAATGCTCTCTCAGTAAAGAAGTTTTTCAGAAGGTCTAGTCTGAACTTCCCCTGACACAGCTTTGAGCCCTGCCATGCATCCTGTCACTAGATACCAGGGAGAAAAGATGAGCACCTCCGTCTCCACTTTGCCCTCCCCAGGAAGCTGTAGAGAGCAATGAGGACACCTCTAAACCTTCTTTTCTCCAAGCTGTTGTGGTTTATCACCGGTAGGTACCTAAGCACCACAGAACCGATCTCTCACTCCCCTTGCTCAGAAGGACAGGAGAAGAAAATACAATGAAAAAGGTCGAGGTCACCAATTAATGTCATGGTCAAAACAGAATCAGCATAATTCCTAGGAAGAACAAGCTGATGAGGCCATCTACAGGCAGATAGGAGCAGCCTCACATCGCAAGACCTGGTCCTCATGGTGGACTTTAACCACCTTGATAGTTGTTGGAGGGACAGCACAGCAGGGCATAAGCATTCCAGGAGATTCCTGGAATGTGTTGATGGTAACTTCCTTCTCCAAGTGACAGAGGAGCCAACGAGGATAGGTGCTATGCCGGACCTTGTTCTCACCAACAAGGAGGGACTTGTGGGGAATGTGAAAGTCAAAGGCAGTCTTGGCTGCAGTGACCATGAAATGGTGGAGTTCAAGATCCTTAGGGCAGCGAGGAGGGGAGCACAGCAAGCTTGCTACCCTGGACTTCAGGAGAGCAGACTTGGCCTCTTCAAGGATCTGCTTGGTAAAGTACCATGGGACAAAGCCCTGGAGGGAAGAGGGGCCCAAGAAAGCTGGTTAACATTCAAGGATCACCTCTTCCAAGCGCAGGAGCAAGGCATCCCAACAAAGAGGATGTCAGGCAAAAACACCAGGAGGCCTGCATGGATGAACAAGGAACTGCTGGCCAAACTCAAACACAAAAAGGAAGCCTACAGAGGATGGAAGTAAGAACACGTAACCTGGGAGTAATAGAGACATTGTCCGAGCAGCCAGGGATCAAGTTAGGAAAGCTAAAGCCCAGACAGAATTGACTCTGGCCAAGGACATCAAGGCCAACAAGAAGGGCTTCTACAAGTATCTCAATGACAAAAGGAAGAGTAGGGAAAATGTGGGCCCTCTCCTGAAGGAAACAAGAGACCTGGTTACCTGTGACAGTGAAAAGGCTGAGACTTTGCCTCAGTCTTTACCTGCAAGACTGGCCTTCAAGAATTCCAGATCCCAGAGGCCAGTCTGAATGGCTGGANTTCAAGAATTCCAGATCCCAGAGGCCAGTCTGAATGGCTGGAGCAAGGAAGA
>VXAA01004710.1:0-118142 GCA_013399115.1 Anseranas semipalmata
GCAGTTGGACTCCATGATCTTTGTAAATCCCTTCCACTGAGCTATTCTTTTTTTTTTTTTTTTTAAACCAAAAACAAATTAAGCAACTGTTTGCACCACCTCCACAGCTTACTGCCCACACAGCTGTCTCACTTTATTTACAATCATATCACTCACTGTTCACTTCATTAGTAGGTTTTTGTTCTCTCTTCCTTTGCATTTAAGGCAGTGAGATTTGAGGTTTCCAGTCTTCTGTGGTGGAAATAACAAATAATAATCGCTAACAGTGTCTCCCAAGGGTAAATTTCAAACACTGGCTTCCTACAGGCTGTGTTTTTCTCACCTAGCCACAGTGGCTGTGGTGTGGGACCAGCATTTAGATCATTCTCTCTGCTGCTGCAACAGCTAGACTACTCTGTCTTCTTCTGCCTGCCTCTTCTAGAGGTGATAATAAGTTTTAAAGGTTTGCTGCTCATCTTCTCTCTGCCATGAAGAAAATGTCTTGTCATGGCTTTTCAGTTTATCTACTATTTCCATGTGTAGTGGGTTATAACTTGTTTCCTAAACTCAGAACTCCTGCTTCTGTTGCTGAATCAGCTGGTCTTTCATACTGCAAATGATACTCTTAAAATTAAAGCTCCTATAAAGTTATGATTTCCTTTTTTTCAGTGTTCTAATTGGTCTAGCTGGATTATGTTAATTATTTCTGATCAAAACTGCTTAATTAGCATGTCAGGTCAATTAGCGAGGGCCTTTGGGGTTTCAGATAGTTATTTTATTTTTACTTTTAGTTATAGTGTAGGCAATCCACTGTTACACATTTTATGTTTCTAGAAATATCCCTGAATTAATGAAAACTTAACAGACTGGGATATAAGAAAATGCTTCATAAGCATCCACCAATATCTTACACTGGGGATCACTGGAACTTAAAATGCTTCTTTAATGCTTCATCATTGAAATCAGTCTTGAAAGCAGAGTTCACGGCCTTGCAGCTGCCTCACAAGGGGAGAAGCACCAGGAGAGCTATGTACTACCCCAAGTCTGAGGGACGAGGATTAAAACAGAGAAAGCTACAACCACAGGAGTTCTCCCTTCCTGTCCATAAAATGCAGGGATAACAATAATTTCCCATCTGTGAGATCCATTTCAGGAACCCCTTGTAAAACACTGAAAGGCTGCTAAATGTTATGTTTATTTCTCGCAGATAACTTCTTGTAATACCTATTCATAATCAGAGAAGCCTTTAGATTACATTGGCATAGAGGCTGTCAAATAAGAACTGTCCACAGATGTAAGTTTTTTTTTTTTTTATATAATATTCTAAATACTTGATTTATTTATGTGAGTGTAGGGTTTCATCAAAACATCTGTCTCCTTAATTGAGCTAGTAATTTTACTTCAGTCCTCCTCTTTGTTCAGTCCAGCAAGCAATTTCCCAGCCTCATCTCCCATCTCATATATCCACTTTTGATCTGATTATTAGCATTTAATCTTCTACAACATTCAGTGTATGATATTCAAACCCAGTCTTATTTAAGGAAGTAATACCTTCTGGTGTGCTGGGTGTCACACGTTTTCCTTTCTAAGGTAACAATTTTATCTTATGTTCTTGAAAGTTATTTGCTCTCCATTTTTCATCTCCTTCCTCCCCCCTTTTTTTAACTGGCATATGACTTCTCATAAGAAGATATAAATGGAAATGCAAATGCAGAATGAAAATTGAGGTAGGCATAGATTTACATAAGAAAAATGCCAAATGAGCAAGCACTGGGGGATTTAACTCAGACATACTTGATTTACCTGATTCCAAAGAAGCTTATACCTCTAGGTGTCTAGTGGATCCTTCCAGAAGTGCTGGATACCCTGGCCTTTCCTTAATCCATACACAATTCTCTGAAATCATTCCTAGAGGCCAACTGTTCAAACCGAGATCTGGATGGGAACTGCCACGCGTTGCTGTATATCTGGATTCATCTGTCTGACAGCCTGGTCTTCATGCTAATCAGTCCAGGTCACCCTGTGCACCTAATCTGCTAGCTACAGACTCTGCAGGTGGGCGATCAGCTGCCTTGGTAAGCCTCAAGCATCAGGGAGGTATAGTTAAGCAGGCTTTGTACTAATTGCTTTTAGTTCTGTTCCATGGATGGCCCTTCAGCTTGGAGCATGGTGCACATGCACAGCATGAGAGGCAAGCTGGAGAACAGAAGTATTGCAGTTTGCTCTGATCACTTCCGAAAACAAATAGGTAATTTCTGGGCCACCACAGACAAAACCTTTGGTGCATACATACATGCACATACACTTTTTGCTCTGAAACTTAGTTGGGAATACAGATCACTGAGACAGACTGTTCACAGTTTACAAACATTTAAATATGAAAAATAATAATAATAAATAAATAAATAAATAAAAACAAACAAGAAGTGGCACGTGACCTGATATCCAGGAAGTCTATAATGGAGGATCATAGTGCACAGACCTGCTAGCAGTGGGTTGGTCTACTGAGAGGACTGATCAACCTGTGCTGCCATAGCACGTTCACCATAATGCTGCTCCTTCCTTGCTTATGCATGACTTTCCATCAGCTATTTCCAGATAAATTCCTAGGGATCAGTTCTAAGCTTTTTCCCAAACACAACTGAGCATTATATTGGTTTGCAGCTATAACCAAGCAGAAGTGGTGAACAACAGGTAAACAAGTCACATTATAAACACTGCTCACCCTTTCTCAGGTGGTCACCTTCCTGCTCTCACACCTGCATGGTTGCAGCTATCAAAAGAGCTCAAACAAAGAGCCTTTTAGCAAACCAAAAAAATATTCAGTACAAGTGTAGCACAAAACCAATAAAATAAATGGCCTTCCTGCACCTCTCATTTAGTTGCCTTTCCATAGGACTTGGTCAGCAGCTCTGTCTGCCTCCCAGCCTTCATCCCAGACACATCCATTCCTCACTGCAGGAATCAAGGAACCAGATTATCAGAATCAACACCCCTTTTCAACAGCTAACAGTCTAGAGTAAGCATTCCTCATTTTGATAAATCAAGGCTTAAAATTTGCTAGAAAACAATTAAGGATTTGTTGCTGCGTCTTTCAAGTGTATGCTTATTTTGTCCTTATCTGTGACACCACTAAACACCCCATCTGCTTGTTTCTAACTACAGTCCTGTCCTACATTAACAGTCTGTCTCAAACACCAAATTATCATCATTAGTCCTAGGTGCTTCACGTATGTAACATAATTAATCTCTCAAATTAATATGCAATAGGAACTGAAAAAACATGACATTCTGAGCTCAAAGTCATCTCTGAGTAGCACGAAAATGGGACACAACCAAATTTACTGTTTAGGTCTTCTTAGTTCAAACCTTTCCTACAGTTACATTAAGAAAATGTGCTTCATTTGGGTCTGATATATGGCAATATTTTAAGTAGATTTTTTCTTCTATGTAAATATATTCAAGGGCCATCAACAATCAAACTCTGGTCCCTGAAGTACAAACCAGTACTCTATTTTTCAAACAGTGTAACATAACTAGAAATTCCATAATTATGCAATAAATTAAGAAGACTTCCTTTGTTTTCTTTCACTCTTTAATTTCATTCATATTATAGTGCTCTCATGATGTCCAAATAGACTAAAAATAAAAATAAAATTAAAAAAGGGCTGCTCACCAGCAATGATTTACACATCAGATGAGCAGGTAATATTGTTTAGAAAATTTTAGCAACAAACACTGTCATTGTACTTACTGTATTCACATTGGATGAGTTGGAAAATTGTGGCTTCTTTTTGTTTTCTAGCAAATAGCTTTTATTTTAGTCCTGCTTCTTTGCTGTGGGATTGGATGTTGGGGGGGTGTTTTATTTCAGAACTGATTAGGATTGTGAATTGGTAATTTTGGGACCTGATTGCTAACAGCCGAGACATTATGGGGACATTCTGCACAGGAAGATTTGAAATGGCTGAGGGAGAACTGCTCCTAGTGATTAATAACACCTTTGCTCTACACTTCCTCCAGGCAACATGCTCTGAAAATAGTGTAAATAGCATGCAGAAGGCTTTGGCTGTGCAGCCAGGCTCAGCTGAGGGCAAGGGGTTGTGTGTGGTCTTCAAGCCCTTACAGAACAGGGAGGAAAATCTTTGCCAAAGATGCAGGAGATACGTGTTTTCTTTCTAACCCTGAAGGCCTCTGTGTGAGTGACCATCTAGGTACCAGTTTGTTCCAGGACCTGGAACATGAGTGCTTCCACTCTGACAGAGTGGTTGTGGTGGAGTTCAGCTGCCCACCAGGGTGAAACCACCACAGCTTCCAAGTGGTCTCTCCTAGGTGACCAGCCCCACTGCATAAACTGGCAATGACCAGGTATGTGGGTTATTTTGTTTTTTGTTTTTGTTTTTTAAATGCAAGAAACTAAATCAGATTGTTTTCAAACATGGCTCCAGGGTTTAGTCCTTCAGTTATTCTGAAGAAAATGCAGGAGAATGCATTCAGGAAGATGGATAGTTTGGGGGCAGCTCTTCTTATCCCTGATAGTGCAAGTGTGGTGGCTGGGCTTCTCCTTACTTAACATGCTGACACATCACAGTGTTACAACGTCTGTTTTAGTATGATTCCGGCACCCAGCCCATACTGATAAAACAAAGGCAGCTCCCCTTAATCCTCTACAGAATCCTGGGGCCATGCTTCCCTGCCATGCATTAACACAGCCCACCCGGCTACTTAGCCTGTCACCAAAATCAGTCTACCTGCATGCATATGCATTAAAATGTCTTGAAAATGCTTTTAAAGTTTCTTTCTAATGGTCCTCGCACTCTGGTTCCACTACAAGCAGTTATGTCAAAAATAGCAGACTTATTCCAGAAGTAAGTGAATGTGTAACCGATCAGAGAACTGCCAGTATGAAGTACTTACCGTGGAACTATCCTGCCGCTGTGCCGGTCTCCTTGTGATCCCACGCTGCAGCTGTGCACTGGGAGCAGGCTCTTTCCATGTAGCAATGCACCCTTCAGCCAGAGGGGAGGCCAAACCTGCTTGCGTGAGGGATGAGAGCACTTTAATGCCTTTCACATGTTGTTATTGGTCTACGTTCATTAATCTTAATTAGCGACAGGAAAGGAAATCACCAAGTGATCTTACAAAGGTTAGTTCTGTCCCCAGCTATAACCATTCAGAGCAAACCTATCCCTCTCCAATAGCTGGGAAGAATTAATTTTCTATATTCAGAAACTGAAATAGAAGCAGGACCAACACGTACCTGGAGGCACAGCACAGCAAACATCTAGACGATCCATTAGGAAGTGGAAGTCTTTCTAATTACAGAACCTGCTGTAACCATCCACTCAACACAGCAGAGCAGGAGTAGTTCAAAAAGGCAAAAGCATTAAGCTCCAAAAATTTAAGAATCTGATAGGCATTAGATGGCTCACCACTTCTGGGTTCTTACAAGCAAACAAAGCTGTATTCAGCTTTGAATGAAAATGCCTTTTTTTCTCCTTGAGAAAACATAATGAGAATGCAGCATCGTGGATTTTTGTTTGGGGTTTTGTTTTTGGTGTTTTTTTTTTCCTGTTTGTATAAAGTTTCATGCGCAGATTCTGTAACTTTTTATTGAGAAGTCTTCACAAGTACTCTCCCTTCAACAATGTATCTAAAGACATTTTGATGTGTAAAAGCTCATGAAGAGTGGTTAATGTGATAAAAGCAGAAGCTTGAAGCAATGACATCTAAAGAGAGTCTGTCTGAAGATCTTGAAATCAGATAGAATAAAGAGAAGGCTACAATGACAAATATGTTTGATCTTATGTACTTAAACAGAAAATCATTTCTGAGTCCTGTCTTATCCTATAAAAGAGCTAATGAATATCTTGGATTTAGATACATGTAGCTATATTTGCTACTGAGAAAATTACATACTTGCAATTGAACTAGCACTGTTTTGGGGGAGTCAGAGTTTATTTATTTAAAAACCCAAATCATCCACTTCATTCCTCTTCCCTTCTCTGCCTAAAAAAATATTCAAGTGGAAAACAGAACTTAGCTTTCTTGTACAATGAAGGGATTGATTCCTTATGGAAAAGCAATGAAATACGTAAAAAAATGAAGTAGTAAGATGAATTTGGGGTCAAGTAGGGAAGAGCAATGCACATAGAAGTGGTAAGCCGTTAAGTCAAGCGCAGTAACTGCAATGCAAGTACACCATTTTCGGGGGGAAGGGCAGGTAATTAAGGTGAGAGATGACAATTTCTGTGGCATTAGACCTTATAAATGGAGAATATGGAGGGATAATATGGAGTGAGCCCTAAAACTGTAATTTCTGTATTCAGTCTGGAGCTCACAGATCAAGACAAGCAGAGGGCTTGGAAACAAGGAGGTAATGATGATGATCCAACTGACCTTAAATTTATCAGTGGACTTGTATAGGCACAGACAAGCTTAGATCTAGAATCTCTCCTTTAAAAACACAGGATCCATTCTTGCAGAATTAAAGGAAAATTGCTTAGTATTTGTTCATATTTTGAAATACTTCTTCCCGCAGCCTATAAAACATGTAAAGCCTTTAAAATAATTTTTACACAAGAAAATTAATTTTTCTTGTCTGCATTCAGGAGGTGCCTGGTTCAACCCTTCCAACTACAGTAAGCTTTTGGTATAGCATGGCCCTGATTCAGCAAAGCGTTTAAGTAATTGCTTTACTGCAAGTGCAGCAGAGCCCCACTGATGCAACTGGAATTACAGATACTTAAAGACCCAAAGAACTCTAAGTTCCAAGTTCAGAGGGAAGAGGGCTTTGAAACTAAAGCATGGTGCATTAGAAAAATTCATCTCTACTAGCTCCTACCCCTGTTCCTTCATTTTTCAAAGAGGTGCCAAGGGAAGCATAGAAGGCTGAGACTGCAGTCTCTGGCTACTCATCCACCTGGCCAACAAGCAACCCAGTTTGTGTTTACTAGCACACTCCCTTCCTTGCAAACCTGCTTTTCTGTCCCCCACCACTCTCTGAAGGACCTATAGGTCATGTTTGGTTAACTACTGCTGTCTCCGTCCAAGCCAAGACATAACAGTCTCCACATGTTCTTGTGAGCAACTCAGTGGTGGAGCTCAGCTACCGAGCAGGGCTCTGCAGCCACCATGAGACACCCAGACAGTGAGGGTGCCTCTGGGCTCCCTGTCCAAACGCAAAGTACCCGCATAAACAAAGACTATGAAGAAAGTATCAGCAGTAGATATACATCAGTGGGGCTGGGGCCACCTAGGCCACTGTGCATGGGCTCCAGTCAGCGAAGAGAAGCAGTTTTAATATTATTTTAGAGCCTCTCCAATTCCTTATGTATCCACATCTCTAGGATTACACTCAAGTTACACTTGATTGTACAATATTTGCATTCCACTTGCTAATTCATGTTGCTTGTTCTCTCTAATCTCAACATCGCAGCACAAATCCCTTTCATGCTCTATTTCCTGTGCAGTGCAGCCTCCTGGTTTTGTGGCCAATGTTACTTTTCCATTGAATGTAATTTTTGGAGTAGACTACAGACAGGCTTTAACTTTCTCTCACCTGCCCTACTCCTCAGGAAGAGCTGCACAAACAAAAGGCAAAGGAAGTTTTCTATCACCTTTTTAATCAACTTACAGGCTACTGAAAAGGCCCTACTAACTTCTGTTCTTTCTCGTCTAAGGCCTGATTCAAAGCTGGTGGGAGCTGTTACGTTCATAGCATTGTGGAGAAAACTACTGGCCAGCAGATGAACAACAGAGACATAAGGCATCACTGTGAACGTACCAAGGAGTCAGTCAAGAAGACAAGATACAGTCCTCTGAAGGCAGCCTTACACCTTCATGGATAGAGTCAATGAAGAGGAGGTAAAGATGAGTCCTAAAGGTGGTAGGGGAGCAGAAGAAAGGTCCATGAGGAAAGCAGAATAAGTCTGTGGAAAGCCATGAAGGGAGGCAGGGGCTTTGCAAGGTACTTGCAAACAAGATGGTGAAGGGTCTAGAGTGCACGACATATGAGGAGCAGCTGAGGTCACTTGGTTTGTTCAGCCCAGAGAAGAGGAGGCTGAGGGGAGGCCTCATGGCGGCCTTCAGCTTCCTCACGAGGGGAGCGGAGGGGCAGGCGCTGAGCTCTGCTCTCTGGTGACAGTGACAGGACCCAAGGGAACAGCATGGAGCTGCAAAAGCACTGATCTGAAGTGGCAACTGGAGGAGCATCTACAGTGACATTTGTACAGCTGAGTCCCAGCCTTGCATCCTGGCCTTTTACTTTTCCCTCAACAGATGGACAGCAACAGGGAGTTATTTTCAAAATTGAGTTCATGTGCTGACAAGTTACAGATATAATCTCTCTTCCTGTAGGACTGACAGAATTGTTCTGCACCTTCACTGAATACAGCAAAAGTCATCAGGAATTTAGACAAAAAACAGAGCCGAATCCTACCATGCCACGCTTTGAGCAGTTTCTGAACACACAGGAGGTAAGACAAGAAATGAGCAGCCATTTAAAGCATGTGCTGCTGTTAATGCTCACTATCTCCACTTCAGCCATGTATCAACTATTAAGCATATACTATAAAGTGGGCTGGGACATCATTGGATATTTCCTTCCCCCCTCCACATTGCAAACAAGTAAAAAAGTTCATGAATAATTTTTTTATTATAAATCACCCAAAAAATGCATTGCTGCATCTCCTGATATATGTAGGAAAGATACCTTTGTAAGGAAATGAAGGAGAACTAAAACTTGTTGCCCCACAGCCAAGAGGAAAAAAACATACAGTTTTCTGTATGAGCAGAAAGCAAATACTGAGGGAGTAAAAGTGAATATATCAGAACTTCATTGCATGTTGCCACGCACATGGACGAGGCATGATTTAAAGAGTTACGGTGTCGCTGAAGCTGGGGACACTTCTCTTGATGTCTGTTGAGAATCACTGTTATATAACAGCACTGAGAAATGTCAGAGAGCTCCAGCAAAAATATATCTTGGAAAGATTTTTCATTACAGGTGGTCCAAATTATGCTGCACAACACAGCCTGTGTTCCCTCCTACAGCATTCTGCAGGTTGTGTATGTAAGAAATCCTATATTCCCTGCTATAGAACTAGGAAATGGGTCATGAAATCATTTCTTAGTGTACAGTCAGCAGATATAAAACTGATGAATGAGCCTTGACTCAACATGACTTTGTCTGGGTGCCAAACCAGACCTTAACCAGGACAGGCCAAGATCTAACAGTTCTGATGTGACATTACAGATGCCACAGAAAAAAACAAAAACTGAGTGGATATTTTGGGCAATGTTCATCAGTGGCAGCTGACAGCTTCTTACACAGACAGATGTGCTGGTTGAGGTTAGGTACATTTAGCTGTGACATTGTTTTAATAAGAACAGGCCTGCATGACAGCTGCAGAAAGTGTCAGCTGGTCAGCAGAGCCAAAGGAGTTAAGAGGCTTTTTCTGGGGACACCACGCATACTGAAAAATCATAGAACCATAGAATATCCCGAGTTGGATGAGACCCACAAAGACCATTGAGTCCAGCTCCTGGCTCCACACAGGACTACACAAAAATCAGACCCTATGTCTGAGAGCCATGTCCAAACGCTTCCCGAACTCCAGCAGGCTCAGTGCCATGACCACTTCCCCGGGGAGCCTGTCCCAGTGCTCGACCACCTCTCGGTGAAGAACCTTATCCTAACAGCCAGCCTGACCCTCCCCTGTCGCAGCTCCATGCCATTCCCTCGGGTCACAGAATCCCAGAACGGCTGAGGTTGGAAGGGACCTCGGGAGATCATCTCGTCCAACCCCCCTGCCAAGCAGGGTCACCCAGAGCACGTTGCACAGGATCGCATCCAGGCGGGGTTTGAATATCTCCAGAGAAGGAGACTCCACAGCCTCTCTGGGCAGCCTGTTCCAGTGCTCTGCCACCCTCACAGTACAGAAATGCTTTCTCATATTCAGCCAAACTTCCTGTGGTTCAGTTTGTGCCCGTTGTCTTCACTGCCCCTTGTTGCCCCCGTGTAGCTCTTTCACAAGTCCCGTGCTACAACCAGTGGCCTGTTCTGGGTATCTCCAGGTTTTAGGCAATTGAAGTTCAAGTTTCAGGCCTTGAGGTTCAGTTTCTGGCTCTGCAACAAGTTAATCTAAGACTCTTTTAAGCAAATCTCTTGATTCCTCTGCAAGACACAGATAACGATCCTTTCTGTTTAAACAGTAGGAGGCTTAAAGAAGAACAGCAGTTACTGTATGTAGGTATAGATCCTAACACAGCGGGACCTCAATGTTAGCTCATCCTCATGCACTAGACCATTGAAATTCATTTCAGCTCTCTCTCCAAGTTGTCAGCATTGTCTGGCCAAGATGCCTGGAGGCATTTCAGGGGTAGGAACCAGACATTTAAAAATATTACTTGCGTTTTGTGCTAAAAAAGCTAACCATTCTGGGACAAATGAATTGATACTACTGTCCCAAGATCACCGCCACTACACTGTATTCATTCATAGCTTAGGCACTTACATGAAATTGCCGACCTCTCCACTTGTTCACCTCTTGTTCTCTGAAGTGACACCATCTGCATGCTAACTGGTATATAGGACACAGCCGTATTTTTACTCTTTTCTAGAAAAAAAAAGATGGGGTCAATTATCCTATCCCTTAGACTAGAATACCTTCTACGTAATGGTGAGCCACATACTTTTTTGCTTTACCTGTTTGTCATTTTATACTGGCTCATGGGAAAACATTAACAGAATACCTGTTTCCGCCTCTAAATTAAGGGCTAGGTTAAATCATATCAGTGCCCTTAAAAGATAACTGCACCAATTTTCCCTTCTTACATTTCTGTCACTAATTCAAAATTATAAAATACATAATTATACTGCAGAGTGTTTCATTCTCTCTTGTATAGTACTTAAAATGTTTTGTTCGCTTACCAAATGTTTTGTTTCAATATTTGTGGTCTGCAGTCTTTTCATGTGTCTTGGAATATCAGAGATTCTCCAAAAAATCCTTTCAAAAGTCTTTATTTCTGAAACCACCTTTTTGTGTTTCTTCTTTTCATGCTGCTCTCCATACTACATCTTCACAAAGTCACCTGTGTTTTTTTTAATCAATAGTGGTGCTTAGAGTTTAAGAATAACAGATTATATTTTACTTGTGAGCACAAGGTGTGCATTATTTCCTCCCTCCAGTGTTGCTTAATTCCTCGTGGAAACTTTTCAGGAGGTTTTTTTTTTCTGTCATCTTGAATAAAACATTTCTGATGTCCTTCCTTTGTCATCTCTACTTGTAGCTTTCAGTTAAGGCAGTAGCCCTTGACCTTCCTGCAGTCAGCTGAACAACAAACAGTTATTAAATAATGTGCATTTCCCTTTTTAAATGTATTGCTACTTCTCATAGTCATAAAAAAAAAAAATCAGAAACCCTCACAGAGCTTCAACCAAACCACTGGAACCATTTGGACAAAATGCCTCTTCTCTGAAAGATATTTTTCTCGATTTCTTGAGCAGGGGATGAGGGTGAGTGCAACACAAGTATGCAGAGTTGGGGCGAGGAGGGCAGTTCGGGGACTGGAGCCTGCAGGATGTGGAATTTTGTGTTTTGCAAATCATTGAGCTGTAACCAAGGCAGGACAGGAGATCTCTGCCACACTGTGGTCTCTTGGGGAGCACTCCATTTAAAAAAATGAGCTGGAAGAGTATGGTCTAGTGTGAGGTTAAACTGTAGTACTGAAAATGGTCAAACCAAAACTCATACTGAGCAGTAAGCCATGGATTTGGTTGCCTTTTCTACATGCAAAAGACAGTTCAATGTACAGAGGCTTCCAGTGTTATAATTGTTGAGCAAATAAAAATATGGAGGGTTATTTTCTACTGCTCTTTCTCAAAAAATCAAGGTGGGGAAAGGAATCATCTTCTTGGTCTCATTGCTGTGGGCAAACTGCAGTTCAGGAACCAGTCTCTGCCTTCAGAGGACGATGGTGCCGGTCTGCTCCTTCCAGCCTGGCTGTGAGCCGCAGCACTCCCCTGGAGGATGCAGCGAGTGACTGGTGTAGTGCTATACAAATGTGATTGCTTTGTTGATCATCAAGAATGATGACTTGCCATTCACAAGCAGTGTGCTGGAAAAAAGAATTTTTCATGGGATCATTTCTAGTTTACAATTTAACACAAAACCTGTTAAAGCACAAAAGCAGTCTGTTATAGTCCAGAAACACTGTGCACAGCAACTTTTGGTGTTTATTTATGAAAACAATACAGTGTGGTTCCAGTGGGAACTGATCAAGTTGCATAAAAGATTTAAGAGTCCATTCTGTAGCTGTAATAATGCTTTTAGCACTTTCTCAGATCCTTCTCTATATTCCAACAGAGTGGCTTGTGCTAGTTTATCTTTTGGACCATAAAGCATTTTATGCCTTCAGTATTTTGGAAGTGGTATCACGATAAAACAGATTTAACCCACAAAATAATACACACATTTTCTGTTTGGAAATGTGTTAAATCTGTTTTTGGGAAACTACCTGCATGTGAAACTATTAGCACAGTATTGGTAATACCCTGGAATATCACTCTAAAAGTGATGGCAGGTTCTTGTTAGCCAGTAATCCTGTTTTAACACAACTCTATTGAGAAATTCATCATTGAAAAATTATGTTCAAGAAAAAATATGCTGAGTCCTCTCTGAGACTTTAAGCAATGTATTTTTTTCTTTTAAATTTAATCTAAAGAGTTTTTGCAGCCTTTTATGAAATGAAAACTGAGGTTTTCTCTTTTTTTTTCCTAAGTTCTTCTTAAAAAAAAAAAAAAAAAAACAACAGATTTCTTGAGCCATACCTGGGTTTTTCTAAATATTCAACAGGTAAATATGTTAAAATTAACAATAAAAATATCCATATTTAAAATAATAATAATGCAGGCAGGGTGATACTGTCCTTGGTTAATGTTTGCAGTGTGTGTCATAAGGGAGTATGGCTGCAGACAGGGCAATTTCAATGTATTTCAATGTATTATTCCTGCAAAGAGAATTCAGGTATCGTAGCTGGAGTGAAGCATTAACATCAATATCCACGCTTTAATAGGTACATGAGAAATAACTCCCTCTGCAGTGCTTAGAAGGAAGTAATTCCATTTAGGACTACATAAATTTTCAGTTTGTTAATTAGGTTAAGAGAGGAAAAATAACATTAGGAACTTTCACAGGAGTTACTATTAGCTTCAAAATTGTGAAGGAATTGAAAGTGAGTTTTGCTATCCAGTAAGTTTGGCAACCAGTTCCACTTCCAAATCAGAGACCCAAAGCACTGAAGTCTTCTATTAGATGTTCCCATTTCGCTCCAGCAGTATTAACTACTTTTTTCTCCATTTTTTAATCATTTGGTTTTCATTGCCATTTCTTGAAGACAGTTTTTGAAATGCTTATCCAAATACATAACAGAATTATTCTGAAACCTGTCATTTTAGGAAGCATTAGCCAGAATAGACATACTCAGCCCAGGCATGCCAGGTCATACGCAGGAATTACTTCAGAGAAATAGAAAGTAGCTAGAGACATTTAAAATGTCAGGTCCCCCTTCAAAAATGACTTGCTGAGATCACGACCTCACAGGACCCCGGGTACTGCCGTTAGCAGGATCACCAGTTGCCAACAGCTGATGAGATCCAGTGAATGTCACTGAAAAATGAAATACTTCCGGAGCGTAGAAGAATGGTCAGGAATATTTTTGGTAATGCAGATGGGAGATTTTCTAAATCTGAAATTAGCTTTCTATCAGAAAAGTTCTGTCAGGTTCAAGAGGGAGATTAATGCCCTCCCTTACTTCACAAACTGATGCTTCAGGTGCACGCACAGGAGAAGAAAGCCTTGAAAAGTGTCTTTTGAACTCCCACCTCAGGATCCCGAGATAGATGAAGAGAGAATGAAGACTTCAACTTAGCCCTTAACCTTTCACAGGTGAAAACATTTTTGCTCATCTGTCTTTATCTTGAATGTGAAGGCCTTGGATCACTTCCGAAAGTGGCCATGAATTTCCAGCTCAATACTTACTTCAGCGAAAAAATGCCCTGCCCTCTAATTCTAACCTACTGAAGTGCCAAAGCTGGTAGATAGCTCAGACCTATCCCTTGCTTATGAAGGGATGCCTGCCCCTCAAAATGCTACTTTCAGACCTGGGTTACTACCCTTGTCCATTGTATTCACCACATATCAGTTAAATAGAAATTTGGACAAGGCAACAATGGCCCCATGCATGACTTGTGGTCAGTCCTAGAGACGGTACCTAGATTTCACCTCTCAGCATATTTCTGTAGGCACTAACCCTCTTTCTGAGGTTTCTACTCCCCAAAACCCAACTCTGCGGCTTGCAGTGTTTGCAACAGATGAGCAAAGCAACAGTTTATCTCAGGTGCAGGCCAATACATGAGAACTAACATTAACCTTGGTGTAATCCCTGCCCACTCTCTCCTTGCTGTCAGCTGAAAGCTGGCAGCTCTCACATTTGCTATCCAGCCAGCGATCACGGACAGTTCTCTGAGCTTTTGAACGAGGCCCAGTTTAACATGGCAATCTCAAACCAGAGCAGGTAGGATTTATTTGGGGGCAGGCATGCGAAGCAGTCCCCTTCAGAAGACTCTCATCAGGCTCTTTGTGGCCAAGGGTCCCTGTGGACCAGGCTTACTAACCCACAGGGATTGTGATGGGGGAAGCAGTCCTGGTGTAATCATACTTGCCACCTTCCTTAGGGGAGCAGAAAGCAGAAGAGGGGGAAATCGAGGGTGTGGATACAAAAAGAAAAGGTTGAGAACTGCTGCTCTGATCTCAGAATGCAACCTCCCTTTTCTGTAGCTTGTCTGAGTGGGTACCGAGCAACTCAGGGATGGGTGGGGGTCACTGGCACAGAGTATCCTGGCATGAATAAACAGCATCACTTACGAGACAAGGCAGTCACAATTGCAGGATACACAACACAAGTACAAGGTACAGACCTCAACACACTTCAGGAGTCAGCTCCATGGTGGGCACAAGAGCCTCCAGCTATACTTGGAGCTTCCTTTTGGTTTTTGGTCCCTGCCTGTCATCTGCAGCACATACTGAAGGGAACAGCATGCACCTCATTATTTAGATTTACCGTTCTATTTGCAGCACTTTAGAGCAAAGCAAAAGGGTTTAATAATCCTCTCCCCACCAACTGAGGGCTAGGGAAATCGGTGGGAAACCACAGCCCCACTGCTTGCTTCCCCTGGCGGCAGGGGTTTGTTTTAGCTGCTGTCTGCCTGATACTGCTTTGTGTTCTGAGAGGCATTCGCTGCAGTCACTTGATGATTTTGTGTGTAGAGCAGGCATCTGATCAGACTTTTAACCGGGGGGAGGGAAGCAAAGCAGAATTCTGGTGAGTTAAATTACCTTCTGCTGCATACAATCATCCAGCATAACACAGCTCAGCAATAACATTCATGTTGCCATTAATAGAAAACACTTCCATTGCACTCCAGAGATTTTTTTTTTTCTTTTGGTATGGAAGTGATCCATTCAGACTGGAGCTGCCTGAACAAAGCCTAGGGGCTTAGACACCACCAGCAGCATCTCTCTAAATATCTCTGCCTTATCGTGTCGTCTCTACATTTACTTGAAGGAAATGTGCCAACTGCTGAAGCTATAGTGCTCTGTGTATATAAAACACACACTTAGCTGAGTGGCCCTGTGGGGTGACATGAGTTATTTGCTGATTTACTTCAAGTAAGTCATGATAATACTTCAAGAGAATTGTCTTGGCTTCAACAAAATGTGTCAAAGCATTTTTACATAGAACACTTCATCCGTGCCTCAATCCCTCCTAGCATAAAGTGAAGAAAAAAATGTGACTATGCACTATGGTAGTAGAAGCCTGTAAATTTTGATTAAACACTTTTGGGTAGGGGGTACTACCATGCTTAAAGATGTCTTAAGTTTTCTAAATAGAGAAATGAAAGCTCATCTTGGAAGCTTTTGGTCATCTTGAAAAAGAAATGGAAATATAAACATTAATAATAATGATGATGATGTCAGAAGTCTAGAATCAACATTTGCCCTTTTATATTTATATATATGAACTGCTTCCACCAAGGTGACAGGTGCCTGTATTCCTCAGAGATAAAGACAGTAACATGCTGACAGCAGATAGTGATACCTGACTGAAAGACAATCGAGTTGTCAGGCAGTCTGGATCCAGCTGAAGGAGTGAGCGGGGCTTGCACAGGCTGGAGACAGGTGGATGCAGCATTACAGTACCTCAGATGTTAAATTATTTTCCATCCTTCGTTCCTACAATGTTCAAGGGATAGTTACCCTACCTGGATAAAAGACAGCACCTCTTGAGTCATTTTATTACAATTTCTGTATTGTTTAATGATGGCTTGCATAGCTTAAGGCTGTCTACTTTGTTAAAATTAGCAACCATGCCTTGTGTTGGAAAAAGTCATCCTGTTTTCTCAACGAAGGTAAATCATTCAAAAACCAAGAAGGGATGCTGCAGCCAGCCCTTAATTGAATTTTGTGGCATTCTGAATGATAATGCATGAGTCTCCTCTCCAAATCAGGAATGAGGAATTATTACACAGAAGGATAAACAGGATAAAAATGAAAATTAATGCTCCTGGAAAACAAATCAAATATTTCTGCAAATCTGTTTACTGGCATTTCTGCTCGTAGACTCATAAGTTAAAAGTCTCTGTTACTGAACCCAGAACAATCAAAGATGATTATCCCCTAATTCCTTGCCTTTTTACTCCTGGTAAAAGACCATGAAGTTACATAGAGCATTGAAAACATTACTTTAAGCAGTATGGTAAATAGACTGAGCTTATTAACCTTTGTATAAACAAGTAAGGCAGGAGTTGGATTATGGAGGATAAGGCTCATGTTTACACACATTTATCTTACATAATTAGACATCGGGGAAGAGGGGTGTAAACCACAAGTACAGGAGAAGAAAAATTGATTTATTCTCTGAAATTGTCTGCCTTTTCCAGTGAGATCTAAAAGTAGACACTATCAAGTAATAATTTGCTATGTCATTTACATTTAGGAATGAAAGTGGCAATTACCAGCCCTCTTTATGTGTCAAAGGTTGCTAGACAAGGTTGGCTCAGCATTTTCACAGCAAAATACATTCAGGTCTTTCAAATTCAGACCTCTGTCTTAATTGGACATCAGAGGAGTCCATCATAAAATAAGTAGAAACAACAAAGGCAATCTAGTATATGGATAGCTCATGTGACAGTGTTATGGAAGATTAATGCTGGGAGACTTGCTCATTTCCCATTGCAGAAACTGAAGTCCTTCCTAAGGTTGTTACCAATTTGGAACACTTTTGTTGTTGTTGTTGTTGTTACTGGAAAGAGAAATAAAAATCATTTAAAAAAATTCTGATGTAGATCTACTCCACTACATATTTAACATTCTGTATGTTACAATGAGTTAATATTAGCTCATTAGCACTACTGATGAGATCCTGTGGGATACCACAAGATATTCAGGATTTAACTTAGCCTGTTTTCTGAATATCTTGTTCCTAAAAATGGATTTTATTGTTGAGTAGCTGTCTTCTCTAAGAGCAGGAATTTGTGCTATGGAAGGAGAGGGGGTGGTGGAGCAGAGACTGGACTCTGTTCCAGGTAACCTAAGGAAGCATTTTCTTTTTGCTCGGTCTGTTTCTTGCCACACCAACTGTTTACTCCGAATTTGAGCTAACAAGGCAACATTTTAAATGGCAGAGCTTGTAGTCTCTTGTAACAGCAAATTTACCTGGGTTTAGCAGACTTCTCATGTGCCCTTTCTCTTGGCTGAAAACAAACACAAGCAAAACATCAGAAAACAAAACTACAATTAACACTACAAGAACTACAATGAAAAAAACACTTTAATCTCTGTAATTAAATTTTTAAAAAAAGAAGTTTGGGCTCAACAAAATACATTATAAAATAGTTGAAGCATAGAGGGTCACCCCTGCTAAGAGTTTAGATATGTCTGTGAAATACCATGAAAAAGAGTTCCTGATGCTTTTGCTTTTCCTGTCAAGGATATTTTTGCACAGCTCTGATGCCTTGGGAGTCTATTTGTGGGAATGCAGGGAGAGCTGTTTCCTTCCTGGATGCCAAAGATTTTTGTGGGGTGTTTTTTATCACTTCCTATCCTTCAAACATGTCTAGTATTATCATGTCTAAGTCCACTTAAACGGGAAGTGCTGTTTACCACACTCCATAGTCTACTTTACATGAGTGTTTGGCATGTTTGTATAAGTGAAGCAGATGTCAAAATATGTTTTTTGTAGAGTCTGAAGCCAAGTGGTTAGGTAGAGAGTAACCGACTGGCACTGTTGCAATTCCATCTAACAGCAAACTTGTCCTGACTGGGGTTTAGGTCTTTCCTGGTGTTTGTGAGCCATCTATGCAGTTTTTCATTAGCAAAACCCACTACCTGGAGCATTGCATTTTGCAAATGTTTTCTGTTATTAGGAATTAATTGAAGACAAGACAAGGGGCAAGTCTGAGCTCTACCAGTTGCTGTTCCCATACATCTCACTATTCACAGTGGTAAGCATTTTCTCAAATGAGCATATCTGAAAACCAGGCTGTGAACTAAATTAAGGAACTTTAAAAGTGCTGGGACTAGGCAGTGCCTCCTGCTCTAAGAAAGGAGACCACTTTTATTGAAGAGGCTACGTGAGGCCACAGAAATCCGGCCTGGGCTGTCTTAACTGAAGAAGTGGGGAGGTCCCCTTCCCTTAACACTTGTGGGGGATTCCTGCTAGTCTGCCACAAAGATGAAGGAACTGGTTTGGAGGCTTAGCAATCAGCTTCAATCTCTGATCACTGGTTCTTGACATTCAAAAAGTTCAGAGCACTCATTTTCTCTCATTACTTATAATTCTGTACAGCTCTAAACTACAGGGTAAAGCAGGGTCAAACAAAGAGTTTCTGAATGAGGACTTACAGGAAATCCTCTTGTGGGGTTCCTGTTTGGTGGAGATTTCTTCATCTACATAGATTACTGCTGAATTTCACCATTCCAAGATTAGCAAGCCAAAGTCTGTTCAGACTCTAAGCAAGGCAACTGCCTCTTACTCACTGCTTGCTGTGTGGAAATACCTACATTCTGTAGGATCAGTAATGACTGCGGATAAAAGGCCTTTCCTTAGGTATGGTCCAAGACTCAGATGATTTACTGCATCGGTACGTCTTACTTGAGAGCTTTTAAAATCGAGACCTGAATCCAAAAATGAGGGGTAGGGCAAATTTTCAGTATCCCTACTTCCTGCTTAGATTAGCACATTTTTTAATACCAGGGCAAATGAGAACTCAGTATTCCCAGTTTTGACATGCAATTATTTCATAGCATCTTCATTCTTCTCTACATGGTTTTATATAATGTAAGTATTAAGAAGATGAACTCACCTTGTAAGGTTCTGCCTCACATGGCCCAGTGCAGATCAGCATTCAGAAGCTCAGAAATATACTTCTTATACAGATTTTCTTAAGACTTTGGTTCATTTCTGGCCATGGTGGAAAGAACAAGTCTGTTAGACTGCCTTCTGCGTGAAGGGAGCCATCTCAGCCTAGGTGAGGACCAGGGCAGCACTTCTTAAATAGCATGTGAGCATTTCCCAGGTTTGTCACTAGCTTCTGTGTCTGAAGGCTCCATAAACCAGTCACGAATGGTTTGTAACAGTGTCCCCACTGTGTGAGTGTGTACAGGAGTTTTCTGATTCAGGATGTTTGTGTCTATTTGGTATATTTTTTTCTCCTTCCATTGTCAGCTGATTCTTAGGCATGATAAAATTTGGCACAGACACTTTAGGATGAGAATGGCTGTGTGTTTAATTTGATGATAGAGACATTTGATGGTTCACTACAGAGTTTTAGATTTTTTCTTCCCTTAAAAACAAACAAACAAACAAACAAGATGACTGCTTAAAGATTCTGGATTCTCTTCAGGGAAAAATCATTTTTACCAATCAGCAGGCTATCAGCTTTGCGTTAGCAAGTTGGCTTGAACACAAAATGACCTTTTTAAATTCATATGTATCCATCTCTCTAGAATTAATCATTCATTCAGCTGGTAGTTTATTTAAACATAAATACCAAAAAAGGTGCAGTAAGAGTATTTTCAGAATGCAAATATTTGCTTTCTACTTCTTTAACCACCTACCCACCACAAGAGTGAAAGCTGCCAACTGGCAGCTGAAAGCAACATTTTGTCTTCGATTAGTCATATTTGAATTTTTTTTTTTCCTGTGAAGTAGTGCCACGGGGACAAATGTGTAACAACAGAGGGCAAACTAGGTCACTTGAAAACCAACTCCTGGGGCACATCTGAATTGTGAATGAGTTCATGACTTTTGTTAGGAGCTCCCATTCTCCCATTGAGATTGTATTTCCTGCCTTAGACAGGTCACTGCACGGAGCCAACAAGGAGCCAACAACTGCCTCCAGGCAAGCAGGATATAGCGCTGTGCCCTGAGCAGCACAACACTTAACCCTAGGGGATACTGTACCCAGGGTCTGTGTGCACACGCAGCGAGGAGGGGGAGGCCGGTTAATATGACTTACTAACGCCGACACCACGGAGCACTGCTGCAGTAGCATGTTCTCTCAGTTGTCTGCTCCAAAGGAAAGGCCTGTGTGAAATGTTTCATCTCTCTCACAGCATGAGAAATGTATTTTACAGCTATTAATGTTAATCACTTGTGTTGGGGCTTTTCCAAGGATGCCCAGAGATAGATCAGGATCACAGCAGGTTGTTTATGGACATCAAGGAAAAAGGTTTCTTATGGAGATAGAGGCCAGTTTATTAGCTAAATATTTATGTTACAGCTCTCTGAGCTCCAGGAGGAGTGAGGAACTGTCCAATATGAGAACAGTGAAAATTAATATGCTGACATGTGCTAATCGTGTTTTGGGAATTGGGGTTTGATGGGTTTGAATGTGGTTGAGCACAAGGGTCATTCCAAACTGGGCCTGCTGAGCCTTGCCTCCACATTTGACTTCATAAGTCTGGAAAGCTTACATGGAAGGATTCCCAGTGAAAGGAGCTAGAGGTGACTGAGTTCCCCAGCTTATTTTTCAAGGCGCCAAATTCCCATGCAGCTAATGTTATAAAAATGGCACGGGTAAGGGAGGGCACATGTCCTCCAAAGACACACTCAAACCTAACAAGAACTCTAAGCATTAGCACTGTGATCGATTCCCCCAGCACTCAGAATTTCTCTCCCCAAACCACCACTCCCCAGCTCCAAACATCAGTGAGGACTGTGATCAGCCTGTTAAGGAAAGGGTACCAGAAATGAAACAAATAGCAGCCGGCAAAAGTCCTCTTTACAGAGATGCATAAGGAGGAGTGCTGCTGTGGGCTAGCGGCTGTAAGCAAGTTCCGGTCATAAAGCAGATCTTAAGCTCTACTCAAAGACATTTTCTTTTTTCAGTTCCTCATGTAAGCTTGTGTTAGACTGATGTGTGCATAGCTGACAATTCCAGAAAATATTGCCAACTCCTAAAACAACACTACCATACAAAAAGAGAACAAACCTGTTCTTGTAGCACCTGCACACCTGCTCCCGTTATCTGTAACGCCAGGGACTGTCCCATTTTGGAGTGCTCCCCCAAGCCAGGTCTTCTCAATAGCATCACTAGAGGTATAGTTGCTTCTGCAGGAGAACGAGAATGAATTGTAATTCTTCTTTCCAGGCCTTCTCTGTGCACTGTTTTGAGAACTCAAACAATCAGATATATTCAGCTTTTAGGACTTAGTTCGAGCACATTACCAAATACTTAGTTTCCCTAAGGAAAGCTTAAGAAAGCTCTAGAACAACTCAAATAACCTTATTCATTGCAAAGTCCCCAAACAATGTCAAATTTAAACTGAAGTCCTGCTTGGAGAGGAAATGAAACAGAGAGGAAGGGGTTGGGGAGAATCAGACATTTTTTAATTAGTTTGTGGTTGAGGTAGTGGAATTATCTGCTGTAATACCCTGGTGCTCGCATGCACGTTGTTCTCTCCAGGGTCAGCTCTGTGAATTTGCTGAGTGACAAAAGGAAGAGGTAAGCTTATTACTTCCTCCTCCCACTTTCTAGTCTCAAATCAGCACAGCACTGGTAAATTCTACTTTTACCTCTACCTCTCCTTGGCTTTACAAGTTATCCCAGTGCAGAAGTGAGGAGAAATGACAGTTAGGTCATGTACACATCTTGCTTCTGGACTCTTCAATCAGTATTGCGGTTGCAAGGCTAGGTTGTTTTGTTTTAAGTATTTAATTCAGCGATGACCTACTGTCTCTTATATAAGAAGAGAAACCACCTAGAACATAACATCCATTTTGTATTATGTCCCTGACAGAGAGCTAAACATCACTCCTGCAGCACTTGCTGCATGGATGAACAAAGCAGCTGCTGATGCTCTAACTTCCCCCAAACGAAACACGGCATAAAGAGTTTTCAGCACTTGCTCTCCAGACACTGTTCTTTCGTGGAGAATGGGCTAAGGAAACATATAGTGATGGCAAACTTTCCATCAGCATAACGCCACACATATAGAAAACTGACTTGACCTAGTTTTGATTTGTAGAACCAAGTGACATGCAGTTTATTATGTGCAAAAAAAAATACTTACAAAAAAATTATGTAGCGTTCATACTCCTTCCATACAATCTAATATTTCTATCATGCTGCGCATGCTGCTAATTCAAAAGGCTGATACGCTCACAGACAGCCCAGCTTCTAGGATTTACCATTCAAACATACTTGAACTGGCACAAAAAATGCAATAAAATAATTCTTTCAGACAAGTTTAGAGAGAGGTATTCCCAAAAGACAGAATTCTGGCTTCCAGTCACATAAAGCTTACACTTTGTCAATAACACAGTGAAGGAAGGCATGAATGAATTTTATTTCATTGGACAAGTGACTTGGAATACAGATAAGGCAGGGTGAGCATATAAACCTTTAAATAAATGTTTTAGCACTATCTGGAAGGGAGGAATGCAATTGATTCCAATCTTTTCTGACAGAAAATCAGTTCCTCTAAAGCTCTTGGGGCAACAAACACTAACTAAGAGCGTCTGTTACTAATAAAATCTTTAAGTACAACAAAATAAAACATTGTCATTTGCAACTAATAGGCTACAATTAATGCAAATTATTACTCTGTAGTTTAATTGAAATATTAAACTGTGATATGAAGTCTTTGTCTTACTTTAAGAGTCATGTAACTTTGAAGAGGGATCTTTAAAGAGCTCAAGAAAAACCCAGCAGAGAAATACTTGACAAAGCCCCAAATAAAACACAATGTAAACACCAGCATTAGGAATACAAAAGGTTCTGTTGCTCAAATGCTAGAGGTTTTCTCCCATTGAGCATATTTATGTTACCTTAGATTGCTATAAACAGTTAAAAGAAAGCACTGAGCAATGATTGTGCCCAATAACATTCTTTTTTTGCTTTGTGGGTGTTACTTCACACAAAGTTGTTTTGTGGAAAATCCTGACCTTTCCTTCCCTCTCTGCTTGTTTAACATGAGACTTGTGTTATTCTGTGCACCGATACTACAAGCTGGAGCAGTAAAAATTGCTGTTATAATACCGGTTTTGCTTTGCAAACACAAATTATGCTTTGGATTGAAGGAGTGCATTTAGTTTTAGGAGAGCCACATTTGGAACTTTTACATAAATAATCCACAGAAGGTGCCAATTTCTTTTAACATTATAAATCTAACTCAAACCAGAATATTGAGTTGCAGTTTTATTTGCAAAACCACATGTTGTTAAAATTCATAAATCAAATGTAACACTATTATCATGGGGGCCCCAGGGATGAATGATACTGCTAGAAAAAGGGACTGTACTTAGTCACAACCCAAACTTCAGATAAAACGGCACTTCATTCATATTGTGTATCTCATCCTATCACGTTTGCCGTGTGCCTGCTACAGTTTCCTTTGCCACTATGAAACATCAGTGAGCATCCGAAGAGGAAGTGCTAAAAGGGAACTGTAATGCTCAGCAACTTAAAATGATTTATGTGCCCAAGTTCAGATATATTAAACCTAACAAATGTACAGACAAATAATCATCTGAATAGCATTTTAAGTTAATAATCCAAAAGAAATAGTGCTGCTGGTTTTCAGCATCTTATAGGAAGCAAAAATCTTGAATAAAAGCAAATGTACTTGACAGCCGCTATTCCAATGGCCTTGCACTCTCTGTGGCTGTTTGAGAAGAGAAATGGTTAAAAATGAACCAGCATGCAGAGAGCACTACAAGGTGAAGCATCTGGTCCTTGTTTTACATCCTGACTCACATCACTTCTCATAGTCAGCCTCCCTGACATGCAGAAGCAGGAAGGCAGCTTTACACTCTTTATGTTGTTCTTCGAAGATCTTAGTGCACTGTCCTTAATTTATTGATTCATGCATTGCCCATTCTCACAGCACTCATTTAGCTTTGTGCCTTTCTGGAGCAGAATCATTTTCCAGATACAAAACATATGCTTTTATGGAGAGCAGCATGTCCTCTAGAATTTTTGAAAATACTAAGTCAAAGGCGTGACTATTTTCAGTACTAAATGTTCTTCTCATAATGCCTTCCATAATGGAAGCAAAAATTATGGAATGGAAAAAAAATGTGTAGAAATGGAGTCCAAATATACTTCACCTTCTTAAACCAATTTGTTGTCTCTTTGTTGACAAAATTTCCTGTCCAGACAAACCTGTAGGCCCCTATACGTATTATCTCTCCTTTAGTAGCAACGAGGATCTCTAAGGTAAGTTTTCCTAAAGTAGGGTTGTGGCTGTTTGCACAAACAACTTTCAGTGGCTACATTTGTGCTTTTAGCCTAAAACATGTAGTAATATGTTTATTAGTTTGTAGAAAACACTTTTTGGATTCAGTTTGCTTTAAGGTACTACTTACTGAAATTGACCCGATTTTTATTATAATAAATATATAATTGACCCGTTAGTTATTATAGCTAACATGTTTTTAAAAAGTAAAAAATATCACGCAATTTCGGGTATATGTGCTTGCAATTGTTATCATCTAAACAGGAGCTCTCATGGTAGACATTCAAATTTAGGCCTAAGTTTCCATGCTTCCCTGCCCAATAATGACAGAATTTCTGGATCTAACTTATGTTTTCCCACCTTAACCATACTCTTTATTTAGAGCTTTATTTATTCAACCCTTAGACTTCAGTGCAAACGGGCTTTGGTACCATATGAACGAAAAACACAAGCGAAAAACTCAGTATTCAGAAACAGAAAGTCCTATTTCTATTTTGCTATTTCCATGGTGAGAGAGGCAATAGAAGCCATTTGGCTATCCTCTTACGAAACCAAACTCCCAGCACTCAGGTTAGCTATTTCCTAAGGGACTGTTTTTCAGTTTGGCAGAAGGAAGCATTCAGAAAGTGCATGGAAACAAAAATCAAGTATTAAACAATGGACAACATTTTACTTAAAGCCTGTGGATAAGTCTACACAGTAATCTATACTTCTGCACTGTTGAACCCAAAATAATTGCATAAAATCTCCAGGACATGAGAGTCATCACAGAAACCTCTAAAAATACATCCCAGAACTCTTAATGCTAGCAAAGGATAGAATACAATCCTTCTGCAATCTCCTCTCTAAATTACTCATTTCTGGCAACAGGAACCATGCATATATATGCTTTAAATAAATTTCTGGTTTTAAGTGACACTAAAAAGTACAAGTTTACATACTGCAGTGAGAGGCACTGATAGATAAATCCATGAAAGAAACATTCTTGTATACTCAGGGTGCATTGTTAAACATTAATTTTAACATTCCATCAGCACGAACAGACTTCCCTGGCTTGTGGTAGAGTACTTCAGATCTGAAGGTTTGAAAGCGTTTCTAGAAAATTTCTTCCATATTTTCTGCTTTTATGGAAACCTCCAAAAATTCTTTCTGATTTCAAAGAGAGAGGTGGCAGATTTCTTCCCGCTCTCCCCCCAGACTTTGGTAACTGTAATTTTCAATCAGCTCTAATGATTACAGATGTCATTAGTGGTGGTGGGTTCTTCAGCTTCTACAGAAGCTGCACAACTAACCCTGCACCTGAGAACTGAGTGATTCTATAGCCAATGCTGATGCTTACCTTCTCATAAATTGCTTAATTAACAAGAACTTACTGAAGCTGATTGATATAGCATGGAAAACTTTCATTAATCTACAAAATATTTCCACCTTTGGCTGAAGGAGACTTTTCTTTCATTAAATAGAGTTTTTAAATAGTTTTCCTAATGCTCAAGAGAGCTAGTTTTAACTGTCGTCAGCTGGCTATGACTGGATGACTGGCTAATGACTGGATGAAGCAGTAATCTAAAAAGTGACAGTTTTTTTAATTTAATTGTTTATCTATCCAATACTGTAGATTATAAAACCAGAAGAGATGGGTCTGACTTTTTCCATAATTCAGACTATGTAACACTTGAAAAGTTACAAAAGCCTCTTGTAAAGCAGTCCCAGTTTAGCAGGAACATGCAACTTGGAACTCCAAGTAAGGCAAAGTGTGTTTGGAAATGTGAGTTTAGCTCCTGGGTATCCCAAGGCTGTGTGTGTACTGTCCTGACCTGCTGCTCCAGGGAGAAAAATGGGCCTCGCATCTCGACTGCCCAGAACTAGCACCAGTCTCAAAAGGCTGACCATAATGCACACTGGATTTGGCCTTCGTGCCTCAAAACTTTCCTTTCCTTTTTGTTTTTGGTTCAAAATAATGGTGACTACCAGCACGGTGTCCTCACGGTATGATACAGAGAGCACGCGCCTGACAGCATGCAGTGACATGTGAGTGCACAGTACTGCCCGGGCTACCATCAGACAGCTCTCCTGGGTGGAGAAGCCTGAGCAGTGTTGGGTATGTACATATTGTCTGGGCAGAGTTAATAACAAACCAACCTTAAAAACATTTCTATGCTTTCCTTGAGAACTGCCTTGGGCTCACTCTAAAAGGCAGTATGGAAGTGAACTAATGTGCTTGCAGTATGAAAACTGCCCCATAGCAAAGCAGGGAGATAGAAGCATCTCACAGCATAAGACTCTGCCCTCTGTTCTTCCACTGGAGACATCTTTCTTAACTTGCTGTACCATCTCTTTCATTTCATATTCCTGCAGTGTTTCCTCTTATTCCCTGTCTTCCTCCTGTTCTGCTGAGCTCCTTTATAAGCAAGGAAGCTTGTGATAACAATTTTCTCAGATATAGCTAGTTGAAAGTATTAAGTGAATGCAAGTCAATCATTTGTGCATACACAGAGGGAGGAATCTGGTTTTGATCAACTAAGACTTTTTTCAGAATGTTGTCTTGAAACATTTCTGCCTACTTCATAAAATAATTAAAGCTTGTGGTGAGTGATTTTATTGTTTGCATGTTTTTTGTTTTTTTTTTTTTACTGGCTGTATGAAATATTAAGGAAAACCACCATTAAGATTTCAACATATCCAGTTGTGCATGCTCTCCTAACAACTAATCCAAATTGTTAAATTTCTTGTCAACAGCAGGCAATGATTTATGTGGATGACCCTGACTTGCTGCACCTGTAAGTCTTTAACAGCTACACTTTCAGCTGCAGCAGCTTCCAGAAGTGAGTAATCAATCTTGAACATGTTGTTTCACAAACATAACTAGGTGATTTTAAAGCTGTGTTTTTCCCATAGTGAAAATACCCGGTTACTGCCAAATCAAGCTAGCTGTCATTCCCATCTGCCTTCATGAAGCCAGTGGGATGCACAACCACAGTCTGCCAGGAATCACTTTGTGTCCCTTTAAGTTGGAGAACTGCGCTAGATCACAAGGCCCAGTGGCGCTGGAAGGAAGTGCCAGAACATAAGCCTGCAAACATACTGTTACCAGGCAGATCTGTGGGGCTGATTGTGCTCTGTAATTCAGGCTGACATCCCTCTAATGCATAAAATACCAGGCTAGTACCCGTGCCACACAGAGCACACTTTGCTCCTGCTGCTCTCGCTCCCTGCTGAGCAGTTGAGGCTGGGGCCGAACTCCCCCATTTAGGAGGGCAGTGGCACGCTGGATTCATTTTTCTTTAATTTACTCCAACACACAGAGCAAAGTAAAATCCATGTGCAGCTTTCACCATGTACAGAACTATGCTGCTTGTAACTCTAACACAGCCTTGCTCAGATAAATAGTGCTATACAAACTGTACTGGTCTCAGTGCAGATCCGTTGCACCCTGGAGGCCCAGTTCCTCTCTTCCTCCTAGGTGCCCAGAGCAGCCGTGGCTGGCGCAGCCGTCCGGTCCGACTGTGCTGCCCTTCCCTGTGCGCTGTTGTAGCCTCTCCCCAGGGGATAAGGCCAAGGCTCTTCCCATTCCTGCTCTCTAGAGGCAGATGGATCCATTTATTGTTATTGTGCACATTTGAGAAAGAAAAGGGTAAATTAAAATGATATACATATGGACGAGGAAGGAAAAGAAAGTTTGCTGAACTGATGGTGAATGATCTCAAGAAAGCTGGTTGCTTTTCTGTCCACTCTACTGTTCCTCTCCAGCACCACTGGAAGTGGGTACGTTTCTCTGATGTGGTTCATCTTGAAGGATGCTGCAGGAGGTTTGTCATCCTAGAGAAATACTACTTACCCTGTGGCTTGATATAAGTGAATTTGTTTTGAATTGGAAATAAACAAGGGAAACTAATTTTTATTCCTGACTCTGGCATTGACCCACTATTTGACTCCTCAGTTCATTTTTCTGTTTCTATAAAACAGAAGTTCCATCCTCTCTTTTAACAGCATCAGCTCTTGTTAGGTAGCAGTTACTGCAATCCTATCTCCAATTCAGACTGTTGCTAATAGTATGCAAAACAGGGTATGAAACGTACAGAATTGCATTATAGGTCAAATACAACATTAGCTGAAATATTTTGTTGTAATTTGCTTTGCTTGGCTTCTCTTTCACACAAGAAATTGAGACAATTCACCAGAATCAAAGCAATGAACACAGCATAACTTTAAAGCCGGCTTACATTTTCTTTTAAGGAGGGTGTGTGTGAGGAAATACATAAATCATACTAACTGGTTAACACATTTGAGGCACTGTATACTAAATCAGTAAGGCCTCATTTACTTCTAGTCTTAATTCCAGCATCCCCCAGAGCCAAATAAATCTAAAACCTGACTTTGTTGCAGTAACTTATTCTACTTGTTGCAAAGTCTTATGACAGAAGGAAAGTGGGATTCGGAATTTCCCATTACCAACACTAACAGAGAAAAATAATTATATACATTAAGAATGAAAATTTCCAGTGCTTTGTAAGCACTTGTATTTGTCTTCTCGTGAATAACCCTTACACATAACACTGAAGGAGGTGCTTCAATTGATATTAAATGTAGTTTTATGTATAGCAAGGGCAATATATCAAAGCCATTTTAAAAATAAAATAATACTGACAAAAGCAGACTGAACTAGGGGCTGGGACTTCCCAAGTGAAATAAAAGCATTTATAAATGGCAATGCTGACCAACGGAAATTCATCTAAAGAAGTTAAGACACAGACAAGAAATCTGTGATAGTTTCCACACCATGTTTTTTTAAAATTTTAATTTTTCTGGCCAGCTGAACTGACAATTTGAAAAGGTTACACTGGTAACATTAGCTAACAAATATAACAAGATCTTGTTTTCAAAGCCACGCTCACTGGCTGATACTAGAATATTTTATTTTTCAATACTACTAGTCTTAGAGTATAGACTAGGATATTAGCATACAGATACTTTAATTTACAGAAGAACTTGAAACGATGCTAGCACAACATTTGACAAGGCTTTCAGGATGTTACTCTGCATTTGCTACATTGCTCTGACCATGGACAGGATGTTGTGTGATTAAAATTAAAGCCTCAAAACACAGAACCCGTATCCATTACCACAGGAACAAAAAGCTAGCAAGTCAATGATTTTTTTGTAAGATATCATAATTTTTGTTTACTGTACCTGTTAAATTATTTAGGAAAACTCTGCATAATTTATTTCTTTCAACAAGATACTTCCGTGTCTTGATGTTATCTTTTTCAGAACAGCCTGTATTCAAAGCTAAAATGTAAGCACAGGTAGATGTAAATATGAGAGTGTGGATTTATTTTTATTTTGTTAAAGGAAACTTTTAGTAATTTCAAAAAGGTAATTTTGTATAAATTTATATTAAGCAGCAGCAATATTCTCAGCAGAGAGTGTTGCTTGTCTTTCAAAAGGGCTTTTTTATAACCTGAATGTTATTACTGTAATAACTTACTTTTTAAAATCAGATCTGATAACTCTCAAGACTTCAGAGTCCTTTGTGATAGACAGCAGAGAGCATGAGAAATTTCCCTAAATACGTTTCTGCATTTTTATATAGGTGGCATTAACGTTCAGGTATTGGACACAGGATCAAACTGCTTACCAGTTCTGCCCTGGTCCTGAATTCAGATGAATATAGTTTTTCTCCTTCCCTGATTACACCACAGAAAAACAGACAATTACTTTAGAATTGAACATATTCCATCTTACCTCCTGCTAAAGATGGTAACACATTCCGCATCATAAATCAGTTGATTGGTTTAACACATAGCCAACAACCAGAGTTGCTTATAACTCGCCACCAGCTTACCCAGAATGAAATGAAATTCTCATTGAACTACAAGGCGGCAGCAACTAGTCAACTTCTGTTTTGTTTTGTTTTTAAATTAACCAAGCAGATCTAATTTCTTCAAGTTTCAGTCCTTAATGTTCTCTCCACAGGAATGAACTGTCATCTCTCATAAAGATGCTGTTCTCCTTCATACCTCCTGTATCAAATGACCTCTCTGTCCCTATTACCTGCTACTGACCCAGCAATCAGAGTTTAAAACTGAATTCTATTTACTGGAATAAGGTGCAGCCCTTATTCTTGATTCCCTTTTGGGCATGTCTGTTCCTTTACACCACTACCACATACACACCCTGCACCAGTTCTGAGGGTTAATTCAGCTGAACTGCATATAGCAAAACCTGTTTCAACTTCAGCCACACAGAGTAGCACCAAGGCACACGGGAGCAGGCTGGGAGGGCAGGGCAGGACACCAGCAGCCTGGACTTAGATCAGCTGAACCTTTAACAGGTTGTGTGTTAGAGTCAAGAGGCTCAAACCAGCAGGACTAAGAAGAGAATGACACTTAACTGTGTGCACTTCTGGGAATGATTTTACCATGCCCCCTTTTCTTGTCAGTGTGAAGGGGCCTCTCATAAATCCATCACCTCTTCATCAGGGCTTGGGAATTAGCACCTTGCTGAGAAGCAAGTCAGTGCCAACCAGCCAAGCCAGCCAGCCCTACCTGATTCGGGTACGGGGCACACTCCTGTGTCTTACTCTAAATGTACAGACAAGTATGCAGCTGGGGCTGCAGCCTAACCCGCCTTCTCCATCCTTTAGTCAATACAGTGCCACCCTTTTATCTAATAACCTGGCTTCTCCATCTCCTCCAGCTAGGCTCAGATAACCTCACTGAGGGACATGCTCAGAAAACAACCCCCTAGCTCAAGTTATTTTGAGATAGTACCTGAGTGACCAGACATCCTCTGAGCTGTTTGGAACAATCAAGATGAGAATATTTTTGGTTGTGGATGGACTTGTAACTTTCTGGAGAACTTTGTCCAAAGAAGTCAAGTGAAGAAATGTAGCCAAAATGTAAACACCTCCAAGTCAGGCAGCAGCTGGGGAGACGGAGAGTCTGAAGATCAGTTCTGAACAAGCTGTGTGCATTTTTATACAGGTCCCGATTTGGTCTCGCCTGAGCACTTCAGCTGATCTACCTGTGTTGGAGTCAGAAGACAAAGGATTCAACACAAGTTCACATAATTTAAATTCAGACTTATGTATGTCTTTCTGGTACATCAACTCCTGCACACAAGGAAATAAAACCCACAGAAGATGGTAGATGTAATGAGAATTAAGTGTGGGTAGCTATAACCAGAGATCAATGAAGTTGCAAATGCTGACCGCAGACCTCCAAGAAAAAAAATAATTAAACCATGCAGCAATTTACAGTTAAACACACACAGTTTTAAAGCTATACTTTCATTGTCAAATTATTTCAAATCTCTCATTTTTCCTTAGTTACTGATCTTTGCTCATTACATACAAAAACTTGGACAAATGATGGTAGAATAAAATGGGTTCTCTTTTAGAAGAGCTATTTTGAGCACTGAATTCGCAATTGTTTTTTCTCAGGCTGCCACTAAAACTTTTTTTCCCTCCTGAACTGTAGCTTACCCTCTGCTGTGAGCACAGCTAACAGAAGGAAAGGCAACACCCTTTCTGTGGTGATCTGCTGCTCCAGTCAGCTATTGAAAATTCATTAATGCATAGGTTACACAACATCCCTCTCCACTCACCGGTACACTCAGCCCTCTCATTTATGAAGTTAATTCAGTGAGGTTAAATGATACAGTATATTTGACTGCATTTTCTCACCTCCTGCTCTAGCCCTGTCAGGCATCCTAGGTAAGAAAAGAAACACTTTCCGGCCTTGTTTTCATACACACTACAAAAGGGATTGCATTACCTGCCATGCCCCCCCACCCCCCACCCCCCAACCCCAATTACCAGGCTGTGGAAAGAACTCCAATTAAGTGGTTAGCCATAATAGCATGGCAGCCCTTTAGGAAACTGCTTATCTAAATAGAGATGTACAGAAGGCAGTTTTCTCTCTAATAGTGATGCATTTTCAATTTATGCAATACAAAGTGCATTGGTCTGCAGTGTCCCTGGCTACTGATGATTAATAGCCCATACACTGCAAGGGTCTACGAAGAAAAGTGCCAAGGGAAGCAGATGCAGCGGGTTTTATATTATCATGACTGCAACAAACTCATTCAGTGGTGTCAGCTCTGACTGCAGGATTCTGATTATGAAATATGATGCGTGTTGAATTTAATGGCTTTCTCTGCCCTTCTGGTGAGTTCACTGCTTTCCAATGTCATTTTGTGTTCTCATCTGAGTGGTAATAAAAGGAATATCATTGACTGTGCTAGCTCTGTAACCACTGTGTGTTTTACAATAAATTGTGTTTCAGGACCTTTCTACCCAGGAGAGTGTGCAGGGCCAGAAAGTAATATTCCCCAGTTTTCCAATATGAATGCTTTCTGTGAAAGGACAGGAAATTATGCAGGGCTGCCCTTCTCCTGAGGCATTCCTTATGTGAGCGGGACATCTCTTTTTCAAGTGGTTATGTAGTAAAAAGGTCAGTTTAGATTGCAAATAAAAAAAAAAAGATAAAATATCAAAATAAACAACTACTGCTACAGACCACAAATTATGATACCTACATGTCAAGATGATAAAAGTTGCTCAAAATAAAATTTAAATACAGAACCTGGGCATACGTGATGTTACCCATGTAAAAATGTGAAGTCACAGGAGACTTCTACAGTGGAGGGGGTGGTTCTTTAACTGGCAGTTTGTTATCTCACCCAACCTGTCAGTAAACTGTGGCCTGCACTAATGAGTTAAGCTCTCACCTTCCAGACAGCTGGTTAGCCAGACAGCTACAGGTGTTCCGGCAGATCTGTCCAATGCCTCCATATAGGTAGTTATATTGGTTTTGCAAACAAAACAAGCCTCACTACAAACACATTGTGCCAGTATCAGCGTTAAAAGAGTCCACGCGTACAAGACATCATTGCACTGCTGACCAACACTGCCCCAGGCTGGGGTGGTTTTTACTACAGGAGGAACTATGCTGATCTGTGCAAAGAGAACAGACAGGCTCTCAAAATCAAAGCCAAGACATCTTGCATTACCTAAAAGGATTCCAGTATTTTCCCCCTCTTTGCTCACATGCATCTCCTGACTGTTGGCAACTTCAGGGGCTCAGTCACTCACACAGCTGGATCGACAAGGGAAAAGCAATATACTAGATAAATAGAAAGGAACTTTTTGTTTTGCTTTGTTTTGAGATTTGCTTGAACCTGCCTGAACTTTCCTCTTAGTTTCTGCTGCAAGCTACAGCCAACCTGAAGCATTACAGCCATGGCCAGGTTACACACTGTGTGAGCTAGAATGCAAGCCCCTCTACCTAAAGAAGGTGAGACATAAGTAGATTCTTCCTTTTCCACCCAGAAAAAGGCACAAATTGAAGTATTCCTCACTTCTGCACTTAATTCCATGACTGTCCAAATCTAGAGAGCATCAATGAAACAGCAAGAGGTTCTCCTGTGTGTGAGGAGCGCACATATTCACAGAGGCAGAAGTACATGAAACACAAATGGAATTTCACTCTTTGTAAATGCACATTCCAAAGTTTACCTGTGATGACTACAGCTGAGTAGTGTTGCTGCTTCTAGAAACATAAAAAAAATTTCCATGCAGAAGCACTGAATCTCATACTTTTAGTTTTCAGTTCACTATGATCTGAGTCCAGGGCTAGGGCTTGATTTTTTTTTTTTTTTTTAATGTGATGAAACCAAATTGCAAAGGTTGTTCCCAAGAACTTACCCAAGGTGGAAGCTTGCCTGATTAGTTAACTTTGTACATTCATCTGCTGTCAGAAGGCAAAGGCTATCAACAAACCAGGAAATAGACAAGTTAATACCATGAACAGATGCATGGTTCATAGCCAGCACTGCCCTGATTGAATTCTCTCTTCAACTGAAGAAGTCTGCATTCAGCAGTTCAGTTATATCCTGCACCACTACTTAAAGGGTCTTCACAAAGAATTTAGGAGTGAAACTTCTACGTTTAGAATAATCCAGAACATTTTAAACCTTGTTTTCCTTTGTCTCTAGTTGAAATGCCAGCGATATTCTCTATCATATTTAATGTATGAACACTTATGAAGCCTTGCCTAAAGGACAAATAAGAATATTCTTTTGTCCTTTCAGAATATACTCCATGTATTTCCACATAAAAATGTATTGAAACACAATTTAAAACTGTTACACATTTTATTGAGACCTAACTCCAGAGAGAGAAGAAAAGCATATTAACATTTAACACGGTGGCTCTGTCTTCCTCCTTCACTGTTTGCTGAAAAACTTGCAACAGTTGAAATGTAGAAATGTCAGACAGAAATCTGTGATCTGTCTCAAAATTAAGCTATGTATTGCCACAATAAAACATAGCATGTCATCTTTGGGATTCTCAGTCTCAGTGAAGAGTCATCAAAGGGGCTATGAATATTCCTAGAGGAAGAGATCATAGAGAAAGAAGGCCCTAAGAGTATAATGATTAGTGTGACAATCCAATGATGTTGTTTCCTTCTACACTACATGACCTTGTCTTTTGATTACCTCTGGTACGTAGGTACAAGAAGCTGCATGTCTGTCAGTGTGTCTGTGCATACAACACAGCACAGTGCAGCAACGCATGAACCAGGCACTTGTTCTGGGGCTGGAACTGATGGAGCGACATCAGCTTCTGAATTCTGCCTGCCATTAACCGAGAAACAAAGCAAAATCCCATGCGAGATGCTGGCCATCCTACCTCCTGTTGTTTTCAGGGTGTTGGTAAACTGCTGTTTGCAAGCAGAAAAAGGCTACTGTACACCCCTCGGTTCGTAAACCTTTTGCTTCAGAGGTACGCAATTAGTCAGGTTTCTTAGCAAGCTCTGCATTTTGGGAACTCCTGTACCTACCCATTAGGAGCATGACTGAAGGCTTGATTTCACAAAGAATAGCTGATTGTCAACAAGTGCTCATTAGGCAGATCCAAGGCCTCCACAGTCTTGCTGCTTAATTTATGAGAGCCTTGTGATTATGATAAACATGCAATGCTAGATCACTAGGGATGGTTTTGCTAGTTTGGGCTGGGCAGACTTTTGTACCAATTATGTCTGTGCAAGGGCATATGCCAAGAATTACTATTTTGCTTTTATTTTTTTCCCTGCAAAGGCCATACCTGAAATGCCCTGATGCATGCGAACGTTACCTTCTTATTTCACCTCCACCTAATCATGGCTATCTTGTAACAGTCGGGCACCTCCAGTCTGGTGGGACAAAGTACATGAAAAGTACTCTAAAATGTGCCTCTAAAATCTAACTAGCAGGGCAGGCCTGCTCGGCCCTAAGAGAATAGATGTACAGGACAGGGGCAATTAATATTCTTGGAGGTTTTCCTTAGTATGCAGGAAGCCAGCACAAAGGCGCTAATAACCTCTTCAGAATACATTTTCTCTTGGGGATAATAGCTCAAGGATAGAAAGAGAGAATTTTTATACCATATGGGAATATTATTTTTCTTGTATGAGAACTAACCATTTTGGCTCTTTAGTGCAGAACTAAGCTACTTTAATCTTACCTGTGTATTTGCGCCTGTGTAAGGATAACTTTGAATGCCAACAAAATACATTTTAAGGAGTCTAAGGCCTCCCTGTTTGCACTTAATTTGTTTCATCACATAGGGATAGGAATTAAAGGCCTTCGCTACAGTTTAGGCAGCTTGCCAATACCTATTTTATAGCAATAAAATATGTACAAATTAAGGAATCTCATGTGGAAAATTCATTCAACAGCCTCAAAAGCCAAATGAATGGTAATTACTTCAAACACAATGTGGTGGCAATCAGGCAAGATTGGATCATGCTTTTAAATGTACGTCTAAATTTTTAAGAACCAAGATAATTATGAATTATGAAAATAACTCAGACAATGCCACAGCAAAGACACTGTTTGTGGAAAAAGAAAGATGTTCTGTAAGGAACAGACAAGACTCATTCCAACACCTGTGTGGGAATAGTCAGAGAGCAAATGTGGGGCTGATATTGTGTTTCCTTACTTCTAGCCATCATTTTATACTTTAGGATGACTCACAGATGTCTTGAGGTAAAAAGCAGAAACACATAAAATAAAATACAAGCAAAAGGGATTTATCCTGCCTTCTAAAAGCAATAGTTCTTTCTAGTTCACATTCACATATATTGCAATGTAAAAATAAATTTGCCATCTTCGTTCTCTCTGTGAGTTTTCTTCAGTATGGAAAAGCAGCTTAGTGCTCATCTGCTTATGCAATGCCAACTGAACAAACAGAAAGTGGGTTCATTTCTCATAGTAAAGCCGAACAGATTTAGATCAATATATATACATTCCTTTTAAAAAAAGACCAGCAAACACAACCATACCTTTGTTGTCTTTCTGAGAAGTCTCTGGGAAACCTTTCAATTTGGGAAAGTGCAACAAAACGGATCTAGATTAAAATCATATAATTCCATTAGCAAGTAACGAAGATACAAGTGTAAAACAAAATACATACAAAATGTAAGATTTATTTTTCCATTGAAAAAAATGCCAGGGCACTGGACCAGCTTTCTTGGAATTCTCTTACTTTTGTTGTAGATCTTGTAATGCAGTGGTATCACAGAATAACTTCAAGTTGGACGGGACCTCTGGAGCTCTCTTGGCCAACTCCCTGCTCAAAACAAAGACAACTTCAAATGGCCTTGTACTGTTAAATAGTAAATACTGTTAAATAGCATCGTCAGTGCACACAGTACTGCAGTACTGCATCTAGTGCTTATGGCTGCACCTAGGAAGTGTGAAAAAGCCTACAGGAATTAGTGAAGCCTGGAAAACCTCTACCTCACAATGCATTGCACCACGAGTATTACATGACACCAAAGCTCATAGGATCAATACAGCTGTTTTAGTGTGGAACTCCCTACAGGCTAGTTTAGGGTTCTGGCAAATCTGTCTATGTGGGGTTAGCCAGCCATGAAGCCTCCCACCCCCCAGATTTACTGTTCCCTAAAGAGAGATGGCAGAAGGGAACCTGCACCTGTGCTTCAGCTGTTCCTTCACAGTCTGGCACCAGGATTTAACTCTTCCTCCACCTGGAAACTAAACTGGATGAAGCACGCGTTTTCTTCTGCTGCCTGTCACAGGAGCACCACCTACCCTTAGGGAAGGGATAACAAGGAGAGGGACAGCAAAACTCTCCCACTGCTAAGGACCTGTGTCAGTCCCGCCTCAGGTGTCCATACTGACATCACACTGAAGAGCAACACACCCCAAAGGAAACTCAATCTACTTAGTTTATCAAAAAGGGCATTAAGAGGTCACTTCATCAATGGCTAGAACACTCTGTGTAGGGAGAGATCCTTACAGTTATTTGAATCTAAGAGACAAAACGTTTAATATGCTCCAACACCTGAAAGCTGAAACTGGGCACACTTGAATGGAAAATAAGGCATCCGCTTTTGGGATAATTAACCACTGGAAGAGTGTACCTCAGGGTTTGGTTGAAATTCCACCTGTTGAAAACTTCAGAACTACATGTTTTGCTAAGAAGACACCAACCCACAGCCAGCTGTAAGGGGCTAGAAAACCTCTCGGACAATGCAGGATGTCAAACTGGCTGATGACAATCATTTTGTAGGTAAGCATCAAATCAAAGATAGCATGTATTAGGGGACACGATATGGAAGATGGCAGTTTTCAAAGGACAGCTGGACACCTGTCTCCCCTGGAAGACAAATTATGCCCAAGAATTTGAATATCTCTCCATAAGCATCCAGCATACCAGACCCAACTGAATATTCATTGCCTCCTGAAGGACTTGAGCAGTGTTGTGTTGTGCATTATGTAGGAACATTTACAGGTTTGCCTTACTTAGGCTTGCTTTGCCAAGGGACAAGAAAAATGTCTATTTCATACTGAAACAGCTCTGGGACACTAGTGACATTTTCTGGCAAAACAACTCAAACTTTGGAACTCACTGCCACAACATTGTGGTGCAAAAAAAAAAGGGGGGGNATGGCACTGAGAATAAATTGTTACAAAAACGTAACTGTGCAGATGGAGCTTCTGGTTCAGGAAAGCCTTACTGCTCTCGCTGCTGGGAGCTGTAGGGGCATTTCTGGGGAAAGCTCACTCAGTTCTGGCTCTCAGGCTCTGGCCGGTGCTTGCACACATTTTCTGCAGTGTCAGCATCGCATGCCAAGTCATCTCTGAGGGTAACTCCAAAAAGTCAGTTTACTCCAGGGAGGGATTTATCCCATGAAGTCATCTCCTGCAAGAATTCTAAGCCAACAATTACTTTATCCAACTGTTGTACACTGTAACTTAATTCTACTGGATGCAACCTGTAGTGCACAAGGTATCAAACACAACTCAACCAGAGGGATCACTACAGTCTCTAGAAACCACCTGTTAAGGAAAATAACAAAAGCTCTTAAAGAGTTTTTAAAAATGAAGACTATCAAAAGAGACCCATTCTCCCTTTCTAGAAGTCAGAACAGGCAGGAAAAGTTCCTTAACATTAGACACTGGTATGGGAATTCCATACCTTCTGTTTATTTCTATTTTTACCAGAAATTGAAATGAATTTCATAAAAAGGTCAAGTGAAACGTGAGCACTGTATTTCCTGAGATGACTTGGTTTCACCAAAAATCAGTAGCAGAAAAAAAAAAGAGCTTCAGATTACTCAAAGTTAGTGAAAATGGATGCATTCTTAGAAGTCTGCAAAACAACAAAAAAAAGTATGACTGACTAGCTCAGCTGTCAGCATTAAAGTTCTGGACAACAAAGTATTTTCATGTGTGCCCAATGCACAGCCATAGAGTCAACTGCTGGTGGAAGGCTACAAGTTAATACACTGCACATAAACACACACAATCAAATGGGTGAAAATAGCGAACTTCCCATTGTCACCTTTAGGATCTTTTTTTAAAACACGGTTTTAAAGACATAAATCACAGAAGTGATCCAACAACCAATGCTGATGGCTTAATTTTAATTCTTCACATACTTCTGAAATGATCCCTAAATTTGCTCCATGCATTGACCTCCACCTACAGACTGCAGCCCATTAGGATCAGGCTCCAGAGCATTAGTAGGACTTTTAAACCAGAAGTGAAGCATGGTAGGATTGTAGCTCATGCACTAGCTTAGGACTCAACACTTGGTGGCCCTTCCGGGTGACCTTAAGCTCATTACACTGCAGCAGCAGCACGGTATTGCTGCCTTTGCATGGTTAGCTTTCAGACTCTTTCTCATGGTGCATTTGTGCAATGTCAAATCCCTTCTTTGGGTTCACTTACGGTCACTGGGAGAACGCCATTTTCTAATATCTCTGCACAGTGCACCAACATCCAAAGCTGCTTTGAAAACCGGAGCGAAAAAATTACCTGTTGTGGTTAGGATCTACCTAACTCAGCACAGAGTATCCTGTCTGTAACAAAAGACCAGCCTCAACCTCTTCACAGGCAGCACCGCCGGTTGTTTTGTCCTGCTACACCTCAAAACAGGTAGCACAACTGCTCGGTGTAACTTGAGAGCGAGTTATCTTTTCCCAGAGGGTTATCCCAACTGCTTCCCAGGGAAGCTTTGTTAACACCAGCAGCATGCATAGCAAGGTCTGACATCAACTAGAGTAAGATAACACTTCGACTTCTCATAGATCCCTAAGCCTCCTTATCTACTGCCACGTAACAGCTGCCGCCTGGTGCCCGCTGTGCCACAAAGCACAGTGCCCACGGGCAGCAACAGCACCGTGAGCCACGGGGGAGGAAGTCACACGGCGGTGAGCCACATCGCCCAGCACCGAAGGGGAGCGGGGAAGATAAAGCCCCAAGCTTCCCACCCTCTCATCAACTCCCAAGGAAGCTGTCCACCAGTTACGGCTTTGTATGCATATTTATGGTGCTGGTCTTTAATTAAAGCTATCCAAATTAGTCCTATTTGAGAAGCCTGTCCCTGTGGGAAGGTCTAGTACTACTGTCAGATCCACAGTGGACTGCTGCGCCAGCTTAATGCACGAGTGAATACAACCACCATCCAGCCTGACAAGTGCAGACGGATTGCCACCAGCTGGGGTTAGAAGTGACAATGATTGACGTCTTAACAATCTCCCAGTGACAAACCTGGCCTACTTAACGCACCTTGGTGTCTCTGATAAGTGAATTTGATCTTACAGACAGTTCAGCAGGTACAGTAGCTAGGTGCCCAACTTATAGGACTTTTTTAAAGCTCACTGAAGTTTTTCATGTAGAATCCTTTTATTTCATATGTTCTTCCTCCTCTCTAGGCTTTGTCATGCAGTGAACATACTTTTTTTTTTCCTTTAAGTTTTATGTGGGAATACAAGCACTTTTAAACTATTTGAATGTTTGCGAGAGGAATTACTTGATTTCTTTTTAATTTTAACTCCCTACCTTTAAACCTGTTAACGGAAGATCAGTTCAGGTGAGGTGTCAGAATTAAGTCTTCCACCCATTCCTGCCTTTACCCTTTGCTGACTCTTCAGCCTCCAGCAAAGATATCTGTTGTGAAACAGGAAAGAAATTACAGCTCTGGCAGTTCATATCTTCAAAAAGAAGAAATATGACATACATTGCAATGAAGAAAAACTGGATATATACCGAACGTATTCCTTTTTCATTTTAAGTTAAAAAAAAGTTCCAAGAGTATTTCCCAGAATATTTAAAAATAGTGGAAAAATGTGCTGCCTCAACAATGAAAATATGAGAATATGATTACACAATGTTTTACTGCTCCAATTGCAACATACATTTTTTGTTTCTCATCTGCCACCTTTATTCTGTATCTTCATACCTGGCCTATACAGTGCTCCTACTTGCAGTCTGTATCTCCTGCTGTTGAAAAATAAAAATATTTCCATCCTTGAAATCCTAGTACTTTGTAGCAAGCAACTTAAACCACCCACTTTTGGAAAAAGTTCTGAGCCTACTGTAAGAGACATTATTAAATTCAGAAGGTACCATTCCCTTCCTTCCAATTTTCAATTGCATTTTGAATTTTTTTGCAGAATTGGCAACTGCAAATTCAACATGATGTCTCCTTGTTTAAGGATACCCATTATGTACGCAGTTATTGCTGAACCTTAGTTTCTGAAGCTGCCAAGTAAGTGCTCTGTAAAGTGACAAAAAGACAAGCACAACATTGAAGACATTATCTGGAAATGACCACAGAACACCTCTTTGTAGATATTGGAAGTGGCAGACGACGCCTTGACTGTGGAGGAAAAAGACAAGGAGCTTGCAAGGGTAATTCTCGTTTCACTGCTAATAGATGAAGATCCAATACAAGTCTTGATTTTCTAGGGGGTTGTGCATATGTGTGTGTGGTTTAATTTAAACAGCTCTGCATTTCACAAAATAGATACCAAAATTGATTCTGCCTACTTCAGGCTAAACGTGTGAAAATGCTGACTGACAGAATCACCTAAGGGTAATAAATCTGCCAAGTGTTTTGTTAAACAGCTATTCAGTTTGAAATGTATCCTGGCATTCTAGAATAACAATGGACTACTGTAATGTATGGTGCATTAATTATATAGTTGACAAGAAAATTACCCTTCAAGCCAAAATTGCTAAAAACTTTACTAGGCTTTTTTTTTTTTCTTCCCCTCTCCTGTTAAATACAGTATTCAATGTAGCCCTCCCAAAGGTTTTTCCCACCTCCTCCTGCAGAGTTAACCAGCGTGGCAATAAAGTTCCAGGGAGATTTGCTCTGATGTGTCGCTGAGAATATTTGTTGCTTCCCCAAATTTTACTATAGCTGCTAAATGATATCAACATAAAAAATGGCTTTGGCTTTCCTTACTGTAATTTTTTCCGATAAACATAATAACAAGTTGTTTCAATTTCTGAGTGTATCTACATCCTACAACAGCTACGTTTGCAGATCTCTGACAATCTGGAAAAAATAAACCAGCTTTCAAACACAGCTCACATACCGGTGAAAGGTAACAACTCTAGTCTTGGAGGCAATGCAGAGATGTTGGAAATTAGTACAAGAATAGAACGGAAATGTAAATACCCTCTTTTACGAATGGAATATAATCTGTGTGTTTTCCCAGCAAATGCTCCTCTCTGATCTCCATGGCATTTCTTGAAACTTGTGCAGTTCAGGGCTAAATCTGGATGCCCACAGTACGGCTGGGTGATGGTGCTTCTGCATATAGATAACCTCACCTGTACGCTGCCACGTGTGCCTCCATGCAAGTAAGCCATTCTAGAAACTACACTTTAAAACCAGTAAATTCTTCCCCGGTAGCAGCCTGACTACAGGACATGCACAGAAATGGCCTCAAAGGTCAGAAGAGTGCTCTAAGCGTCATGCCAGGACTTCGTTCTGTAATACTTTCTTTTAGGACATATTTTTTGTTCAGAAATTTTGGGATGTGAAAAATTCTGAGTGTAAGACTTAAAATTAAACTCTGCATCAAAGATGACTAATTCTTAATTTTATTGTAGTAGCTTTCTAAATACCAGTTATGCATTTGCTTTTTTGAGTTAGAATCTCTCTCAACACAGAGCACAATTCTCTAGTGAGTTTTCAGGATTCATGCACCATTGCTGATATGGAAAAGCACTTCCAGGATTGCCAAGACAAATGTTTTTTAACATAACATAACACTTTCTTTAAATGGGATACACAGAAATTCTTTGACTTCAAAGTATAATTCAAATTACATCTTTTATAGTCTGTTTTACTGTAGGTTTTGTAAATTCACTATTAACATAGATGAATGGGTATCACAATAAAAAAAACAACACCAATTTCAACTGTTATAAACCCCATTTTACCAAATCACATTACCTTGCACTTTATTCTAAGGCAACATGTATGTCCCTTTAAAGCCAATTCCAATTCCTTAAGCATTAACCTGTCTGATCGAAAGCCCCCATCGCTCTAACACAATCTCTCCATCTACCTCAGCAAGCTGTTTATTATTCACTCCAGAAGTTGTGATGAGCTGGTACCCTAACAGTGTTTTCTTTCAAGGAAAGCTTCAGGTGACACAGTGTGGATAAAATGCTTAAAGAAAAGAAAATCAAAGTAACATACTGGGCTCTCAAGATGACCAAGAAGGACTCCAGCACCAAAGAAGAGAGATTTCTCAATAGGAAGGTCGGTTAGTTAATATTGACAGATGCATCATTTCAGAAATGGTGTTAACAATCAGAAGTGGGCCCGAGTTAAAACCCTAGTTCTGAACGTCACTAGCCTCGAGGTGATCACAGCCTAGATGTTACAGCTCAAGTCCTCTTTCTGTTTGTTCCACCAGAAGTCAAGGCTATCTGGTTTCAGTCAATAGTCTTGTGTCTACCTGCTGATTTACGGAAGGAAAATTTACAAAATTTCCCAAATGAAAGCATACTGAGCAGAGAACAGACACAGGATGAGGTCTGGTTGATGGGAAGGATATTTAAGAAGAGTCAGAATGCAAAGCATGCATTATGGTAATGAAAATGGCACAGAGAGAAAGGAGGCTTTGTCCAGGATAAATTAGTACTTGCCAACCACTGAAACATGGAAACTCGAAGCTCTCTCCTTTCCAGTGTTTCAAAAACTCTTCCTGTGTCCCTGTCCCCACCCCTTCTTGTCCCCACCCCTGCCCACAGGCTGCAACAGAGCTTCCACAATGTAGCTCCACTTCAGCCGAGCATTTCGGTAGAACTTGACATGAAAAGAGTTCTAACTCAGGGGGTTTGTACTGGTTTAAATGTATTTATATCATCCAGCCTTCCTTCTCCCCAGAGACAGGTATTACACACATTAAAAGAAACATAATCCCTTCTCTAATATGTAACAGCACACAACATTTAATAATGCACCAAGTGGATCAACAGAGAATGGACTAAGAAAGCCGACCTAAAGTCTTCCTCACGATTTTCAGTTTACCTACCAACTCTTGCTTTAATGCCACTGTCTTGGTGAGTATCTTCCACAGGTATCAGATGCAGCCACATCACCTAGCCACATTCCCAAGCTTGTCAAGTTCCATCCTAAAATGAGGTATATTGGTTTTCTCCCATTGCTCCACTATGATTGCCTGATTCGTGTAGCACAAACCAGAGCGTTTGTTCGGAACTTCATCAGATCTATGGTTTCGAGGATTCAGCCATGACCGCACAGACTTCAAGCAGCCGCCAATGCACGACACACTGAAGCTGCTCAAGTTTACGATTACACCCCGTGTCAAAACTCTGTCTTAACCATGTCTAGCTACTGCTGCCAAACATGGGCTCCTGTACTTTCTAACGTTTGATAAAAGAGACGTTATTATCACAGATCTCTTCCTCAAGTAATCTTTTATTCTTCTTTTCAAACAAGATAAAGAGATTAAGGGTCTCTCTTCAGACGGCATGACTTTCACGTCTTTCTTGTAAACCTTTTCCAAATCCTTTCCACTTTGCCAACATCCTTTCTGAAGTTCACACATCAAAATTGGACACACATTTCTAATAGTTAAATAAGAGCACTCTGAAGCTAATTAGTGCAGTTCTATTTAGCAGTTTTCCATTTTACAGCTATGCTTTCACCACTCATTGCCTTTGGGCTGCACATGCTCTGTTTGCCTACACTTCATTTGAACTGGGCTTTCTTCGGTGGGAAGAATAAAATGGAAATGCTTGCTTTCTTTCAAATAAAGTTTAATTCATGCTTGATCCTACACAATTCCGTTACTTCCATCTGCTTCCAAAGTGAGGTGTACTTCAAATTTTCAAAAGCAGGGCAGGAAGGTGGGTGGAACATAAAAACAAAAACAAATCAGCTAACATGAGAAAAATATGAATGCCATGTGGCACATTACAACACAGGTGATCCCTGTCAAAACTCTGCAATTGCCAAAAATCTCCACGTACTCCATGCTCTCAAATAGACAATGCTGCATATGTAGAAGAGGAATCTTGGCTTTGATGACTTCAAATACATCAGGTTACAGTACAATTCTAGTTGGCCATTACATGGCACAGCTTCCAAGGAGTACTGGCAACTTCTGTAGGCAACTGTGCAGCTATAAAGCACCTGGCCACATTTCACAGGGTGATGACACTGCCTCGCCCCACTTAGTTCTCTAAGAGCAGCACCGGTTACTGACGAGTTCTGCTGAGTCTCCAGAGCCCACAAGATACTGTCCCAATCAGAAATGCCACAGAGATCAAATCACAAGAAGCATTTGTGCCAGGAAATCGCGTAATTTGTATTTTTGCTTCCCACAAAATACATTTGCTAGGTATCCTTCATGATAATGCCTCTGCACCATCACTGCCAGAATCAGCCAGACTCACGGTGACTAAACACAACACAGGACAGCCTTAGCAGCTATAGTTTCGTGGGCTTGAAATGCTTTAATTGCATGAAATACTTAACTCCACTCACTACGATGTAAAAAAGGCTGCCAAAAATGCTAAGCTTACAGAAGGGGAGAAAGCACAAGAGGAGGTTAAAACCAAACAATAACTCTAAAGAGATGTAGCAAACAGGGACAGCAGGAGATTCCAGGTACCCTGGCAAGCATTAAAATCTCCATTCTCCCCTGACTTTGACATAGTCATTTTCATACTCCCCCACTGAAGACAGTAAAACATCATTAAAAGAAAAAAATATCAACAACCCTTCTACATTTACACGAGTGCAACACTGAAAAACAATGAAAGCCGTTTGGCATTTTTATACGACAGTTCAAATAAAAATTAATGGTACATGTAATAATAATTCCAAGCGTATTTTGTTTCCATTTATATCCAACTAAGAGACAATTTTTGGTGCATTTGGTTTTATAGCTCTGTGTATATGCAGCAAAGTAAAAATTCTGCACATGGGAAAATAAATAAGTGGCTATACGACTGGTTGACAGTAAGATTTGTAGAGCTAATTAGTTCAATGAATAGGAAAGGCACTCAGAACTAACAGCTCATCAAATAGTTCTTCATACAAGAGATATCTGTCACCCTGCCTATGCTGAATAAATATTTTCACTGTCTTCCAGAGATCAGTGCCAACAGGAGCAAACAAAAACAAAACTAAACAATCCAAAAACCTGTGCAGTGACCCAGGCTGACCTCACCGACTGCAGTTCAGGGGGGTAACAGGTCACTGGAAAGACCAAGCCAGGAATTACCTCCTGCCCTAGCCAAAAGAAGCTTTCTCTGATCCAACAGTGACGAGTGGTGGAAGCTTCTTTTGAGCTCAGAAAAATAAATACAATAAAAATAAATAGCGCTCCCAGTTTTAGTCTGAGGCCAAAGACCATCATTTCGGCCAATTGCACAGTGTGGATTATATCACGATGTCTTACTACAGCCCTGAACAAAACAACAGGTAAGAAATAGAAGAATTAGCTCAAACCATCTGCTCCTGGTCTGTCCTGAAGGACTCAGAGCCTGTGACTAAAGATGGCTGTGTAGGAAGCCCTGGGTACATCTCATTAAAGACAGGCATTTACTAGAAAAGCAGCTACCTTTCAGCTTGGTTATCCACGTGTATCCACTCGGACTGCAGGACAAAGCAGAGCTGAATGCAATTCCAACCCCACCAGCTGACCAGCATTACTGACAGCCTGGAAGGGCTGCGTGGGGAGGAACAGAGAGCACCTCGCTCCCGTGCGTAAGGACACCGCGTAAGGAACGTTAAGCATAAGGAACCTTTGCAGAGTCTCCCAGGCACCCACGTGCAAGACCTATGTCAAGACCCGGCATCCTGAAACATCTTCCAGTGTTGTTCCTACTGTTACTGTTAGAGGTGACAGGAGCTGGTTCCTTAAAGGTGAAAAACTCCCCTGTCTCTAAATTAAAAATCTGCACTTCTGCAATCTGAGAAACAGCCATTGGAATAAAACTGCAAGCATACAATGCAAAAACATTTGAAATTGGTTCAGGGTCAACTGAGCCTAAGTGCTGTAATGCTCCCACCCTGCCCCAACAATAAGGTGCTTCACAGCTTGGGATTTGCTCTCAATGCACTATCCCGATTTTGATCTCAGTGCTCGTTTCCTGGATGCAAAGCAATTCATATACCTCAGATCTATTTCAGATTCCACTGGAGGACCAAAAGATAGGATGCATCTATTGCAAATTTTCTCATGCAACATGTAAATTTACACCAGCACTTCACTGCTAATAGGGAGCGAGTGTGCTATAGCTTAAACCTCCACAAGCCAGCTGCCAGGCAGCCTGCAAATTACAAGTTTTCAGATATCCACAAAACACGTGCTGTCGTGCAGTGCGGGAACTGCGTGTACTGCTTGTGCACTAAGTCCCTTCCTGCATGGAAAGAACACATTCCCAAAGCACACGCTTGCTCTGGTAGAAATGGCAACACCTCATGCAGTGATTTTGAGGTCAACTAATTTCCATGAGTTAGCTCCTGAAGTGTTGCTTCATCAAACAAAAACAGGTTTAAGCAAGTGCTTTTGTGCCAGGGGGACCCAATGGGTAAGGTACTGCATGGGTAAGGAAACAATCACGTTCTGAACTAATAACAGATTAAATGATAAAAATCAACACAATTCTACGAAGAATACTGATAATGCCATATTTCACCTGGGTTTTTAAAACCCACATCTATCACCACTTTCAATCCCTTTCTCTTAAAAATTAGATTCTCAGGGATAATTGTATTCCCTCAGGAAAACTTGTATGAAATACCGTATGAAATCCATAATTATGAGAGACGAACCAGAGTACAAGAAGTTGTCCTGGGCAGAACAGCTAGCACAATACAAAAGCACTTATCTATCCGTATCTCCTGCTTCTTGATGTGGAAAACGTACAAAGTTAATAACAAATACAAAAACAAAAAACAAACAAAACCACCACACCACCAAAAAAGAAGTGATAATCATACATTGAACACAGCTAATTGCAGCCCACAGCAAGGACCCTACGTCTGTCCTTCCAGCAGCAAGTGCTGAGCAGGATGGAGAGGAGGAACAGAAGGAAGGTTAGGAGTGGCTGATGAGAGGGAATCGCTCACGCCAGCACCAAGAGACAACGAAACTCCCCCAGAGGACCCTGAGAGCTGCTTTACATCTGGTCATAAATGAGCCTACCCCATCTCCAGCAGCTCCTGCCAACTAATATCAGCAGAACTGTCCCTGTAACAGAGAAATGTAATAATGTTGAATAGTCCAAAGTAATTCATGGCTTATACAGTTTTATTATTGACATTTAAGTAAACCATCTCTTCCTCTGGCAAGCAATATTTCTAATTGATTTGGAATTGTGATAAACCTATTACTCAATCAACTCAGTTTTGCAAACTAAATTGATATCTGAAACCATTCCAAGAGATAAAATGAGAATGCAGTAGCTACATATTTTAAAAAGGAGAAAAGTAAACCATCTGTTTGCTTTTGTAGAGTAATATAAAACATATCCTTGCCATCTCTTTTGATTTTGCCAGTGTAATCCTTTGAAAAACAACACAAGAGAAAAATGCTTAGGCTATAGCTGGCTTTCATCGTACACCCCAAATCTTAGTGCTCTTTTAAAGCAAATCACTACAATTCTATTCATCTTTTCATGCCTGTAATCCAGAGTTTCAAGCACACTCTTGGATAGAAAGGCCATTTGGGACATACATAAATTGACAGAACATTGGCCTTGTCTTCTAAGCATTTGAAAATGATGACATACATTTCACTATTGAAATACTTCTAAAACCGAGGAGCAGTAGTGAATGACAGCAGAATTGAGTAAACTCACCTCTGAACAGTCATTTGTGATTTAACTTTTTAACTCCGCTTTGTCAAATCTTCCCGAGCTATCTTAATAACAAAGCAGTACAGCAGACGCATTTCTACCCAGATGTTGAACCTGACTCTTGAAAACATGGCACAAAGAAAGGCTAATAGTAGCTGCTTTTCTTACTTAGTGCTAACACAGCCCGCACTGAGCTCAATAACTTTTCTCAGGTTGACTAAGCCAGGTGGTCAGAATGGAGAAAGCTCACATTCACAACTAACACCATTCGTGACAAATTGTTTCTACCATGCTCATTCTCTCGTACTGAATTCTTCTTGTGTGCAAAAAGGCAGGCCATGGCCAGTGCTGCAACAACAATTAAGGTTCACTAAGTTGCTGTTTCCATTATCGAGCCCAATTTCCAAGGTTTAGTAAGTCAGCAGTTCCAATCGCACAAGTCTGAAATTTGACATTCAAGTTATCAGCAGAGAGACACAGTTTGTGCTTATCTCTTTATCAAAAGTACAATTTAAATCCACTCAGCTGTTGCTGAATCAGATCTAAAAAGCATGGCCTGTGTCTTCCTCTTCATCTGTTTAGGGGTTTCGTGCTCTGAACACCAAATTTCCCTCTGGGGAAAGTGAGCACAGGTGCATTTCAGCGAAGGTATTAGACACACCTCCTGTCCCACAAGCTTTGGGCTTAATCCTGTTGCTGCCTGTTTTTTTTATACAGTCTCCAGTGAACAGAATGAGTTATTCACTTAGTTTAAATGCACACATGTAAAAATTAAGCAACCTGGTAATTCAGGATGTACAAACTTCAGGAGCTGATTGTATCAAGAACATGAAACAGGCAAGACCCATAAGACACAACGTACAACTTCCTGGGGAGCTCATGGGGTGAACTGGGAGAGGAGCAAGGTCTCTGCGCATGTCGTACCAACACAGAGCTGGGGCTGGGCCAGGCTCAAGGCCAGATCCCAGAGCAAGAGGTAGTGCCAGTGTCAGCAGCTTCAACTGACTCCTCTCCCCCACATCAAGCAATTCAGCTTGCTTCTTGACCCAGCACCAGCTCAACCCTGCTGCACATCCCGCGGCGTAGCCCTGCCACAAGAGAGGCGGAGGGAGCTGTGCCAGCGCAGACGGGGCAGCACCACCTGACGGAAGGAGCCGCAGGTAGGTGGGAAAATCGGGTACCGCTCTCCCCGAAGTTCCTAACTTCCCAGAAACCCTACGATCTCCTCTGTGGTACAAAGACCAAGCTTGCATATAGTCTTCCAGAGCACAGCATGCTTAAGATTAATACAGCCGACTTTCTATTACCTTTCCCCTTAATCACCGAGTTAGCAGACAATTATATTATAAATAAGAAAAGGTGTTAACTTGAAAGTTTATAAAGTTATGTGCGTGAAACTAGCTAAAAAAAGCTAAACATAAGAGATGTATGTGCAAAAATGGAAAATACATCTGCAAAAATAGTAGATGATCCTCAATATCCCAAGCATCAGTCTCCTCCTTTGGACAAAAAAATATGCCAGTATCCCACTGTGGTAAGATTATCAGACATGTAAGAGTCAAACTATAAATGGCAAGATAGCCAGTTTGATTTACCACACTATCCAGGTCCAGATTAGTTTTTAGCTTCACAGACACATCCTCTATTCTTAGTATACAAAGGAAATAATTTCTTCTTGTCAAAAAAAACATTTCAAGTAACTGAAATTAAACACCGGGGGAAATACTTCCCAATTTTTTGCCCACCAAAACATCCTCATGTAAAATATTGAGAAAAAATAAAGGAAAACTTAACAAGCTTTTCTGCATCATAAAGCAACACTGAATTCAACCTCAGTTCCTAAGGACTTGAATCTTCAAAGCTGTGTATGTAGGTCAGGTACGCGAGCCCCACAGAAATGCAACATCTTCCCTAGGTTATTTCTGAAACACCTCTGAAACTCTGAAAGAACAGATATAGACAAATTCTTAGATGGTTAAAGTCAACACAGGCCTTTCCGCTTTGGACAAAACACCAGCTGAGAGTTGACAACTTTCATCTTTTCAGGTGTCAGAGTTCTGGCCTCTGCAAAAAGGTGAAGTACTGAATCCTCCTGCAAAAAGGAGAAAATTAAATCATTTCTCAGTCATGATAACTAAACCTCTGGCCCCCAAAATGCTTCTTTCTCTGCTAGTTGAAACATTCAGTGACTCCAAGTTGTCTCAACGGGGTCTGCGTGGCAGAAAAACCAGACACTCACAATATGGTCCATGTCTAGCCCCAGAAGTGAGTAGGCTCGGGATATCATATTAAAACATCTATAGGGTGCTTTACACCGTTTCATATACATTGCTTTATAGAAAAAGGGCAGCACAAGAGCCTAACATTGTAACTGAAGCTTTCCACGCTGGAGCACCTGGATATAATCAGGAGTAAAGCTACACCTGTGTAATTCAGTCATGTGTAGAAGGCAGCACAAGAGTGAAACGGAGGCATGTCTGATGTATCCATTTAAGAGCCACTAGCAAGGCAATCACAGCGAGTACTCTGCAGTTTTTGTTGAGAAACCATAAAAAGCCTGTGTGCCAAAGCATAGAGATGTTATTTACATTTTGTTTCATGTGTGATAGTGGCAAAAAGAAAAAATCTGATCAAAATACTCCACTGCGTAGCTTTCCACAGCTTAGAGACAGAAATTACTATATTGGAATAATTTCCCTTATCTAACACTCTTCTGGTCTTAAGATTATTTTAGTCTGGAGTAATGCCCCTAAACTGCTGCAGCCCAAAACATCCACAAGACTTTGAGGAAAAACTGCAATACTGAAGAGAATGATTAGTGAAACATTTCAAGAAGAAAAAAGTGCAGCCTTGGTAACGTTATTAATACAATAACAATAATACTGCTGGTATAAGAAGTACACATATCCATCACCTACCTATAAGGTGACTTTCAATCTTCAATTTTTCTTACTTTTTTGCATACTAGTGAGAATTCAGAGCACTTTCTCTCATGACAATCCAATTATAACAGTAAGGAGAGAATGAAATACTCAAATTCATGGATTCATTTCACCTTCCTCCATTATGACACCTTCTTTTGTTTTAGTCATGATTGTGAAAGCTAACAATGATGAAGCACATCAGAATTGAGAAGATGAGCACATATAACTTGCTAAACTATCTTCAATGTGTTATGTAATGTTCAATATTGATTTTGATTCAACTAGACTTCTATTAGAGTTATCTGCTCTAGCCAGCTGCCAAATATACCTGGCTCAGTAATGTGTCCAAATTCATTAACAGTTTTGTTTTAATAATATTTCATTTTTAAAGTTTAATTTTATCCACACATTAGCTTCATATTACTTATGCAAATAAAAGCTTTATGGCTATATTAGCAATAATTCATTATCATTCCCTACTGGCTTAGTGAAGGAATTTGCAACTTTGGAGTACATCCAGCACTTTTAATTGAAGATACTAAGGGAAGCCTACATTTAGTTAAAATCATTTGCACATACAAATTAAATATGATTAGCATAAGTCTCTAAAACTCTTTCCAGACTCAAAGATAGTGATTTTTCCTTGAGCCCTGTCTGAAGGGTGGTGTATGAATGTGGAATCCAAGGAGCATCGTGGGGAAAGGAGGCTGTGACTATCACAGCTGACATCCAAGACAGGAGAGCAACCTGCTTATTGGAAGTTACTTCCCACTCTCCTCCATCTCCACTGCTTTGGAAGAGGTAACATTTGTCCCTTCCTCACCTGTCTACCGCACATCATCTCTAAACAGAGGGAAAGAGGAAAGCAGTGGCTCTACCCATAGTAATTTCCCTTCTAGGGACTCAGACCTCAGAAGCAAGGAAATATCAAGATTCTATTGTCAGGTTGCAAAACCAGCTATGTTTTCTTTGCTGGGAAAGGGAGCATGTTTTGGTGCACCTTTATTCTCTTCTGTTGCTTTACACCTCAGAACTAGCCCCACATAGGAAACTTACAATGACTAAATATATAGAGTACTACGAATACATTGAATTGATAGCAGTTAACCATGTCAGGTATTGCCACAGCTGTCTTACAGCACCAGTCTTATAAACTCCAAGTGTTTCTATTTCCACTAGAAAGGTGGAAGACTGGACCCTAAATTATCTCAAAAACTTATTAAGTTAATTGCATTAAGCATAGTCTTTCTTTGTGCTCCAAATGAGCTCTTGTTGGATTAGGAACTGATTCATGTTTACTTTATTATGTCCCAAGTCACATAAGGACTGTGGGTATCTTCCCCATCTCCTAGAGAAGAAGATGTTTTAATTAGGCAATTATATTAGTAAAAAGCAATCTAATTTCTAAGCCAAACAATAGCGTGGCACAGATATTAAAATCAAATTAGCAAGACATACCAGTGTTTTCCTTTAGCATGCAAAAACGACCTCCTGCACAGATAATTAGCATTATGTCTGCATGGCGATCTGTGGCAGTGAAAAAACACAAACAGTGGTGAGTAATGAACATGATAACAGGTGTAGGAATTTCTCTCCACTGTCTCTCTACGACTTTTGCCCTTTTAATTTAGCTTATTAATAAACATGGCGTGTCCTTTAAAAAAACACTTGCAAACAAGTAGCAGTGCTGCTTCCAGGAGACAAGAGCTACATGCAATTCCAGGATTCAGTTCTTAGCTCACTCCAGCTTTCCTGTGACAACAGCAAAGCCACACAATTTCTGCACCTCTGTTACATCAGGACAAACATTTTCCCACCTCTTTCCTCCCTCCATTTCAAGCGAGTGTTGCAAGACACAAAAGATGCCTCACCACATATGTGTGGCACCTCCCATTCGGAGCAAGGGCTGGCATTCAATAGCCAAAGCAGAGCAGTGGACCACCAGGCACTTGCAGCTTGCTGTGCTGAGGTACAATTATAATGGGTTTTCTCCAAAAAAGAAATTCCAGTACTGTAACTGTTAACTGTGGTGGGAGAAATAAAGCTTTCTTCATAAAACATACTTATTGGGGAAAAAAAAAAGGGAGGCGGGGGGGGGGTAGATCTTAAGCCTCAACTCTGTACTGGCTTTTTCTTTACTCACAACTGAAAGTTTTAGCCCAAGCAGAGGCTTAGAATTTTTGACCCAGGTTCATGGGTGCTTCTGATTGCCAACTAGTGAAAGCTGAAAAGAACCTTTTAAATAGTGCCCAGAATCCATGTTCTGAGATGGGAACGGACTGAAAATGTGTTTATTTGGGAATTAAAAACAGCCATTTACCAAACAACTAGCTGCTTTGAAAATGCATGTTTCCACCTTCCCCCAAAAAAGAAAACAGAAGTCCATTCTTTGCTGCCTTATGCCAGCGATCTACGCACCAGTCTCGCTCCCTGACAACAGCTGTGCAGCAAACTAAGTCTCTCTGAAAAGCAACGTGGATTTGTCTGAATAAGACATTTATCCTTCAAAGGCCAGGGCAGTAGAGCACCCGTCTTGGAAAAGCTAACAGATCAATTCTGCTTAACCCCTGAACTCTGAATCTTTATTACAACCCTTTGCAGACTCTGAGGTGTAAAACCACCTCTAAGCAAAACAATAACAAAGCCTGCCATACAGCGAAACGGATGAAGTGGAAGAAATATGTTAACATAACAGCTGTAGCAGGCTATCGCCTGAACTCCTGAGCTCCAGAGCCCCTGTTTCTGCAGTGTGCCATGTGCTTCATTAGCTTCGGCCCCAAAGAAAGGTTTGGCTCAGACTTGGAGTAATTGTTCCCCTAACAGCATGTGGCAGCCCAGAAACGCCCAGAATCGGTACTGACACTTTTTTAATCTGCTCTAATGTATAAAGTGAATAATTTCCCTACATGAAATGGTAGCTTTTAAAGGTGCAGTACCTCCGCATTTCTGAAACCAAATTTAATCTGTTATAAATCAGTGTAAGAGGAAAAGGGGGCTACAGGGATAAGTTGTGCTTCTCCAGCTGTTTGGTGTCGTAGGGGCTTCTAGCTGTATGTGTTGTACTGCTGAACTGAAATTCTGAGAGCATTTACAGTCAAGAAGACAGGCAAATGAAACACAAAGGATTTCACCGTTGTTCTGATGTAACTGCTCTCAACGTTGCTGGTTATCCTTCTGAAGTTAATGGATTTGTATGTATTTTACTTTGCCTGAGAGAGCATGAAGTCCTATAATTTTTCAGTCCACAACTCCTTCCCCTTACCTCACTCTGTGCTACACTTACCTGCTGCCCCATAACAAACAGAAGCAGGATTGTGCTGGATTAAACCACACGTTCCGTCAGCTAAACAAAAAGATCAATTAAAAATTCAATTCTCTACGTGCTTCCTGACAAAAATGCATACAGAAGTATCTGATTTTTGAAACCTCTGATATTCAAACCTATGACCCCAGGAATTGCTGCTGCTAAACAGTTAGCATCAATATTTTATTAATTGGCTGTGGCCGAAGAGGGATTAACATCAGTCTCTCAGCTCTTGAGACCATCCCATTTTTTCTGTTTATTGGGGAGCACTTTGGTACATCATTTATTTAGCCATTTGCTAGTTACAGTAAATAAGATATTCTGAAATTACAGCTCAATAATTCTGCAGAATTTCATGCAAGGGGCCTGCTTGTCACCTTTCCTTCATGATGTCATTTGTGCACTCAGAATCCTCCTTTGCCCCACAAGATGACCCCGCATTTTGCCGCATTTTTATTCTTGTCATCTATGCCCCTCCTTCAAGTCAAACAGAGTCACAGACACCAGGAATTTGTAATCACCTAAACCAATGCTCACACACAGGGAAGACGGAAGCATATAGGGGAGGTGATGATTCCCGGTCGTGTTAACGTCCCGTTTCTGATACAACAGAACAGCGTTCGGTAGCTCTATGGATGGATGTTTCCAACATTTTGATACGTGCAGACTTCCCAACCCACCAGCTGGAAAGCATTCACTTACAAATCCTCACAGACACCCCAAGGATTATGACCACCAGGGAAGATTCATTACAAACACCTGTGGCACCTATAACCCTCTGCCAGGCACACTAGCTGCAGCAAGCACACACCATTACTTAGCTTAGCCACTGCTTTCACCATAACCAACAACAAATCAACTGTGGGCACCACTGTTGAGCTCTGGGGAAGAGCCACCCAACCATCCTTATGGTGGGGACTCCAGACATGATCCCAGCGCTGCACTTGTGTTGTAGTTGGCAGTGTGCCTGCAGCAAACATGAATGTCCCTCTCACAGAATCATGGAATGGTTGAGGTGGGAAGGGACCTCTGGGTGCATCTTGTCCAATCCCAGCTCAAGCAGGGCCACCCAGACCAGGGTGCCGAGGACCATGTCTAGATGGCTTTTGAAGATCTCCAATGAGGAAGACTCCACAATCTCTCTGGGCAGCCTGTGCCAGTACTCCATCACCCGCACAGCACAGAAGTGCTTCCTGATGTCCAGACGGAACCTCTTGTGTTCCAGTTTGTGCCCACTGCCTCTTGTCCTGGCACTGGGCACCACTGAAAGGAGCCTGGCTCTGTCCTCTTTGCATCCTCCTATCAGGTATTTATGGACATCGATAAGATCCCCCCGAGCCTCCTCTTCTCCAGGCTGAACAGTCCCAGCTCTCTCAGCCTCCCCTCACAGGAGAGGTGCTCCAGTCCCACCATCATCTTGGTGGCCCTCTATTGGACTCTCTCCAGTACGTCCATGTCTCTCTCATACTCGGGGGCATTCTGAAACTCAACACAGGTCATTTCAGAATGTTCTGAAACTGGACACAGGTCTCCAACCTGCCTCACCAATGCTGAATACAGGCAAAGCATCACTTCTCTTTACCTGCTGGCGATACTGGGCCTAATGTAGCCAAGAATACCATTAGCCTTTTTAGCGGCAAGGGCACACCGCTGACTCATGGTCAACTTGGTGTCCACCAAGACTCCCAACACCCTTTCTGCAGAGCTGCTTTCCAGCTGGGTAGCCCCCAGAATGTCCTGGCGTCTGGGGTTGTTCCTCCCCAGGGGCAGGATTTTGCACTTCTTGTTGAGCTTCATGAGGTTTCTGTCAGCCCACCTCTCCAGCCTATCGAGGTCCCTCTAGATGGCTGCGCGGCCCTCTGGTGCGTCAGCCACTCCTCCCAGTTTCATGTCATCTGCAAATTTACTGAGGGTGCACTCTACCCCATCATCCAGATCACTGATGAAGATGTTAAACAGGACTAGACCCAGTATTGACCCCTGGGGTACTCCGCTCATTACTGGCCTCCAACTAGACTTTGTACCACTGACCACTACTCTCCAGGCCCAGCCATTCAGCCAGTTTTTGATCCATCTCACTGTCTACTCATCCAGCTCATGATTCAACAATTTCTGTGTGAGGATCTTATGGGGGGAGAGCGTCAAAAGTCTTACTGAAGTCCAGGAAGACAATATCCACTGCTCTCCCCTCATCCATCAGGCTGGTGATTTCATTATAGAAACTTATCGGGTTGGTCAGGGATGACTTCCTCTCAGTGAATCCATGCTGATTACTCCTGATGATCTTCTTCATATGTCTGGAAGTGGTTTCCAAGATTAGCTGTTCCATTACTTTCCCAGGGATTAAGGTGAGGTTGACCAGCCTGTAGCTCTCTGGGTCCTCCTTCTTGCCCTTCTCGAAGATAAGAGGGACACGTGTTTTCCTCCAGTCCTTGGGCACCTCTCCTAGTTGCCACGATCGACCAAAGAGTGGCCTTGCAATCACATCTGCCAGCTCTCTCAGCACTCATGGGTGCATCCCATCAAGGCCCATCGACTTGCAAATGTCCAGTTTGCTTAAGTATTCCCTGACCTGATCCTCTTCCACCAAAGGTACATCTTCCTTGCTCCAGCCTTTCAGCCTAGTCTCTAGGACCTGGGATTCCTAAAGGCCACTTTTCCTGGTAAAGACAGAGGCAAAAAAGGCATTCAGTACCTTGGCCTTTTCACTGTCCTGTGTAACCAGGTCTCCCATTTCATTCAGCGCTGGACCCACATTTTCCTTAGTGTTTCTTTCGTCACTAATGTACTTGTAAAAGCCCTTCTTGTTGCCCTTGACATCCCTGGCCAGATTCAATAACATTTGGGCTTTAGTTTTCCTACTCCATCCATGGATGCTCTGACAATATCTCTGTATTCCTCCCATGTTACCTGTCCTTGCTTCCACCCCCTGTAGGCTTCCTTTTTGTGTTTGTATGGCCTTGAGTTTGCTCCTTGTTCAGCCATGCAGACCACCTTGCATTTTTGCATTGACTTCTTCTTTGTTGGGATGCATCGCTCCTGAGCTTAGAGGAGGTGATCCTGGAATATTAACCAGCTTTCTTAGGCCCCCTTCTTCCCTCCAGGGCCTTATCCTACAGGACTCTACCAAGTAGATCCTTGAAGAGGCCAAGATCTGTTCTCCTGAACTCCAGGAGAGCAGACTTTAAACAGTCCCCTTAGGCTATACAAGCCTGGGTGACTATCACAGTGAGAGGTCTGCAGAAGTACATCCACAGCACTGAGCAATTACCCGGGTACTTGCAGCTCATGTTTACCTTCAGTAATCGCACTTCTCATTGCAGTGTGACCAGGCCTTACCAGCGAAGAAGTAGTAAGGCAAAAATTAGTTTGGTAGTTTTAGCCTTCTGCAGTACAGTGCACAGCTGGGATGGGAATATAGAGGCAAACAGCATACTGAGAACACAACATGCAGAATCCAGTTTGTGAATGCTCCATAATCTAAGATCTAGCACCATGATTTCGGAATGAACTTCCCTCCCCCAGTGTTTAGCTACAAAGTGTTTGAGTAAAGAATGCTAAATTACATGCAAGTCACATTAAGAACAATCAGTCTCATGTAATGGGGAATCTAATAGTTCATAAATGAGATGCAAATTCATTTTTACGGGTGCACTATAATAAGCCAATTATTTCAGAGCTCTTCAATTATGCGTTTTCAAAAAACTGAATTGCTTTAATTTTTTTTTTTTTTAAGAAGCTTTAGGTTTTTCCATTGCTTACAAGGGAAAGAAAATATATCTGCCTTGCAAGCAACATCAAAAAAAAAAACCCACCCCCAAAAACCATGCCAAGTTGCAAGCAAGGAGCAATACAAACATAAAAGAATGAGCCAGCTGGCAAACCACACACATAGCAGACAAGCAGACAATGGACCTCTGTGTTCCCACCAATTAAAGACATTCAGGAGCCCATCCTATAGCAGGCTGGCATGAGTATCACAATTTGCAAGATTAGCATTAGGGAATCTCAACAGCAGCAATGATACACCATGTCTGCACACAGAATTGGCACTGCAGCTCAATGACAATGCCTTACCATCCTCAAAATGGCCCTTTGTGACTTTTAGCACTCAAATCCTGAAAAGAATTGGTTTTCCTTTGGAAAAAGGATCAATGCTGGGATATTCTTCCTGAAACCCCTGCACTGCTGTTCTTCCAAGGAACTGGGGATAGGAGAATGTAGGTACTGGTTTAGTCAGGAAAAACCTAACTGAAAAGATTATGCAAAGGCAAAAGCATTCTCATTTGTGCGTTATTTGCAAAAGAAGTAAAATAGTGCAAGAACCCAGCCAGACTCTGTGACCTGTACAGTAACATGAAGTGCAATCTGTATCAACTCAGCTGTAAATTTGACTTACAGTTTTTCAAAGAAATTTTGCAAAACCAAACCAATCCTTCCAATGGGTGACACTCTCTAGTTTCAAAGAAACCTTTCTTCAATTTTATTGCTGATTATTAGTAACAGTCCTGAACCACAGATCACATGAGGACCAAACCTCTCTTTATGATTTTAGGCCATTTTAAGGTTTTTGCTGAAACAATTACTATATAGGATCTTCACCGTTGTTCTCCAGAGCACCTCACTACTGAACCTTGACAGCTGGTGAGATGTGGCCTGGTTTTGGTCTATTATTTTCAATTGAGACAAAACAGTTTGAATACTGTATGTGCAATTCCTATCTTTCATATAAACCATTTTTTATCCACAGAGGATCACATAAATTGAAAAATTACAGTTGCTCAGCTCTTGGCTACATGACAATAATGAACTTAGTCTTAAACGTGATCGTAACATGCAGTGCCAGCCTCCATCTCTGCTACCCATCACTCCTCTTTATGCTGTTACTATTCATACCGTGGCCTCAAGAACAAGGAACTCTTCTAATACAGAGCTCAGGCACTGTCCCAGGGAGGCTAAAAAGTGTTGGACTCCTGTCTGATCTGTCACTTTACCATTTAACCTTTTTCCATGCAGCACATGCACATACAGTAACTGAGGATAGCACTTCCCTTCCGGTATAATGAATAGCTATATTTTTCAACCCTTGCCATGGAAGTGTCTGGATCAAATGAAATGTGCAGCCAAAAGTAAGACCGCTGTGAGACATGGTAACTGCAATGTAATGTAATCTGCCCCACTCCCCCAAAGGCTTCCAGCCACTCTGCCATGTGGGTTACAAGGCCAGCTGCTGCTCAGGTACGCTCACCGTCACTTTATTTGTCCCAGTCTGCTCGGGCTCACCTTCAGGCTCAGAGCTCTTGCCTGTTGCCTTCTTGTAGCAAGTGCAATACTGCTATCCACTGGCCTGAGCTGCTTAGTCCCTCAGAAATGCCTTCTGCTGGACCACAGGTATTCAGAGCTTCTCATTAACCTCTCTGAGGGGTGCCACAACAGGAAAGCAAGAAATACATTGAGAAAAGTTAAGCCAGGATTCATATGTACTCCTACACTAAACAAGCTTTTAGGCACATAGGCCCTTCTTTTCAGGTCTGAAACAGAAGTAGCAGACTTGAAATCTACACCACACAATTGTTCTTCAGTTGTATTTAGTTTTGAACTATGCTGCTTTTACTTTGGAATTCAAGTAGGCTTACATGTCTCAAGCATGCCAGCCAGTCAAGTAAAATACACAGCTTCTACTTGGGAGCCTCGTCTTGGTCCAAATTTACCATCTAAACTGTTACTGAGGTTTAGACATGGGCTTTCCTACCATCACAGAGATTGCTGTTTAAAGCCCTGCAGAGTTACATGATGCTGAAAAGCAGGAAAACTTGCAATTTTCCTCCTCCTTTTCACCCTCTCTGTGAGCCTTTGTCAGTTTTGCTAAGAGACCTGGCTGAGCACAGCTTGGGCTGACATCTCTGACAGATCTTGGACAGGACAACCCAACAGACCAACTTTCTGAGCAGAAGCAGAAGAGGCAGTCAAGAATTATAACACAGCATTTTACACTGTTTAAGTTTTCTAGAGGCTGTACAAAACTGATGTTCAGATTTAGAACTAATTGTTTAGTTTGGAAAATGATTTTGACCAAGGCTCAGAACAAAGCACATCAGAGCTTTGAACACATTCCTATCTCAATCCACATGTACCATTTGAAACTGGAAAATGATCTTCATTTGAACAAAAACCATATTCAAAAGCAGAAATATTAAAAAAAATACTGTGACGACTCTAACATCTGAATCAGAACTTCTGTGACTAGAGGCTGTGACAGACTCCGAGGTGGCTTTTGAGAAGGGCATCCCTTAGCAGAGCTGTCTGGAAGGCACAGCCTCTGAATCAGCAGCCAGTTGACCTTCTGGGACAGAATAATTTTAATAGTATTCTGGGCTTATAATGCTGTAAACCATATTGTGAATACATACATCAGTCTTGGGTAAGAAGCTTAATAATAAATTAGTTCATTTTTTTCCTTCAGCCAAAAGGCAGTGCAAGCCATAGCTTTATTTACAAAAGGTTAAACATTTCTTTAATTGGATTGCTGGCATTTAAGTGTGCAGCAGAATATCCTTCAGCAGTGTCCCTTTTATTTGTGACTGGAGAAGTGCCTAGAGAAATGCCAAGGGAAGATTTCATTTTAATAAAAAAGAGAAGCTTAAGATCCCTTTGGAGGCTTATGTTACATCTCAAAACTACCATGAACTAATGAATTTAATCTAAAAGGTCCCCAACCACAGGACCAAAGAGAAATTACAACAGTGGTGTAGCTTGACCAAGCTGACTTTCTATGCACGTTAGCAGATGTATCTTCGTGCTTACATTCTGTAATGAATACAAACACACACATCTAAAGGTTTTAGTCATTTAAAAGATATTTTAAAATGAGAAATATGGTTGCCCTACAGCATCCTAAAGACACTTCAAAGAACCGTTTGTGTCAGAGACTTACACACAAATTGAGCAGAAGGAAAATCCACACCCCCCTTCTCCCACGAGTCAGTGCTTTGGAAAAAATTACACGCCAAAAATTCTACTGCCTGGAAGAAAAATAGCCCCTTGTTGGCTCATACTGGGGTCAAGCTGAGGACCCAGTTCTGCATGGTGCTGGAAGCTGAGTGCACTCAACCCTCCTAGGCTGAGTTATTATCTCACAGCTATTACATGCACAGTATGGAAGTCTCCTGGGAGAGTGGCTAATGTACACTTTGCCTCCCTAGAAAGCAGGGTGGGAATTTATGAGGAAAGAAAATAGGGCCTATAAATTACACAAAGGACCTTTAAATGAAGGTATAGGTTTCATTATTGGAGCATGTTACTGGATGGTCAAAATTAAAAACAGCTTCTAGAAAGCAGATTGCATTTAACTTTCCATTTGGGGGAAAAGAAAAAGAGAAATAATTTCAAACACAGCCTTGATCAACTGGGAAGTTACGAAGTCTGGCACCGAGTTTGCATCGACACAGTAAGTGACCAGCATGTAAGTTATCATCCAGCAGGTACCTCTAACATCTCATTTTGCTTTTTGAAATGTGGTAATTAGAACATTGCCTTAACGCTACTGATGCATCTAAGAGACAGAATCTACCTAGAACGTATTTTACTAATGCCTTAGAAAGCACGAGTCTGTAATCCCCGTGCAATGGTTGAGCTCCAACATGCTGCAGCTGCAGAGGCATAAGAGAGAGGGGGAACCACTGCAGAATGTGAGCAAGGAAAATCTTACCTCAGGGTAGGACTTCCTAACTCCGCCAGCATAAAGCACAGCAGCCAGCCTTCCCCACCTCCAAGCCATCCCAGAGTCCTGCACTCACCAAACCTCTAAACCCATCACAGCCACCGTGCAAGGCAGGACTCTCCAGAGATGAGGCTTTGGCCCTTACTGTACCTACAGCCTGAAGCAGTCAATCGGAGATGAACGACGGTTTCAGGCATGCCGGCTCTTCTCTCACCAGATACCCATGCTCCCCCAAACACCAAACAATCCAGGAGAAACTTTCCTATCTCAGAGATTTCCAATGTTGCTTTATTGTTTTAAGCCACAACTCCCAGTGTTTCAGATATGACACTCCCACTTCACAAAGAAGTATTATGCCTTTGTGGTGCTACAGAAAAGTTGGAGAAAGAACTATGAATACTCTAACAACCTAGAAACCAGAGGGCAAATCAAAGCAATCCACAATTGCATTATATCAATAGTTTGTGATTTTTAAGTCACTAATACAATTTTTAGAAATTTGCAGTTGACAACCTCAAACTTTCCAATTCTATTATCATACTAAAAGAGTGGAAGTCTCACCAGTCCCAAAATCAAGACACAAGTTTATTTCCACACAGACCTTCAAATACAGCTGACAACCAGGCCTTATTGGAATGGAAGAATCCATATTCATCCAAAACACTTCACATTCTTGTTTCCATTCCTTGAAAAGGTATCTAGAGAAAGGAAAATAATATTTTAATTTTTAAAAATTTGAAATGGCATTTTACTCCAAAATGTCAATTGTTTTTAATCATGGCTACAATCTTTAAAACTACTGAAGACAAAAATAAAATGACTCATTTGAGATTAGCCAAAGCATTCTTTCAACTTCAAAAAAAATCTTTTTTCTCAATTATTTTGTTTTCCTCAACCATTGTAAAGCAACCTTTCTGGTTTGATCTGAAATTAGAGCACGTCTTTAACAAGACACTTATTTGCACAGGGTTTCTTCTCCCTTCCAGCTGTAACTCCAAGTCTGACACATGGAAGTGGTAGCTTCCTTCTTGTGGGACAAAGTCATGAGAAAAAATCCTGGCAATATTAGCATCAGCTTCCTCTGTTCTGAAGCCACATATCTGTCCTTTGAGTCATGATTCTTTGACTCTATTCACCACACTCTGTACTGGATTTTTACATTTAATGAGGTTGCAGGCTGCTGCTTTTCACTATTATCCTTAATCAAGTTTTATTGATTACTGGGACACAGCATCAATAGAAAGAACATAACAAACAAATGGAAAAGCTGCCCAGAAGCTACTGCTATGCTTTTTGTGTTCTAGCAAAAAAACAGCCAATGTTAAAAAATAAAATAAAATAAATAACGCCATCGCCTCTACCATTCAATCCAGCGTACTCCTTGCTGTGCGCTCCCTGCAAGATATTCTGATGATCCTGGACTACACTGTAACCCTGTAATCCTGACACTCCCTTGCTGAAAATCTGTTTGATGGGGAGAGACTGAAGGTGCATGTACGCAGATGCTGAGAAGGAGCTAGAGGCAGGAGGTTCACTCATTCTCAGTTTGATGTGGGCAGGTAACAATCCTGCTACCTTAAACAGGCTCTCCCCTATCAGATGGAAGGAAGCCTGCAGAAGCCTGAAAGCATGGTGAAACACAAAGGTTATTTATTTTGCAGTTATCTCTAACTAACTCAATCACATAGGAGTTAATGGCATGGAAATCACCTAGGCCAGGTACTATCATAGGTAATACGCTTGCAGAAAATTAACAAGTAAGAAAAAGTGACCAGTCATTCTCATTATAGGGGATTGAATTAAAATGTATTTAGCATTCTACAATAAAATCCATGGGTAAAAATTAAATCAGCTAGATTTTAAACCCGTCATGAACGGCAGCATATGTACTATCAAGGTAATGCTAGAATATAGAATAATAGAATTGTGGAACTTATGATATGCAATATAGTTGTGCCCGAGGGACTGAGCTAATTAAAAAAAAATCTCTTCTAGTTCTTAAATGTTCATTATTATTTAGAATGGATGTTTGAATGAAAGCAGGGTGACAGCAGTGACCCATACTGACACGTGCATTTCCATGAAGAGTGTCTGAGAAAAGAAATTAGTTTGTTTGCAAGCCAGGATCCCATTAAACACTGCAACCCATTAAGATACAGGCTCTATCTCATTATCACATCATTCTTCAAACTCTTCTCATTCTTTTATAGGTATAAGTTGCAATTTCCCAAGACAGTTCAAAGGAACCAGAAAGTTACCCCTACTCTATCACTTTCAGCTCTTCTCCTCGCTGTTATAGATGATTTTGCCATGGGATTCACTATACCTCATAAAAGCATCCCTCAAAGAAAGCATGTTTGAGCTCTTGATTTCTTTATCTTAAAATTCCCAACTGTATTGCATAAGATTAATGACTAAATGTTTTCTATGAAGAACAAACACATAACAAAGGGTTGTCTGCACTGGGTGGAAAAAAACTTCCTTAATTTCATGTAATTTATGTCTCTGCTCTGCCATGAAGGAAATGGATCTCTCCCTGTGCACCTAAGTGGAGCTACATGGGCAATTAATAGTCAACAAAAGGAAAACATAACTCTAAATTTCTCCTTCATGCAATTACAGTGATCTAAAAAGCATAATCACATTAATGCAGTTCATAATGGCCATCATTTGCAGGAGATACAGTAGCCAGGCTTAAACAAATAAACCAACCCTACCACAAACTTAACTGCACGTTAAATGTGTTAAAATCCATGCGATTACTGTGATTATTTCATCCACCCCTGCCCCTCTTTCTAAGCTTCTGGTTGCTGTTCTGAAGAAAAGAAAATGCATTTATTCTGTATTGCTTGCAGATGTAGATATTCTGTGTCCTTCCCACCACACTGTTGTGATGTGATGATTTTATCCAAAGAGAAAGGCACAGGGGAAGAGGAACTGGCTGCCAGTGCTGGCATTTCCAGACTTCAAACAGCTGCTTACACAGACATGCACAGCCTAGATTTAAACTACACAGTGCAAAAAGCACTTTGGAGGAGCCACAGCAAGACAGAGCTCCTTGCTGCCACAAACCTGGCACGGAAAGAACAACCAGCGCTGAGCCCTGTGTGCGTAGTGCAGCCCTACATGTACCTAGCCCAGATCCCTCAGCGTAAGCCTACAGCCACACCTTGGTCATACATATGGGCTTTGAGAAGGCAGCAGATCGCGTGTGGTTTGAGGAAAGGTTTGGGGAGCACTGCAGTTCTTGGAGGTCTTGCCTGTCCTCGGACATCTTACAGGTGGGGACTACCCAGCACCGCAAGCAAAAAGCATCGTGTTCGCGGCTTTGCGTTACCTGGTACCAGGGGTCCTGATCCCTTCCTGGAGCTCCCCAGTGCCTCTGCAGGGGAAGTGACGAGTCCAGGATTTATGAAATCTGGGGACACTTCCTAGCTGTCCACACTACGAGACATAGCAAAGCAGAGCTTAATCAGGCACGGACTGTGAATGTTTTCCAGCCAGTACCACTCATGCTCAGCACTACATTATTTTGTTACGTTTCCCGCCCTTTGTTACTCTTTTTTCAGAGATGGCGGGATGGAATTTGCCATATCTTTAACCGGTCATTTCATGATACAGCTGCAATGTTCGTGTGCTTATCTCCTGGTTTGCAGTCCCCCCCACTTTGTTTTCCCTACAACATACATGTATTAGTAGCTTTCTCTTGAATTTGCTTTTTTGTGTGTGCATTAATTGCTAAATTACTATGTGTCATATCCTTTCAACTGCTCATGAATGTCTTTGTAAGTATGATATTTTATGGCAATTTAACTGTGGAGATTACAAATAAAATTATCAGCTAAAACCAGAATGATTAGTAAACCAAGATAAATGTTGTAAATTAATCATCATTTCATACATCATACCAAGGTTTTAAATTTTCATGTTAGCATAGCAGATGCAAGTTGTTGAGGTGAAAAGAGTTGTAACAATTTTAACTACACAAAATATCAGTTTTAAACACAAACAAAACACACACTGGAAATTTAACTACCCTTTCAGTCACACGTACCTTCACAGAACAATATCCATTTTTCAGCAGACACTTGCCAAATCGCCACACAACGGTATTGTCAGTTTCTATTCTTTGATTTTCCAGCTGATGTGTCAAGGAGCGTACTAATAGCACAGCATGCACTGCAGCCACTGCTTCCTTTAGTTAGATTTGAAAGAATAAAACTCAGTTATCTGCAAGTCTTGTTGGGGCAGGACACGCTGTTCTTTCTGAGTTTATGCAGGATTTGACACAAGGGACAGGTCCTCATTTATTAAAAGGGCCTTGGATGCTTAGAGAACATTTTCTCCTGCAAAATAATGGAGAGAAACCTTTTCTTATTAAAACCAACAGATGTGTACCCTTTCACCCTCTAACATGAAACACGCACACAAACATACTCCTTCTATTCCCAAATACAGAAGCGAACACGCACACTTCCCCATGTTAAATTACACAGCGTTGGCTCAGCTAGACAGAAAATGCGCATGGTTACTCCAGACAAAGATTAATCTTTCTTTGATATATTCAATACTTCACATGCTCCACATTATCTGGTGAGTATATATGCCTTGCCTTCAAGAATGTGATGTACTATGCCATACATCATCGTCTAATTTATTGAGTGCACCTCTGCAGCACGCACTGTACATCCCTGCCCAGGGTCAGGATCACACGCCAATCTTCGGTCTTGCTTTTCCCAGCCCTGGGACTCTGCTGCGTGCCAATACTGCCATGGTCTGTACAGCAAGCCGTGTTCACGCAGCCCAACCACATCCTACACTGCTTTTTTCAGAGCAGGTGTACATTAAGGCTGAACCACGAACATCCACCACGCTCATTACAAGCAAGATCGTGAGAAAATCTGTAAGTAGTGAGAAAGATGGCACCCTGCAGCAGCTCCTGGAACAAGGAAAGCACCTGGATCCACGGGCTCACACACGGCAGCCAAACAGAGATTCTCCTGGCTTTATTTTACAGAATAAAAATCCAGCTGAGGCAGTTGAAGTTTCCATTTGCCATACTTACCTCCTTCCATTCCAGCTGTCTTTTTAAATACGAGGAAGCTGAGAGACAGAAAGATGATCCTGACTCACCCAAATTAGCTTCAGCTTCAGAGAGATTTCCATGGAAATGGAGCAGAACACGCTTCTCGTTCCTACACCAGATCCTCTCCAGACACCTGCTGAGCCCAGCATCATCCAGCATCAGAGCTGCTGGCCAAGAGGTGCTAACAGCCTGTGTGGTTAGAAATGGCAGAAGGGAAAAGTGATCAGATAGAAATGCAAATGCCTTCTAAGTGCATTAGTTCAGTTTGTTATATTAAAGACATGGAGCTATTGCATGGAAGCAGCCTGGAATAATGTCTTGCAGTTCTTTGTTACAACCACAGAACACTTTGCTTCATGTCATATAAGGACAGAGTGCTCTATCCTCTGGTATGATTACCAAGACTATCTAACCCATCTATTTCTCTTTCTTTGGTGTACATACAAGAATCGTCATCTACAGCTGAACTTAAATGGAAGCATGCTGCATAAATATTGATACTTGCTGTGATTAATATTGCTATTTACATTAGCGATGAATTGGGTTCACATAAAAATAATTAGCACAGCATGCCTGGGTATTATTTGCTCCTAATTATATCACAGTTCATTTCACCAACAGCAATGTGTCACCAAGTCAATAACAGCCAATGATTAATGCACAGAATGCATTACCTTAAAATAATACCCCGTGTAACTCCCTGTGTTACGATGAAATACTATTAGGAAGCCCCTAGGTAATTGCTTCAGGTGAGTTCCTGGCTGGAGTTACTAAGACTAATATAAATTGTAAATGCAAGTTTAAAAAAGGTGTTACTAAGCTCTTCTTAGGTCATTTTCTTGCTTTTATTCCTTTTCCCACTATTTCCTTTCACAGTGAGAGTCAAGGGTGACCGGGGGCAGCAAAGCATCAGCACCGTTCTGCAGCTTGTCACCCCCGCCAGCCCCACCGCTGACTCCAGGAGCAAGGCAGCAGCAGTCAGATCCACCCCATTCGGGAGCAACCAGAGCCCCCGCATCTTCAGCCCGAGAGCTCTCGGTGCACTCTTAGAAAACACCTCACAGAACAGACGGACTCAGGCAATTACGTCCCAATCACACCACCCAGGCAGCAGCATAAATATAACAAACATGTAATAAAGCCAGCCAACAAAATCATCCCCAGAGTCCGCCTCCTACATCTGCCCAGCCTCGCTCATCTCCCAGCTCCCCTGAGCAAGTCATTTAACCACTCTCTTCGCCATCTGGAAAGCTGGGACACTGCCGCTGCTACGGTACTCCCAGGCTATCAGAAGACTTTGTTTACTGGGTTTGTGAAGAAAACTGAGATTTTTGGATGAAATGAGTTGTCATGGGCTCTATTCTGCAAGATGCTGGCTCTGGCCTGGATCCAGCAAAGCACTTATGCACAGTTATCCCTTAAAAAAGTACAGCAAATTTTCTCTGATGCAGTTAGTAGAAAAGATATCCAAAAGAGCTTAAAAACTAGCATCGAGGAGACAGGGCACCGTAACCCAAGGGCAGATTCCAAGGCACGAGAAGAACAGTTCCATGCTGTTCTCAAGAGCAGCCTTGTCAGTTTTGGCTTCTGCTGGCACCTGCGACATTTAAGCAGATGAAAGTGGCCACGTGTCAAAGTTGGAACGAAAAACTTTGAAAGATACAGATTCACAGATCATTTTGAGACAGCAAATACAAACTTCTTTTTGCTCATCACTTACTACTTAAGACAAACTTGGATGCAAGTGAATACTTCTTGCCAATATCCGTCAAACGTACAGCCAGCTAACGAATACTAAATATCCCCCTGTATATTGTACGCCCATAAATCAACCCAGCCAGGATTAACATACTCAGCATCTTTACGGTGTGCTACTGCCCCCATGTGTAATAAACATTTCTAACACTAATCCTACAATGAGAAGCACCAGCCTGGTTTTCATCATCACAGAGCTAGCGGAGTGTCACAGATAAAATATCCTGGTTCCCTGCAGCCGAAAACCAAACGAAAAATCAGGTGAATGTTGTACTGCAGGGATATCTGACTTCTTCTTAACCCGGTAATGACAGGACTGTCCCTTCTCGTTTACTCTGTAACAACTTCACATCTCAGACATCTGTAACAACCTTGCTGAAGCACAGAAAGCAACAGATCTCGAGACACTTGAGGTGAGATTTTTCAGGACAGTTCAACTATTATTTAGGTATAAAACCAAATAATCAAAGTTTGATAGTTTTCAGCGGGGTAACTGAAGTGCTTTTGAGAAGTTATCTAAAGGTGTTACTCTCGATACTTAACGAAGAACAGCTCTGTTTAGAAAAGATGAGATTTTAAACATGGTGCTGAGCACCTCGCAGAGCCTGGCAGAGTTCTAGAAACATCTCAGTGATGGGTATGAACACACAATAGGAGCAAAAACACACGGCTCATCACAGAAGTGGCAGAAACTCTCCTCTGATCAATCTGTGCAGCAAAGGCTTCCCTCCCAGCCGAAAACAAATGCACTTTCCTGTCCTGTCACACTTTCCAGTAGCTGCTCATGCAGTAGCTGCTCAGTGATCTCCATCTGCAGACACAGCTAGAAGTCAAAATCCAGAGAAAGTCAAGGAATCAAAAAAAAAAATTCAAGGAAAAATCGACCAGGTCAATAATTTCATTTTTATTTCAAGCAAAAACAATACTTCTAGCCTTATTGTCTTAAATGCTGAAAACAATGTTAAATCACAAAGAAGCTCACTTTGACACTTTTCCAATGCTGAAATCCAGCATTTTGAAATTACTCAAAAAGGGAAATTACTGCAAAAAAAAAAAATCCACTACCTTCTCTTGCACAGAGACCCAGTTTTATAATCAGCATTTTTTGATTAAAAACAACATAATGGCAAAAATTCTCAACAGCTGTACTTTAGTACCTTGAGAAACGAGCTACTCAGCAAGTACTTCATTTAATTTATGAAAAGAAAGATGAAGGGGATGAAATTTGTTCCTCTTACTTTCTAAGCCCGTATTTCCCCCACCCAAGGTAACTGAAAGCAGAGCCCATGCCCCCCACCTGCCCCAGCTCCTCTGCAGACGCCGGACGCAGGGGGCTTGTCCCCAGCGCTGGCCTTGCAGACCCAAGGGCAGAGGGGACAGGGACACTTCCCTTTTTTCAGGCATCACGTGGCTCCCGCTCCCACAAACCATGTGCCAGTCTCCCAGGTGCAGTCCCATTTTCAACACAGTTTTAATGAGCCGGGAGACAAGTGCAACAGCTGCCCTCTTCCAGATCCCCAGGATTTCAGAGCATGAGCTGCCATCCCTGGAGCCAGGGCTCTGCCCTTGGGCTGAGATGCCAAATCAGCCAAGGCAGCCCCAGCATGCCAGGGCAAGTGGGTGGCAAGTCCAAATGGCCCCGAATTTTCTCAGGACACAGGATGATCCAGCTCTTACTCCCAAATCACAGGAACTTGCCTTTTTTCCAGCAGATGATGGGGCCTAGATATCCCGTTTGCATTTGTGATCCTTTCCAAAAACGCATCGCACCACTCGCCCTATCTTTCAGTCTAGTCCCCCCAGCCATGGACAACTATGGGCTAATTTTAGGGGAGCCACAAAATAACTAAGGAAAGGAAAGTTTATTTACCCACCAGCTACATAGTAGCTTGTACCTACACAGGAAAGCTTTTAGGGATCACACTGAGGAAGAAGGAAAAGCATGACTCTAGTAAGATGGTCTCACATCCTCAGGGATAAGGATCAAGCCCCGGACAGGCTACACTGGAAGCAGCCGTGCGTCTTGTTGGCTCACGACAGGGCGAGGGAAGCGGAGCCGGCTCCCAGCCTCGCACCACAAGTGGGCACAGGGCAAAGCGTCGGAGCAGAACCTCACCCGGCCAGCTCTCGTCTGAGCCATGGAGCACCTCGGATGGCAACGGGCTTCTCCGCGCCCTTTCCATCTAGAAGCAATATTCCTCTGCATCCCCGTTTCACCCACAGACTCCATCTTTCAAGATGAATTAACCCTTTGATTGCAACGTTAATTTCCCAATGCAAAGTACACACCTAGAGAGAGTCAAAGCGATAATGAAGACCAACACATCTGCCGGAGAAGGAGCTGCATGGCCAAGCCAGACGGATCGCTGCAGAACATTCAGGGTATTCGGTCCATTGCCTCTATCGTGCAGACACACGTACAGCAGGAAAGACAGATGATATATGGCTGCCCACAGAACTTTATTAACACATTCAGGTTTACAAAAATACGCAGGCTAAGCTTTTTCAGTTTTCTTTTTTTTTTTTTTTTTTTTAAAAAAAGAAGATATTTTCCACTAACAAAACCGATTTTTAAGTATGGAACAGTCATTTGCCAGGTTTTCAAAGCCATCTGTTTTCAAAGCTTACCTTCCTTGTTGTTTACCACAGGCTGTCTATCTGTTTTAACAACCTCCACTGGGATTTCACATACCTCATTATGCAAAATCACTACTTATGCATTCACTCCAGCACTTGTCTAACTAATCTGCACTCATAACACCTTCCTTCGAAGATGCAGCATTCCTCTTCAGAGGCTGCAGATCAAAAACAATAGTAGCTGGTGTCAGAGCAAGACAAAACATAGCCTCCCGTGTATTACTGTTGTGATTCAGGCCTAATCCAAGACTGCTTGGAGCTGCTAAAATACAGTAAAAAAAAAAAATACCCTATCACAGGAGATTTTGTATCATATGCAAGATAAAAAGCATCTATTTTTAATGCTGGGACTTAGAATCTTCTTGATGAAGAAAAGCATAAGTATTTGGGTCTCTCAGGCTCGTCCCTAGCAATCAGACGAGCACCCTGAACCTCCTCTGAAGTTCCTCGCGACCTCCCGTTCGGTTCACCCCCTGCACCACCCCTCCCTTGCCAGCTCTCCGTTTGCAGCAGGCAGCCCTAACATCCCACAGAGCTGCAGCTGCTGCTGCAGCCTCCCCCTGCCTCCCGCTCCACCTCCCTCCAGACACGCTCACACCAGCGGATCGCTAACAACGCGAGCCCTTCCCAACGGCTCTGGTCTGTCGTGTCAAGGCCTGCTTGGGGACCCTTTAACCACACATCATTGATACAATCCATCACGTTAAGAGCTTGCTGGGGGATGCTCTAATTCACAGATTATTAACACAATAGACTATAACGTCTGGTACCATTATGGCTGTCTGTGTCACAGAACATCCTCAGGTAGGTTAAAAAACAAAGAAAGAGAAAGAGAAAAATAAATTCTATTAGCATATTAGATCCAATGTATACAGCGTTCTCCAAATAATCAAGAATCAGGCTTTATTAAGATCCATTTTGTATAAGTAATTCAAGCCTTAGCTCATCTTCCTTGGAAAATATTGCTACTATCTCTACTTGTCTGTACATTGTAAAATTTGAGAGCTCAACATGAAAGTAAAACTTTCTATTCTTAGATCTTTAAAACATTACAGCTGCAGTGACACTGCTATGGTAAGATTTAACACTAAAACTCCAGAAGACAAAGTGACTTTAAATTATGTTTACTTTACATGGGGGAGAAGGGAAGCTCCTGTTGAGCAAAGCAGGAGAGGCTGAAGCAACAGAAAAAAGTGAAATTTCATGGTTATGATTTCCTAGAAAAAAAATATAATACATTGGTCCTATAAAAGGCTTTTCATCTATGAAACTGAAAGCGTTTTCTGAGTGAGGTAAGCATCATATCACTATCCCATTTCACACATGAGAAAGCAGAGATTAGAAATAAAGGGGGGGGGGGGACCTTTCCAAAACGCACACATCCAGTTCTGGATGCACCCATACCATGTAACACGGGGACGCCGGCGGGAGCCCCACTGCACAGCGTGGCTCAGGGCACCTGGAGAGAAGCCGCCTGCTCAGCCCCTGGCAGCGAAACAGGGGAAGAAAACAAGAGCTTGCTGGGGGTGGTTTGGGAACTGGCTGCGATCTTACCTAAAACTGCAGCCAGCAGGGCCCAGGCTGCATTGCCACAAATCTGTCAACACCTCGCGTCAGCCGTGGTCCCCCTGAAATCCAAATGTTTTTTTGTGGAGTGCTCACGGAGCGAGGCTCCAGGAGAGAATTACCTGTAACGTCCAGGCTCGTATCTTGTGCCATGACAGAAACAAGCCCAGGATCGGTACGTGTATTGCATCGTGTCTTTGCTTTCCTTTGACACAAAATGGAAATCATCCTGTTCACTCACTGTTGCAAAACATTCTGTGGTTAAATATGCTTTTATGTTTAACACCCTTTATATTTGGAGAGATTTAATATATATAGCAGCATTAGGATTTTTAGTTTCTATGCAAGAAAAAAGCTTCACTTAAACCTATTATTCGGAAACACTAATTATATTTGTATACATCTCCATTACACCATAAATTACCGATTCTTTTCCCTGTATTGACTTTACCTGGCTCATCTATTGTTATCAACAGTGCAAATTCAACCAGTCCTTGCATTTTGCTCGGTGAGCACCTATTTACTGTTGGTTGATACAACTCTGCTGGCACAGATGTTCACGGTACCTGACCCGCCTTGTACACTTACGAAACACGTCGGGCTCGTCATTACGACTGAACACTGGCGTGCCCCAACATCATGAGACCGCAGGTACGGATTAGGATTATGTTGGTGTGGGCACTGGATAGTTATGGAATAAAGAGCAGGGTCGGCACAAAGTTGTTCACGTGATTTATATAAATGCCAGCTACAAATAGGATCAGATTAACTTTCAGCTTCGGTGAATACTGGTTTCATTGGAACCAAATCCTCTGCTTCTAGAGGGTCTGCTAGAAACAGCAGGGTAGCCATCCAAGAAGCATTACAATTACAACACTTCAGAACAGTGCTTGGGTGGCCCTAAGGCAAAGCCCCATCAGTTTAGATTACAGGTCAGATAGCTAGCACAGACGTGGTAAATGTTTGTATTTGAACTAATACGCTCTCATCAGGAACAGTTCTATTCTTCACCGCACAGCTGGTTTTCGAAACAGCACAGAGCAGAGCAACCATATTAGCACTGTTCTTAAATATCCCTTTTTAGCTCACTCATGATGTAATTTAGAAAACTGCTAGAACAGGGATCAGAACTGCATTAAGCACAACGGAAGTCAAGCTGCTGGAGACAAACATATAAAACAAACATTCTATTAAAAAAAAGTACGTGGTATAGCGTGGTATATGGAGCCTCAGCTCAGTGCTGTCGGCAGCGCTGGAGCAGCACACGCTGCAGTGGCACGAAGGTGGAGCGATCCCAGGCGCTCCAGACAGAGCCAGGGCAGCTTGTTAGGGTCTGACGGAGACGTGTGCTCTGCATCCAACAAACTCGCACAGGGACATTGATCCAGGGGGCAGCGACTCTTCCTCGGGCTGCTGATCCAGCAGCAGAGATGCTGCAACACTCAGCCTGGCAGGGCTGCACACCCCGTCGCTCGCCTTTGCATCAGGCCCGATTCTGCTCCTCCCCACTTCCTGAACACTCTTGCTTAGGGCAAGGGCAGTAATAACCAAGTCCTAGTCAGCATAACAGGGCTGCCAGAACCCACCCAGTCTGATCACAAGGTGGCCAGAGGAAGGAGAACCGTCCTACAAAGACACTGTTGGCACTACAGGAATAGGAAGCTTTTTTTTTTTTCGTCCAAGAGTTTAATGTGAGATTCCTGTCAACATCCATTGGACAAGCACTCGCTCCCCGTTTCCTCTTTGACCTCTGAAGTATTCCTCATTCCAGTATTTAAGCGGCACACTAAAACAAAATATCAACAGGTCCAAACTATAGCACAGAAGATGGATATAAATATCTGTCCTGTTGCTGCTAATGGAGCTTGCAATTAGCATGACTTTTTTATTTCATCACCATTTTTGACAGAGTTTAAATTCTTCTTTCTCCTAGGTGTGCCCGGTGTGAGGCTGGAAAGGTGGGGCTTGGCTACCGCAGAGAGAATCAGAGACAGAGACTGCTTAGGAAACACTGCACAGCAGAAGCACAGAGTACGCAAGAGATGCATAATATATACTCATAAATGGAAACCATTTAACCATTTGAACCATTTAACCATTTCCAAGCAGGGTAGTCTTCAGTATACTAGTTTTAAAATCTCCATTAAATAATCCAGTGGTAAAGATGAAGCTATAAAACACAGTTACTCAGCAAACTGCAAGAGACAGGATTACAGATGAGCTTTACAATCAAGTCTGACAGCAACTGCTGGGGAGAAACTGGGTAAAAACATTCTGCTCACCTATGGTTTCGTCTTTGGGGTTCTTCTGGCTCCCAGGACCACAAGGCCTAATACCAACAGCCTCACAACCTGCTCCATGCATCCTTGTACCCAGCCAGAAGAGCTTCCACTACCACTTGCACATGGAGAAACCGCTAAGATTATGCTCTGCTATACTGATCCAGTCTGCAAAAACACCACGGCATCTCTCCCGCAGGTATCTGCAAAGCACAGGAGATAGGGAAGTGCTCAGAAGCCTTAAGACTCATAGGGAACATAGGTCCTACGGAACATCAGAAAGATCTGGGCTCTCAAGTCAGATATCTCGTTTTAGCTACAGCCTTGAAGGGGCTGCTCTGCCCCGGAAGGTTGCCGAAGCCAGCTCTGCTCCCCCCCTTCCCCAGCAGCCCACCTCGTCAACACGACGTGAGCTAGAGACCTACTACTTACATCCTTCCACTGCCTGGGAAGTTTACGGCTAGCTTTTCGAAATCACAAAGACCTATATCCAAAAGCACAGAATCCAATCCAGATCTCATAATTCAATATTTTAAAATACACTAATAAAAGATTTGGTACTCATAAGTCTAAAACCAGAAAAAGCGCTCCCCAGTTTGTCTTTGCAAAGCACGCTGAACAAAATCTAAAGGCTCCCGGACACCTCAGTGGTGGGCAGCTCATGGAGACAAGACAGCAGCACTGCTGGAAGCATTTGTGATGCACTGGACAAACCTCACAGCAAAGGGGCACGGCGTGTTTGACGTGCTTATTTCTAGTACCAATAAACACAGTGCCTTCCTAACAGCCCTTCAGAGTCTGCTGGTGTCAGAAACCTGGCAACAAAACCAAGCCTGTGACGTGTTCCTGTTTAAATCCTGACATCATAGGAGTCTATCAGACAGGTGTGAGTTTAGATTAATGTTTTTGCCCCGATTTATTTCTAGAAATGAGTGGTCTGAAACTGCCAGCATTAATATGATTGCCTTATTGTGCAGTTTAAATTTGGATTTTGCAGTAAAGCTGCAGAAAATTTAATTGACTCCTTTTATAGCTTAACTCTCAGCTACAACATCAACATTAGAAGAGGAAATGTCATTTCTAATTTAACTTAATTTTTAAAGAACATGTTTCCGTAACTTTAGGTATGTAATATCTTTTTATTTTAATTGAAAAACATCTCTTTTAAATGATAAAGTAGGCTAATATGAAAGCCAATATTCAGTTAACTGATAATTTCAAAGTAAACAAGCCCTTTTTGCATAAACAGAGGCCATCAGTCAGCTTTGGTCTAATCCTCTGAACTCAAAAATATTAGCCCAGAAAGGAAGTAATTAGAAAACATTTTATGCAGATTTGAATAGGGGTCTTTGTGCAGGCAAAGAGCGAGACAGTTGCTGTCACCACGAACCATGCTACCGGTGCACAGTGTTCTTTTGATTTCAGAGACTCTGGGCATATTTATGATTTAAAAACAAAACAAAAAAAAAGCCAACATTCTACCCTGGGATTGGAAGCTATATGTTAGCTGACTTCAATTAAAATATTTAAGCTTGGCTTTTAAATCATGCTAGCACCTCAGGCTCAAATTCCTTGCTTCTAAGGTTCTGGTCCCACGTGGATATGTAATGCACCATGATAAAGAACAGGAAAGCAAAATCAGAACATATGTGATTTAAAAGGCACATTGCAACCATTTTAAAACCAATTATCTCTTCTGAAAATACTAAAGAAGGGAGAAAACCACCCACTCTAAAGCTTAACGGGACTCCATCCAGAGCCATTAGTCCAGGAATTCAAAACATGAATGCTGTCCTTTTTCTAAATCCTAAACTTCTTAAGTTTGATTTCTCCTAGCTATATCCTTTGGGTTAAGATGGCATCCCTTAGAAGGGATATTTAATGAACACAACATGAAGTAAGTTCATATCAAGTTTTGATGAAAAATATCAGTCTAACCTTTTCCACGCTTTTGCAATTACTGTCTTTCTCAGTTCCAATTTTCTCTCCTTTATTAACAATTGCCTTTAAATAAGGTAACCATAGCAATGCTTTTCAACCTTCACGTCTTTTGTTTAGTTTGCTTGAAGACAAAGTCACAACACAATTTTCATCAACAACTCTTACGACAAACAATTTCAATACGAAGAGATTTTTTAAAGTATGGTATGAGAGAGGGGGTCCCCAGAAAATACACTTAAAATAATTCAGCTTTTAAGAAACCGAATGCACAGTGTCTGTTAGTATAATGCTCCTACCTCAACGTGAGATTTGTATTCCCCTAGACTTTTTTTCAGCCTGCTGACATACACAGACCATGAATCAGAGTGAGAACATGGATTCTGCTGGGCCTTAGCAGTTCCTCAATGTCTGTTCAGACATCAAGAAATATCAGTTTGGTACAAGCCTGCATGCACCGATGGCAACTGCTGAGCAAAACCAAGCCTGAAAGCTCAGCACACCCTGATATACAAAGACTACAGGGGGGCAAAGGAATTTTTTTAGCCATTTCCTTCACTTTGAGAAAGCCGCAAAGACCTCCAGCAGTAACCACATTAAATTTTTAAATAATCAATTCCACTGAATTTTTTTCAGGCAGGGCATAAGGTGGATCACGTATTAACTCTCCTTCCACGTGGCTCCCTCTGCCACACGGGACCTGAGAGGTCCCCAGGGGGAGTCTCGCTTCCACCTGGTCCTGGCTCCTTACAGACCTGTTAGGTAACATTCAGCATCTCTAATCGCAAGTTTACTTAAATATTGCATTCCCAACATAAATTCTGGCCGAAGCTATGCTTAATATTCTACCACACAGAGTTTGCTTCACAGTTCAAGTGTACCATATATTTCCACCAAGAATATTTTGCATTAAACTATATGAGTGGAAAAAAAATTGTAACAATTAGAAACCTGTTTCATTTAAAAACAGATTGCTGGTTACCTCCGAAGTAGAGGTTAAAATGGGAATGCATAAATACTCTTTAGCCTTCTTTTTATTCCGTTGAGGCTGTGTCAGTCCCACCACATAGTCCTTATGGGTCTCAGACACACCACACCAAACCCGAATCATCGCTTTGTTCTGTAGGGATTCAGGAACAGGCTCCAGCCTACTGCTCCTCATCACAGGGTGGAACGCCGCGTGCCTCTGCCAGGAGCGGGAACATTACCTTGACCCGTGCCTCCCCTACAGGCGGCACGTTGCTAAGGCATTAAGCCACTGTCTGTGTACTGCTCACGAACATGAATTATCTTGTTATTAACTGCATGCAGACCAGGACCTAAAAATCATTTATAATACTGGTTGGTCCCAAGAAAAATTAAATTTCAATTAAAGAGCCACTACTTCCAGCATTAATGTTGGAAAGACGGACCCACCGCATGTTTTAGTAGTCTTTTCACCCAAAATTATCAATACTACCACATCATTCAGATCTGTTCTTCCCACAAAGACTCTTGACTGACCGGCACAAGATCCCTACCGAGGTGTACTCTTATCCCTCGGACCAGTCACTTCCTTTGGCCACAGGATTTTTCCACATACTCGGAGGCCTCCTCTCTAATCAGATTACTCATCACAGTAATCTAAAATCCACTGAAAGTATTAGGCTTCGCAAAGGCTTTTTACAGGCTTTGGATCAGACCACCACACTGGCAGCAAAGCCCCTATGACATATCTGACAGTCTGGACACAATTTTCTTGTTTTTCCAAATGAAGAGAGATCCAATGGCTCTTTCCAAAGGGATTTGGTTCTCTCTCCTCCCACTAAGATGCTTACTACTGTGTAGGCTGCACAAAATATTTTGCTAAGGCAACTTGCTCGTGCCAGCCGAGACCTCAGTGTTTAATCATAACACACAATCATCCACAATACATATGGGCTGCTACTACATTTTGTAATTGCATGCAAAACAGAGAACCTGGTAACTGCAACATTTGTATTTATTTTGCCTTTTCCCTGCAATGTCCCTACTTCTTTCTTACATGTCACATTTTTACCTCCAAGCAAAAGTGCTAAGTACATTTAATACTGGCAATTCCCCAGGATTATATATTTTTTTAATAAATCAGATTTTCTGCTGTTATAGCCCATTTCTCTCATCTCCCTCCCTCTGGCAATAGCAACTGCAAGTGGAAAGCAGAGACACCAAAGCTGGTTTCCTGCGGCAAAGCTCGGTGCCAGCCATTGTTCTAGCAGCACGTACCTGCTCAACAGCACTCACATCCAGCGCCTCTGAATGTTTTCCTTCCCTCCAGGGTGACAGCTTTGAACAACAACCCTCTTACCATACTCAAAACCCCAAAAGCTTTCTGCTACTGCAGCAGTAATTTAATCAACAACTTAAAGGTACAAGCTCTCAGCAAACAACTGCATCTCCATACCGGCCTCCCCAGCGTGAAGCAGCCTCCCACCATCTTTTGTTCCCTTCACCTTCTGTTGAAAAATCTTGAGAATCTTGCTTATACCATGGGGATGTTTCCCCTCTCTCACCGGTCAAAATCTGGTTCTCTGTAAAGAGCTTTAAGAACGAAAGGAAAACAAAACAGGCTGGGGAACTTAGCTCTGCTCCTTCCTGCCTCTCTGGAGGACCTCAGTAGCGCTGATCCTTCTGCAGTTATGGTTTATTAGCGCCTGCATGAATTCTCCAGGTTTTTGTACAGAGGGGAAAATGTTCTCCCACTTTAGATCTCTTGCAAGGCTCACTGTTACATCATGGCCTGCAAGCGTGCTTCAGATTGAGGAAAAACAAAGGTGAAAACTGTGCCTCGTCCTTGGATAGCACAGAGTGCCTGCAGAAGTCATCACCAACCGAGCTGAGAGGGCCTGAGGCCACCATCTGATGCTGCATTTTGGCTTTTCCAGCCCTGCTCCAAAGAAGCCCGAGCACTCTGCCTTTTACTGGAGACCATGGGGCAGGAACTTCTCAGTTTGCCAGTCTTAACAATATCTGGTGTTTTTCTCAAACCATCTGCACTTGAAAGTTCAAAAACAAGCTAAGGAAAAGAATGTTATGATTTGCAGTATCATTCACAATAAACAATCTCAGGATTAAAACTTTTCAAAAATGAAACCCAGGCTCCTCCACAACCTTTGCGGATTAAGCCTGGGTTGAAAGGAAGGAGTACAACCCTTAACCCGCATCTCTGATCAAAAAGAAGCTGAAACACGATGCCCAGAACGGGACCACCAAAAGAAACTCAGAAGAGTATTCTGTGTGCAAGGAGAAGGATTTGCAGGGTATTTTTCTCAGGGCTCCTAGCAAACAAGGCTGCGGGAGAACCAGTAGGCGCTGGCCACCAGACACAGCCCACCCCGCAGCCAGGGATCACCGACCACCTCATTAACGAGCTCCTAAACCACAGCATCTTCTTGACCTGAAACCCAGCGCATTCCACCTCATGCCAGACTGAAAACTTGTTATTATTCTTTCAGTGTTTCAAATGATTTTATGACATTTTCTCTAGCTTACCAAATTTCTGGTGGGGAAAAATGTACTTCTTTCTGTAATAAGGTATATGGCTATTCATATATTTTAATAGGACAACAATCAGAGTATTAATTAAGATCAAACTTTAAACATTTTACTCTTTTTTCCGTGTAGGTGCACTTTTATGTTCATTACCTGTCTCACTTATAAGTCCCTGCTGTTGTTATGTTTCTCCTCTTCCCTACAGCAGATTACCCAAATATTTCCTAGAGGTTAAAAAACAATACTAATTATGTACCACACATGGTGATTAATAGTACGGTGGGACCAAAATTCACACATGCATATCTGAATCAACATTTTGACTTCCCAGTTAAGTTCACCATAATTAGTGCGCAACAAACAGCATGACTAATACTACAGGGATTTCAAATGGTAGCGAGTCATGTTGTGCCACAAGTTGATTTAAGTATATTTTATTTACTTTAGAAAATGAGTATTTTACTCTATTTAACACCAGAGGGGGTGATGCAGTTTTTAATTAATTTACTGTTTTGGCTTTTTTAATGTCAAGAAAACAAATGGAGCAATATAAAAACAACAGCAAAATGGCTAACATGGGGGTCTATAACGTAACCATAAAAGGAACATTTTCAAAGCACTTGCAAAGTTCCAGCCACATGATTCCCATTAACTGTAATGAGCACTGGACAGATAAATTCACACATGTTGCTTTGATGATTTATTCTAAATTGGCCTCATCTTTGTTAGCACTAAAGGAATAATGATACTACACAATATGAAAGAGAAATCTTTCAATTTGCCCCCTGCAATTTTCATCATTATCCACAGAATTCTCCAGTAGCCAGTCAGACTACAGATTCATAATCTTTCCAATTTTACAGTCAGTTAAAAATATTAGCTATAGCAGAACAGTCAATCTCTGCAGAATATAGTGCTAAAATGGTCCTTTGTTTAAAACATGGGCCTAGCTAGTTGTGCTCTGAAGCCATATCAAAGGCCTGAACAAGTAGAACAGCACAGGGAGGAAGCTGCTGCTGTAGGAGCCAATCCATATTACCTTGCCAAATCTTTAATTGCTGTGTGTGTACATTTGGCTTGATCTTGTGCTGCTTTGAAGTAAAGATATTAGCTTCAATTAATCCCCAAATGACCTCAAGTTAGGGGCTTTGGGAAAAAAAAGAAAAACAGAAAACGGTACAGAAATGATGTGAACTGCTAGTCTTTGTATTTATTTATTTTCCCGTCCTTTCTTCTTTCTTTTCCCCCTTTCTCTTTTTCCTGTCTGAGGACTGGCTCTAGCATGCATGGCAGACGCCAACCAGATGCTGTAAATGAAGCCTCCCCTCCGGGCTCCGAGGGGGGAGAGGCTCCAGCTGCAGGAGCCGGTGGCTCCCCCCAGCACCCCTCACACTTGCCCCGTGCTGTTGCCCCGAGTCCCGCTGGCCTCTGGCTCGAGATGCGGTGTTTCACAAACACTGTGCAGCCGATGCACACAGGCAAATGTAAAGCAACCGTAAATCATGAAGATGAAACTCAAGAACCCATAGATCCAAGACTATTGCTTCAAGTCTAGGACTTTCTGAACGGACAAGGAATTGCAGGTGTTACACAAACCAGCAACCAAAACGAGCAAAGGGCTGTACTATGACTAGTGCTGACAAAAGCCATTGTCACCATCACAGAATCACAGAACCATTTAGGTTGGAAGAGACCTTCAAGATCACCTAGTCCAACCTATGACCTAACGCTAACAAGCCCTCCACTAGACCATGTCACTAAGCTCTACATCTAAAATCACCATCTTCCTACCTACCGTTTTCATCCCAATGAGTTAATGCTTTTGAAATTATTCATTTCATAGTTACAGCATTTATGGAGAGGACACATCAACACTGTTAATAACCAGATACTCATACAAAGAAATCTATATATTAATGTGACCAGGAGTGGGAAAAAAATCCCCAATCCATCAGAAATTCTAAGGTCTCAAAGAATGTTTCTATATTGAATTGGGTCAAAAATCTAAACTGCAAGCATGTGCTGAAAGCATGCACGTTACATCGTTCAAAAAAGACAAGCAATATAAACCCCTAAACGCTAGAAAAAAACCAATTCTTGAATACCTTTTGTTTGTGCTATTGCGACTTGCATGGTTCAAACTACTGGTTCTGTCCCTCCGTTTAACATTTTGTGTACTGGACAGTGGCTTCAGAGAACAGGGGGTGCTCTTTTTCTTCAGGATGGCACCTTCAGGAAAAAAGGTTTTGTATTCTAAAACAAGCAGTAAAACTGAGTACATCCGAGGCTTCTCCTCACTGCATTCTGACACCTGCAAGGTGAAAGGCTCCTTGCACACCGACTGCAAACACTGCTGTCCTCATGCACCACAGCTAACCCAGGCAGCAGCAAGAATAATTGCTTACTTAAGCTTTTTACTGGTTTTCCTACATGCATTTTCTTTAGTCGGAAATCTTTTTTTTTTTTTTTTTTGTCTTCTAATGTGATGACATTTTTGTGCTATTCCTTCTGACACATAAGTAGTAAATGCTACTGAACCAGACTCAGATTTCATAGCTTCCTCCAAATCAAAAGACTACTGAACAACTTAGAGTTATCTCTATGTCAGCACATTCCCTTGAGGGCAGAATTGTCTTCTTCCCTTGTCAGTTAATTTGTTCATTGCAACACAAATTTATTGAAAGCACTCTATGTCTTAATTAGTGCTCTTTAGTAACTGGTTCCCATTGCTGTTGTGTCTCAGTATACCAAATGCTATGGAGCAGAATTAAGAAGAAATTCCATTACAGCAGTGGCTTATATATGGAATATTATGGGTATCTGTAGCAGCATACTTGTACCTAACTTCAAGTCCTGAAATTTAAATATTTACACCTGAAAAAAAATCCCCCTTCAATTGCACATGCATTGACACACCAATTCTTGAAGGTCCCCACGAGGCCAGACACATTTCAATTTAATAGCACAGAAAGAGGAAGTCTTCTCCTGGGCCACTGAGATCCGTCAACCATTCAAACAGATAACTATGTCTTGCAGACAGTTTCCTAAACGACACACGTGATATTAAATGCACACACCCACATTGCCATTGGCACGCCTGTCAGCAAACTGCTCCAAAAATTCTCATCTGAACTTCCCTAAGTGCTAGAAACCTTCTCCTAAAACCAGTCTAAATCTGTTTTTGCCAATTTATGTGCCTTTAGTCTCGCACCATTGTTGTCTATGTTCTTTAAGAGTTCTCCCCCTCCTTTAGCCTTTTCTCCTGACATATTTGCAGACATTGACCATATCCTGCTTCACAATGCTCACTCTGCAAGGTGGAACATGCCCAGTCTTCCAGCTTCATCTCACAAGCGGAGCTCCCTGAGCCTCCTGGTAGCGTTCTCTGCAGCTGTTCCTGCATTATTTCATTTCTCCTGAACACGGATGAGAACATTTGTCACCATATTCCAGACACAGTCTTGCCTTTACCTGACACAACAGCAGTATAAACATCGTGGCTGTACCATCAACAACTTGCTGCATATACTGTAGTATTGTTCTGGTCTTCCTCTTCTGTTAGTCCCAAATTACAAGCCCCACCTTAAAAATGAAATTCTTATTACTACTCCCTAATTACCCACTTGAATTTTATACTAATAAATTTCATAGTCCGTAACTTCAGTCCCTGAGACTAGCCTCCACTTCCACTACAAGTCTATCCCTTTGCCCTGGTTGATAGAGCTCCCCAACACTACATCGTCAGTAACATTAGTAACTTCAACTCCGCTCCTGTTGTAATGAAAGTTAGTCACCCTTCATTTCTGTGGGCATTCCAGCCTCATCTCCCCCAGCCCAGTATTTCCCTTAACATCACAAAAAGGCATTGTTTTTCAGCTGGTTCCTTGTACCAACGTCCAGCTCCACTAATAATTTCCCATGCGGCTCTGCAGCTAATGCCTTACTGAAATCCAAACAGATTAGATCTTAGAGACTCCAAAATCCCTTCATGGCTTTGAAAACTACGCCAGCAAGACCTTATGGTTAATGTTATTTTGTTTATTTTAATTATGTGCTTTGTTGCATATTAGAAGAAAGCAGCCTTTCACGTTCCTCTGCTCTTGCACTGAGAGCTCTCCCCATAACGAAGCTTGGGTCTGCAGGTGAGGGAGCCCAGGCATAAGGTAGCAGTAAATCAAGCACTTTCTGCTAGGAAAAGAGTTCTACCTTCAGAGCTCTGCTGCTCTTAGTCAAAAGCTGTGAGGTTGCAATGACTCCAAAGAAAGGTTTTAGAGGAACAGGGCAATTATTAATCCCAATGAAATACAACAGATGGATAGAGTGGGAGCGACTGTTACCCGCTCTCAAATCCTGGCAGCTCCAGTACCCCTGGAGCTGCAAGCAAAATGCTCCTCCCAGGTTAGAGAAATTGATGTGATCTCAGAGTGCAGGAAAACTTGATCCTGAGCATTCCCGTCTTCTTCCATCTACTCATGCTGAATTCCTATCTGCATCCATGGATGGGGAATATCCAATGGGGTTGTAAAACACACGGGTCTAATTTGCCTGTCTTGAGACAGCCAACACTAATGGAAAAGCAGAGACTTTGCACTGAGGGCTGCTCAAACACTGCTGATTTACAATCACAGGATGAGGCGGGTGTTTTGTGATGTGCCGCACCAGTCTGCATCACATGAAGCAGCAATGCTGGCCCAAAGCTATATGCCAGACAAGTTCTTGGACCGAGACTTGCGGCACAGGAACTCTCATACCACATAACCTCATCTCCACATCCACGTGATTCTGCAATAAATGTATTATTGCTCCTTCCAAACCTTGTCGTCATGTGTTGCTTGTATGTGACAGTATCTTGAAACCTGAAACACAGCTAAGGATCCCACTAAGCCAGCACTTACGTGACAAAGAACAAGATGTAGAGAGTGTAATTTCAAGCAATTTTGAAAGAAATTTTAAAGAAACTTATATTAGCTTAATAAAAATACATAACCCTTGAAATGCTTTCAAACAGTTCCACATTTCCATGTTTTAAAACAACTATATGAAAACTATGTGAACAAAATCACATAAAGGAAAATATGAACAACAAGATAAACATGAAAGCTCCTCTGACTACATCTTCTTTAATGACAGAAGAAATTTCAGTCTGGGAAGAGTGGGTGCCAGCTTTCCATTCCCCTTGGGTTTACTTTAGCAAAGGAGTTCTAGACGCAGAATTTCAGTTATGTGTCTTAACATACAAGACGCAGTATTTCCTGAGATTTGTGAAGTACTCTGCATGTACAGTTATGCTACTCCCATTAATTTTAATATGGTGCTGAGGAAATGTGCAGTTTACCAATCATATCATCATCAAAAACCTCCTTTCCCCAAGCACAAATTTAGTAAATCATACCTGTAATTTAATTCTTAATCAAGAGGCCCTTGAGCCTGACTCCCGAGACTCACTTTATGGATTTTGTTATGCACAGTGTGAAAGTGAAGCAGAAACTCTGCACTTTGATCTGCTCTCAGTTCATGCCCCTACCTCCTGCCTTTCCACCATTATGAAGCTAAAAGAAAAAACTATCTTGTATTCATTTTTCAGTTGTTTAAGAAATGAATTTTCAATAGAAAACACTGGCTACAATAAGGACACAGACAGCACAAGTGGTTCCAAGCCTGAGCAAACTCCTCGTTTCTAATGTTCTGTGTCCAGAATTGAAAACAGGATTTTGAAATAAATTTTGTCTTCCCATGTAAAACAAGAGATGACAGTTATGCCTGGAAAAATTAGGTGTGGTAGGCTTATTTGGAAAAAAAGCCACCAAAAGACAACCCACAACTGACAATGGTAATTAATTCATTTAGTCATTGCATAAACAAAATATTTTAATTACTTGATTCAAAGTTATATTGTAGCAAACAAACGTATATGTGCATCTACTCATGTTTCAAGGATAAGTTGGGAAATCGGTTGAAAACTAACAAAATTACTCATTTCCCCCCAAGAATTCTTTCAGCAATGGTGGCAAAAAAATCCCCAAAGCTAACTTAAACCTGCGTGGGGTTGAAACGAAGCAGTTCCCCCATCCTCGCAGCAGCGGGAACGCCGCCTGACCCACAGTCAGCACACAGTGCCGCAGCCAAGCCAGCTCAGTCCCACCCCGCACTCACCCAGCTGCCTGGGAAGCAGAAGAGCTCTGGGAGTCTTCTTCTCCATCAGGCCCCCAGATTAGTGGAAAACAGTTAGGAGCTCACTGCAGAAAGCTCTCCAACAGCTGCACAGGCTCAACTTTAAGATACTTTTTATGTACAGCGAGCATTTCCTAACCTGAGGTGGCCCACGCCGCCCTTCCGCCCAGGCAGTGAGAAGCATCAGCCAAACGGGTCCCTACGGAAAGTGTCAAAAGGAATCCTAGCACGTCCTACTTGATGAAACAGGTTGGTGTGAAGGAAAGAATTTGCAAGTATTAATGCCAATGCTTTCTGCAAAGTTATACAGCTGGGTGTTCCTAGTATTGATACTGCAATTCAAAAACCAAAATCCTGGTGGTATTATTCTATAGGAAACTCCGTATTTTGGCAATAAATCAGAACAGGGAACAATCAGCATGGTAACAGAACTTGTTTCCATGATTTGAAGACACGGAAGGAAAATTTAAAGCAGTAAGCAGGAAAGTATGTCTTGTATACCTAAAATGATATCCACACATAGATGTCAACAGCACAACACTACAAAAACATTTATTATGGCTAAAAAAAGTTCTGCCACAAACCTAGATCAAGTAATCTCTTTCATTAGGAACACAAGCCTTTGCATAATGAACCAAGGATGAAACCTATTTAGTCTGATGTTTCCTTAATTTGAAGACAATGCACCAAAATAAATAAAGTAAATAGAAAGGGCAAGATGTCCCCTTGAATCAGTGTTTTATCTCAGCAAGCAACTTATTTTGCATAAAGATTTTCAATAAATAATTAAAGATAAAACATTCTGCTTTCCAAATTGGCACAGATGTTGGAAATCGTCCCACATAAATAACCTTTCCAAGTGGCAACACGAATAAAAGTCTAATCAGTACTCTAGCTGTGCAGAGTACAAAGTGAACATTTTAATACAATCAATAATCCCAAGGTAAAGAGATGATGGCTACGCAGCAAGACTCGGTGGGATATAGATTTCAGGTTACAAATCAACAAAGATGTAATAACTCACCGCAGCTGCAGCATATTCCTTGGAGGCCTGCTTGCAAGCTCATTCACCACCCAGGGATATTCTCAGGAGCAGATCAAAACCGCTGGAGGATGATTCTTTGCATGACTGTGCTCTATATGCGCCATGGGACGGAGAGCAGAAAACAGAGTCACCAGAGCCCAAGCTACGTGGCTTCCCAGAGACAAGTCTTATAAATATAAGGGAAGCGAGCCTGGGTGAGTCAACCACCGCAGCAGTGAGGTCTGCTATTCTCGCCCAACTTCATTTTCATTACTAAGTGACTGCACTAACATCAGAGCCCACGTCAGCCTGCATGATGGGTGCGCATGGCGCACCTGTCACCAATGAATGGGACCTATAGGCTCAACATGAACCTGACACATACCTTGAATGTGAAATTCAACCAGCATCTGAAACCCAACTTCACGAAGTACTGTTCTGGCACATTTCATTGCACATCTTACTGTTCCTTCGAGTACTACAGCAATCAAATCTCCTAAAATGTTTTGCCAAAATTTGCAAAAAGCTTCCAGAGCCTTATTGAAATTTCAGTTCTTACTGTAGACATACAAAGCTTTGGGGTTCAAGACTCTGGAGGGCTGGCTGTCCACACCAGACTGAGGAGTAACTACCCCCGTCGATGTGTAAAACCGCTCCTCCCGACCGGACACATCTGAGCACAGTGGATACTCAGCAGCACATCTCTGTTTTTATGGTAAAAATCTTTATTGCATTTTATCAGATGTCAAAGTCTCTCTGGAGTCTAGACAGAGCTGGAATCCTGTCTGGTTTGTGCAGCTTTGGTCGAGTCGTGAACTGAGTTTTGCAGGGCAAAACTTTCAGCACTGCACACCTGCATGTTTTGCTTTCCATTTTCTCCCCAGGCCACATTTTCTGCAGCTGCTGCTGCTGACTCAGAGCCATTTCAGCCTCCGTTCCTGCAGAGCCCATTCCCTGCAGCTTTGACCAAAGTATCTGCCTGGGCATGAGACCAAGGGCCTCGATTACTCTTCCCGTGCCAGCAACTTTTATAGACGCGGTAAGCCCTTGGAAGGCAGTTAGCCACCGTTCGTATCTGGAGCATAGACCCCTCTCAGTTCCCCAAATCACTTCCAATAATCTTTCTCCCCCCCAAGATGAGCACAACTGGTGGGCATCATTTAAGTTCCACATGGAGTACATCAGTTAGTGCTTCTGCACCAGCAAGCAAAAATTAAAATGTGGGATATTTGTAAGAAGCACAACATGAGGGACAAACGTTAATGGAGAGGAAAACTATATAAAAAATAACGGGGAACCAGGACCCGTACTAAGGCAAGAAGAGAAGACCTTCACTGTCTGGAGGTTTCATTGTGCACATGGATTTGTAGAGATGTACGCAAGCTCCTGATATTTATGAACTTACCAAAAAGTCAACACTAAATAAATCACTTGCATACATGAGACATAATAAAACAGTTTACAGTATGCTGCCTGTTTTGCAGCAACAGGTCATTTGATAAACTGCGTTATAGATTTTTAAAAAGATTCTTCTCTTGTGATTGAAGATGGCAATCACGATGCCTGCATTATCCAGATAATCTCAAGCAAATAAATTGAAACAACCAGCAAGCACCTCTGGAGCTGTAATAAGAAGCATAGGTGCTTGTGGTCATTCAGAAACTTTCCAACAGAACAATTTCCACCAGAAAAAAATAAAAATAAAAAATTCAAGTTCATCAAATCATCTTAGTTGATTAATTTGGCTAAAATTCTGATGAAAAACAGGCAGCTTTCCATTGGAAAATTACTTCATTTCCTCAGAGCTTCTCTGCAATCAGCCCAGCAGGCTGATGGAAACCCAGGGATAAAGAAACCCTGACTCCTAAACTCACAGACTAGCAAATCCACAAGCCAAGCCTGCAAGGCTCCCAGTCAAACTGGTCGGCTGCCAGGCAAACTGCCTCGAGCTGATGGTAAGCCCACTGCTTCTGAAGCCTCCAGCTCCTCACAAGCCTTCCAGCAGCAGGCAAGCCGGACTCCAGGCCCTCTGGTTTCTAAGCGCTCCGGGAATTCGGTGCAAGCCTGGATACATTTAGAAGAATCCATGTATTTGCAGAAGGAAATTTCAACATTCCCATTCTGCAGGAAATTTGAATGCTTCATGTTTTCATGCCCTTTGGAACAAGAAACTTACACTTTAAGCATCTGGACATAGGGTTTCCAAGTAAGGTATTGTTATCTATTGTCCAGAATAGGAAAAGGAGCCACGCTGCTGCAGTTCGTTCTTCAGAAGGCGACAAGCTGTGTTTGCAACAGAAAGTCAAAGCTTCAGCTGCTGCTGACTCGTACTGCAATGGCTGAGCACTCGCTAGACGAGGAACCAACTGTTGTGTAGCAAGCCCAAAGGTCCCTGTGCATCCAGACACAAATGCACGTGCCTGTTTCTGCAGGCTGTGTAACAGGCATGCAAACATCAGAGCAATCAGCAGCATCTTAAAGAGCACTGCCAAAACATAGCCGTTACATGACAACTGCAAGTTTCCTCTATTCCAAACAAAAACTAAAATCAAAGGCGGTAAGAGTTTTATCATCCTTTCAGAAACTGGAAAAAACAGAGCTTTTTTTTTTTCTTTTATTTCAGAACTATCCTCCCCAAATCCTTTGACAGTTCGTAAGCTTAAACTGGCACAGATCGTAGTACGTGTTCCCACGAACGAGAACATTCCCAGCAAATGATTATAGATACTCTGAGAGCAAATTATAACCAGACACAGAAAGGTGGACTGAACCAACCTTTCACATGCGAACTCATTTCAGACAATTCGCATTTCTGCACGGAACACAAAGGCCATCTAGTCCATCACAAAAGACCCATTGAAATGATGAACTTTTATCCAGGACACTTCAATGAAATGGGTTATCTTTCCATGGAAAATCAATTTCATGGAAAATTTAACTGATTGGAATACATCTGTCTCCTATCACGGCAATATTTTGAAGATATTTGTAATTAACAATTTCACACGAGCATAGCAATGCAGTGAGTTCAGCCCTGGAACATGCCTATCACTGCACAACGCAGACCTTGGGAGAGATCCCAGAGTCAGCACACAACAAGCCGGCTCCGCAGCCGGAGACGCGGTGGGAGAGAACAGAGGTGGTGTCCCGGCTGGGCACTAACGTTGCTCCAAGGAGCCGGACTGGCCCTTCCGTACAACGCGCCTGCGACACACAGCCAGCCCTGTGCTAGAACTGAGCACTGGGATGCAGACAAATCCTTACATCCACAGCCTACTGACGTTCTTGCTATGCTTCACTCACAAAGCTGACCTGGAAAGGCTGACAAAGAAAAAAAATCAGGAGAGTTAAGGGCTTCCTCGGTTCACCCTGCTGTGCAGCATGGCCTCCCAGTCCTGCACCAACGGAGTTGCTAGATAATGGCTCAGCCCATGCTCACCCCTTCATCCTGACCGCAGCTGTATCCAGTGCTGGGAAGAGACACCTCTGAGGAAATCATTTCCCTCCTATCTTCTCCCCAGAGCATCTGCGTAGACACCCAAGCACAGCACAGGTAAAACACCAGGAATTCCCCCCCTGCTCAGCACCTTCCCTACACAGATGAGCCTACAGAGGCCAAGAGAGCCCCGTAACCAAGAATCGCTCAAACCCCCGATCAACTCCCCAAGCAATTTGTTGCACATGAGGCCCTCTTCTTACTTGCCAGAGAATCCCGCGTCCTTAACTCACTGACTGCATGGTCTGTTGCTTATGAGATTATCAACAAAAATTCACAGCTTCCCCACTAGTTTAATATCTGAATACAACCTGTAATTAGCTAAGAGGGACAAAATAACTGAGTTGATTGAGTCAATCTGATTACCCTGTGCTCTAGCTGATGAATATAAGCTATTTAAAAAAATTAAAAAGCTATTAGACTATTGAAAATAGTTTTGGACAATAATCTCTGGGTGCATTATTTCCATGTTTAAAGACCAACTGGTAGAAGCATGAGTGCTGATACAGGCTGCCTGAAAATTCAATAACTGGAGATAACAGTCAATTTCTCCAACCTTATTGTCTAATTAGAAAATTCTACTTTAGCTGAAATCCATTTAAGTGAGCAACATCCATATGTTGTAAAGAAAGATTAGGATCGCACTATGTTGGGCCAGGAATCTTTATGATATGAGTAGGCAATTACAAAAGCCATCTCTGATTTACCACCTCGACCCATTTTATTGTGTTTTCTGCTCTGTCAATGCAAAGCAGTGGCAAGAATTGAAATCAAGAATAATTCCCCACCCCACTTTTTTTTTTTTTTAATTGTCACAGTAGAAAAAAATAGCTACCAAAAACCAGACTTGCAAGAACACACAAATACGCTCACTAAAAAGGAGAGGGAAGGAACAAATAGCATCCACTGTCTATAAAACCAGCAGCAAAATGTGCTGGAAAGCTGCGCCCAGAGAAAAGGATGCTTTGCTGTAGTTTATGGACAGCCAGTCTGCAAAGGTTTAAGGTTAAAATCTCATAGCACCAGCCCTGCATATACATGTTTATGAGTAAGAACAAGTGTCCAGAGTTCAAAGAAAGGCCTTTTCTGAAGGCCCTTATCTGATTTCTAAGCACTGCTACAGGCTGACTGAATAAGGAAAAACATAATCATCTCCAGGAAATTTTGTGAAATTAGACTGCTGCCTAGAGCTCTGGGTAAGGTTTGTTGCGAACAAAGGGCAACTGCCCCAGCAATACCAGCCGAGAAAGAAGAAGGTTCAAAAGTTGGACAGAAAACTATCTGAAAACTGATACAATAAAGCCCATAGGAAACAGTTACTGAATGATCAGCTCTGCAGTGCATAGGGCTACACTTCCATATCTCCACAATTACCTTATCTTCAAAATCAATGGCAGGCAGCATGGGATTTGTAAAATCCTAACACTCCTGCAGCAGTAAGAAACTGTTTTCCATGAGACACAATTGCATCATTTCATCTCGGGGCAGAAATACAACCTCGTATGTCATTAATATTGGAAATACACAAAGTTTTCTTGTGCTTTCAGAAGTATGTTATTCCTTTTAGTTTGATGTATCAAAGAAAAACATTTTAAAAGTTCAGTGCAGAATTTACTGACTACCGATGAACTTTTGCAAACGCCTATGGTTAAGACAGGGTCATGGTTATATCACTTCCAATGGCAAAGCCTCTTAGCAGTTTTCCTTTCTTCCTTAACTATGATACAGTTAACAAGAGCAAAGTAAAAGTTAGATTTTCAGGTATTTGCAAAGTTTCCTCAATAGTCTTTCATTTCTATTTGGACTGAAACTTCATGTATTCTGAATAATGGAAACAATGTTCAAAGCATACTTTTCCCCCCAGCATTATACTTGCTTAATGGTCCTTTACTTGTGATTTTGTGCATTAATTTCATATAAAGGTCTCCTTTAGGTTGAAAAAAAAAAAGTGTTTTAACATTTAAAGCAAAGCTAAATAATACTGTACTGCTGGGCAATTTTCAAAGCCACATTAAAAGAGGATCATAGGAAAAAGAGACATCCATTACAAAAACACTACATGGCTCCTTCTCTGTGCTCTACGATTTTGTTAAGATACTCTTTTAATCCAGCCATTTCCAGTGACTCTCCCCAGTAACATGAAATCAGGCTTAATATTGAGGATTAAATGTTATTTCCTCCTCTAATTGACAGATTGGGTTTGGTGAATCTTAACCCTTGCATCAGTTCCACAGAAGCCACTCCATGCTGTTAAGGCAGCGGTAAGGATATTGGGGAAGCCGTATGAACAGTGTGTTTCCCTGGTGAATCACAACTGCAGCAGGACGTCTGCCTTTGGCACGCGTGGGGCAGAGGGACAGAGGCTTTCAGGAAATGCTAACTCAACAAAGCAACACATAAAATCACGTGCTGAAGTTTGCTGCTAACATTTACACACCTGTGAAGCTCTACTCATGCAAATAACCCCCACGATGTGTGCAAAGGATGGTACCTTAGCCTCCAGATGTGCATTTGAGCAATTCCAGGATTCGGTCCATTATAACAACCACGGCGCACCCCGCCACCCAAAGAAGAACCTACAAACCGAAGAGTTACTTTTAGGGTCAAAATCAAAGAGAGAAATTCTTACCCTAACATTTTAATTTCCTCCTGGTGGGAACACTGGGAGCAATCCAGCTCGATTTTTATACTACCCAATTGTCTCTCAAGGGCTTTCCAACCAAACTTACGAAGTAGCGCTCAAACTAAGTTCATATTTTCCCCAAACCACTGAAGCTACAGACAAACAAATCTTGTTGCACTCCTGCTAGGAGTACTCTGAAATAAGAAAAATACAATCATGACGTTTCACAGATAAACATGCAATCTCAGCTGCTGATCACATTTTGAAGTTCCTCCAACTAGCTACCTGTCCTGCTCTCTCTTCCTTTTGTTCAAGGACTGTTATGGGTCACCCAAGACTACAGAAAGATACCATCACCCATGTGTTCCACCAGCCTCCCAGAGCATGGGATGAGGTGCAGTCAGGTGCGCCAGTGATATGCTCCTTTTCTGGTGCTGCAGTTTCACCACACCTTCAACCACAGAGATCAGGAAAAGCTGTTCAAGAAGCCCAGAACCACAGAAGCTACGGTATTGCATCTGCAAAGGTCTGAACAGGAGTCTAAACAAACCAGGAGAGTTAGCAGCTGTGGAGAAGTTTCGTTCAATTTGCTTGGCACCCTGTGATTTTTGTCTCCTCTGGTATTTGAATTATTCAAAGTGGTTTGCCAATCACTTCCGCCAGCTCCTTTGGTACCTTTGGATGGACCTTGCCCAGCCCCACAGACTTATAAGTGTCCAAATGATGTAGTAGGTCACTTACAGGTTCCCCATTAGGTTATAGGAGCTTCATCTCATTCTTGTCACCATTTTCCAACTCAGGGGGCTAGGTACCCTGAGAACAACTGACCTTACTAATAAAAGACAAAAAATGCATTAAGTACCTCATCTTTCATCACCATTTCCCATCACACTCCAGGAATTTCCTACCCTGTTCCTCCCTGCCGCACTGTATTTCCAGCAGACACCTAGGAAGTTGAAAACCCTCCCCATGAGAACAAGGGCTAGCCATCCTGAGACTTCTGGTCTTCCTCTTCATCCTGGTTGGGTGCTCCATAACAGACTCCCACCATAATATCTACCTTATCGGCCTTTCCCCTGCCTCTTACCCAGGGACAAAAATGCACGAATAACGGCGGATAAGTCAATTTCTTTGAAAATCATCGTCCCTCTCTCCAGACAGTCTGTCAACATCAGCTGCTCTCCAGATAACAATCTCTTTGCTGTGCCCAGCATCTATTTTTCAGGTCACTTGACTTGCTTAGCTTGTATGTTCCATCACATTCCTCCCGCTCATTCATCTCCGTCTCCAGCATAACAGAGAACAGATACAAAGTGGTATTTACTTCAGCTGCAGACACAGGAAGAGAGGAAGTCTGTAACCGCTACCCGTTTGCTCAAGTTGCCCATCAGCTTCAGCACCTGAAACTCGGACTGGTCCACAAATGTTTAAGACCTACAGAAGAACAGAACAAGGCAATACCTTAGGGACACGAGTACTATATGGTCACTCTCGTCACAGCCCTGAGCAAGCAACGTTGGCCTAATTTGCACTGCACCAAGGTACTGCACTTGAGAAGCAATCCTGTTGCAGCTCCGTCCCTGCTGTCCTCTTGCAGGCACGCAGGATGTCCCAGCAGCCCCCAAGCACCAGGCACGGACAGGCAGCACAGGATCAAGACCATAAGCTCCTGTAAGCCAATGGGAAGCTGTAAGTGACCCACCGCATCACTTGGACATTCATAATTCCATAAAGAACTGCACAGGTCTGCTTATTGGTGAACGTTAGGCCCTAATGCTGGGTAAACAGCACAAGCTTAAAGAGAAGGTTCCTTACAGGACCACACACATCAGCCAGAAGACAGGACTAGAAGTCTCTAAGTGACTTACAGATTTATTATCCCAAAATGACATAAGGAGTTTTTGCTCCTTTAAAGCCTGAAGATCAGACTAATATCTTTACCCAAATACTGTGCTCCAGAGACTACAAACTTCTAGGTTATCTAAATTCAGAATTTATTCCACTGGCATCTCCATGTGTGGATGCACTCATGCTCATGTATTTAATACACATATTAAATTTTAAATAGATTGCTTTTAACTAATCACATCAAGTGGCATTTGTGCAACGTAAATATTTGCTTTGTTCCTTCAACACTCTTTCAATTACACTGAAAATTTCAGAGAAATAAAATTACAGCAGGTTGAATATTAAAAGGGGGTGGGGGGAAGAGCTAGAAACTGTAAGCTTCAAAGGGAATTCTACACTTTGATTTTAGTTTGCATATTCCAAACGCTCACATTTTGCTACACAGATGTCAAACCAGGAGGTAGGTAATAAAGCAGGTTTCTTTAAGACTAAAAAAAAAAAAAAAAGATACATTTAAAATGATCAAATCAAACCATATTCCAAGTGCGACAGAAGTAAACGACGTATTATTAGCTCTTCCCTGAACCTCATTGAACCATCTCTTTCCATCACAGCAGGGGTCTGTGAGCCACGCAGGTCCTTGCCAAAAATAAAGAAAGAATGGCAGCAGTCCCCATCTGCTGATAAGTCCAATCTAAGGAAAGACAAAACACTGACTTTATTTAACTCTGTTCCAATTATTGTCAGGCGATACAAACAGTCATCATGACACACAGCCAGGTTTATTCATGTGCCCAGCAAGCCAGGCCAGACATAATAAAGAGATTACACACACACTTTGGAATACAGACAACTTGGAATGGCTTTTATTAAAACTTAAAGCATGGGAAATATTGGGTAGTACATTTAGGTATCACACAATCAGAAATATGTTTGGCTCTAAAAAACAACACATGGCATCCTTAGTGAATGAGGGCGACTATTATTACTGCCTAACAGGCCTGCCTTTCTCTCCTTGCCAAAAGAAAAGCCTGGAACAGCACAGAGCACATGGCACTGTAAACTTAGAATAGAGAGACTGGCCTGAGCTTTCCTGACAGTATGAAGGAAAAAAGGAAAAAAAACAGACCTTTGTAAAATACCTGTCCCCTTGAAAGACAGCTCCCCATAAAACAAGACCAGCCTCTGTACTGAAGTGACCCTGGAAGAGAAAGGGCTCCTAACAGCAAGAAAGGGGACAGAAGGGGCAACAGGAGGGTCGTGAGCTCTGCTCGACTTCTGGGGTTCCCCTGCTTCTTGCTGCCATTAACTTCTCTATGGGACACAATCAGAGGCCTGGGGAGCCCACCCAGGGCAAAGGGGTTGCTGATGTGCTACGAGCACGTGCTACCACGTCAGCCAGTTCTGCTTCATCGTTACCCTCTGCTACTCCATCTCTATTTGTGTCCATCTGTTGTATGCCTTCTTGGAAATGTTTTGGGGTAGGACCATCTGCCTACCCTGAGGTTGCACAGGTGACATACAATGTGGTCCTGAATCACAGGCAGGATCCCAGGGCACAACCTACATAACAGCTAAGAATAAAGTAACTCACGTTCGCAATCCCATGCTGTCACATATTAATAGTCAGCCATCTCAGACGCTTACAATTTGCACTGATCTCACCAGTTCCAGCAGCACTCTCATTTAGTTTTCTTGTGTAAAAAAGAAACCTTCAGGTACAACTGGGTGTTACAGTCTCCGTGGGAGAAAAAGTCAGTTTAAGAAAAGACCTGAAAAATGAAGAGTTTTGGTTTGGGTGGTGTTCTGTTGGGTTTTTCTGACCGAAGTCAGTGAAAGTCCAGACTTGTTTTGACATCGTGGTAACCTGTGCCATGGATGCAGGACTGACAGGGGCAGGAGCCCCTCACGCTCCAGAGGAAACAAATGGAACGGATCTCTGTGCTTGCCGTGTCGGTGACTGAATGCACTTCAAAGAAACCTCACATGGCACAGAACGATGAGACCTCTTGAAACTGCAGTAAAGAAGACAGCAAGATTCTGTTTGGGGTATAATCTAATGGATAAAAATGCTGATATTCAGACAACTACTACTCCCATTTCACCTAATGTTCTTAACTTACACTACCTGGACTTTCCTCAATAGCATGGCAGTCTTCATGTTCTTTTTATGTACAATCGTCTGTCCTTAGTCATCTCTCTCTTCTACTTAGCTTTTTAAGTCTCATTCAGTAAAGCAGGCTAGGTGATAACAATATAAAGTATAAGAATCTTATATTGAAAAGAACCATTCAATCCAAGGGAAGTACCACTATGAAGTCTGCTGCAGATCTTCAGATCAAACCATAAGCCTATGAGGATCCTAAAGCCTGATCTCAGTTAACAACAAAAAATGGACAAGAAAAACATAAAAGGCTCAACAAGTCATACATACCTGGGAAGAATGAATTTCTAGAACCTCTGCAATCTATTAAACAAAGCTCTTCCCAAAAGATAGGGAAATACTAACCCAGGTGTCTGTGCATCAATGACCTTGTTACGGTGAGCAGCTGAATAGCAACTTTTCTCTGAGTTAATCCATAACAAGATAGGTGAAGTGTCTAGACAGATCTAATGCAAGAAATAATTATTGCGTAAGGCAAGGGGACCAGACTTTATTTAACAGGGCTGCAGCTGGGGCACAACAAAGGTCACAGACAGCAGCAGTTCTTTGCAGTCAGGATGCAAGACGGGTTCACCCAGTGAACGTCTGTCCGTCTGCTGCAATAACTGAGACATCGCAATGGTTTCAAAATCTAAAGTCTGGTTTAAGCTGGAATAGAAAGGAAGCTACACCAGATACTACAAGCAGGGAAAGCCCAGAGGGCTGATTTAGGTAAGCGTATTCTTGAGATACAGTATAAAAAAAGCAAGTGAGATGTTTGTGTCATGGCTGAATTTCATTTGAAATTGCTACCCAAGGCAGAACTGTGTAACATCAAAGTTTTTGTTTTAGCAACCAACATATCTGACCACAGTCCTAGGCAGGATGCGAGACCTTTGGGTTTGGGCTCTGTGTTCTTTAAGAAAAGCACTCACTAATACAGGTAGCAGTCAGGAGAGAGCAGAACTCAAATTCTCCTGGGTCCTTGCTCCGGGCATTCCTGTTCAGGCTGCAGGATATTCGTACATCTCGAACACGCAATGGAACTGAGTGGAATAGCCTGAAAAATTTGGTAGGCTTAAGAGCTCTAAATTTCCAGAAAAATGAAACTTACCCTAACTTCACACTCTTAGGAATTCTTTCCAAGCATCTAAGTAATGACTCTATCTATCTGAATACAATTCAATTCACTAAAAACCCTGCAGAATACCCACACATACTTGGAACAGGAAAGGGAAATGCAGTTATCTGACATTCTCCATTCATTCAGAGCACAAGGCTGCTGAAACCTGGATGTAAATGTCTCTCACCACTACTCACAAGATGGTGTAGTAATTGATGCCAAAAATTCAGCAGCTTTATCATATGCAATTTTTTCCTACTGACAAAGTATTCCACGGAGCTGTATTTCAATTCTGATTCCATATGTCACTTCAATTTCTGATCAGAGCTTGAACATAAAAAAAAATTATAGCCTGCCTCAATGGACCAATAAAAAAGGATCATTTCTTTTTACATATCAACATTTATTAGTCTCAATCATTTTAGAAATATAATCATTATAGTCCCTTTTACTGAGAACAGCTATTTCCCCACACACACTTATCCTGAGGGCTCCTCTGTACAGATGCTCTTATTCCTTTTATTTCTGAGGGTGGCATGTTGTTCCACAGCAAAATCTGCCATCATGCATAACCAAGAGAAAAATTAATTAAAAAGTTTTTTTGTTTTTTTTTTTCCCCCTCCTATTCCCATTGCACTAACTCTTTAAATTACTATTATTCCCTTCCCTCTCCCCCATATAATAAAAACTTTGACTCAAAAGCCAAAGGCAGAGGCAGTTTGGAGTCAAGGAATGACTGGGCTGACTGGCCCGGACGCTCTATGTCACGGGCCTTTCAGTTTCCCATCATCAGCCCTTCCTGGGGCCAACTGGGTTTAACCAGAGCACGGCTCACAGCTGGCTACAGCACATATTCCAGAAGCATACGAGGCCCTGGTTGGAAGCCATCAATACGTAGATTAATCTCGGTTTTCAGAATCCCTGATCATATCTGTTTGTTTTATACTCTTTCAGAATCTTCCCAAAGAAATTGATCCATCCTTCCTACTGAAAACCCAAGATAGACAGGATGCTGTTTTTAAAGAGACTTTTACAAATCCCATCAATACTGGAATAAAACCAGAAAAAACAAGGCAGCTTTATTGATTTTCACATTAAAATAACATCTGCTTTTTGTGCATGTGCAGTCTCCCATGAGCGATAATTTAAAGAGAATCTAATATTGAACCTATAAGTATTATCCATCAGTTCTCCTCCCCCTTTTCATAACAGCCACAGAAGATTAGAGATAACATGCCTAATTAGTGTAGAATGATGTAAAAATCACTGCCTGGACTGAAACACATGGTGCAAACAATAACTGAGCTTGTTAACTAGAGATCATTTGAGTCAAACCAGGGATCTTTGTGTCTCTGGATACAGGACTGGAAGGTGGACATCAGTAAGACTTCTGCACAGTGCATGACATTGAAAATCTTATTCTCACCGAAGACATTTGGGCCAATTCTCTTACTTCCATTAAAGCACTTGCCCATTTTCACTCAAAATCGATGTCCTTGTAATTTAAGCCACCTCAGCTCAAAAGAATTTTATCTCAGCAGAGATGAATCCCTGCATTGCATGAAATGGAACAAACAAAACAAAACATGTTTCCCATTTTCCAAGGACAACTTTCCAGCTTCGGGAGTTAGAGCAGAAACGTTGAAGGTTCTTACTCAAGCTACACCTAAGTTTTCATACAAAGTGAAACTAAGATAACTCACTGCATGCTTTTGCTCCACACATCGCTGTTACCTCTAAAATTCATACCCTCTGTGGGAAGTGCTGAAAAGTGAAGCAGAACAATACATCCCCCATGAATCTGGAGTAAATTTTGAGAACTGGAATAAGCTGTATATGCCATATACACCACTCCAATCAACAGCACTCATAGTCAGGAAATACTTTAAAAAAAAAAAAAAAATCAATGCTTGGCTTATTTTATCATGAATTTTTTTTTTTTTTTATACAGGATCAGTGCAAGATCCTCAGGATTTGTGTTCGGGGCAGCTTGAACAAATGGAATCAACTGATAACCAGCTGCCAGGGGACACATCAGAAAACAAAAGCCTCCTCACTGGCGGTGCTGCAGGCACAGCCCTACCGCAGCCCGGGACGCCTTCGGCCAGGGGCCAGCCCTGTCGGGCTGCCAGCCCGGTGCGAAGGAAGGCTCGGCACAATCCCACCTGTGCCAGAGCCACAAAGTTGGGCACTGCCCGGCTCGCGGCAGGGACGACGCGGAGGCCAGGCCTGCCAGGCACACAAAGACACGCCATCTGCTCGTGCCCCGCACGGGGCCCAGGGCCTGCCGAAATGGGGAGGCAGCCCCGTGCCAACAGGATGGAGGCAGCGACTGTCGGGTTCCTGAACCCAAAATGTTTTGTGGCAAGACCAGACTTCATGTACCGCCGGTCCTGTCCAATCTTCATTTACCCTACTTTTATTTAGTAGGAGATGCGGCGTGGCTACTCCAACACACAGCAGACTACTCGGATACACAAATGTTAATTATGAATTTTGACAGCACTCTTGTCAACCTCTTGCCAGCTGCCTCTCCAATACCCGCCTGCAAACAGCTCCTGCTCCGAGAAGGCTGCGCACGCAGGCAGCTCCTTTCGCTGCTCTCAACAGGCGTTGGATCGGTTCTTGTCTCAACATCAGCAGAGCGGCATTTTGTTTCTCCTGCAGTCCCTTCATTGCCATCACACAGCGGGTGCTTCCACACCGCTGCACAAGCGGCAGCAGAGCCGCTGCCAGGCCAGAGGAACTGCTGCCCCAGTGGATGACTGCGATGTTTTGTAATGGAGCTGCAGCAAACAAGATTACAATGAAATTGCGGGGTTTGCATTTCCTTACAGGTTCACGAGCAGGCCTCTGTCCACAATTTAATTTGAAAATAAAAATAAAAATCCAGAAGCTAAAGACCTTTGCCTGGTGACTCCCGATGTCCTCCTGGGAGCCCAAGGACAGAGATGTTCTGACAAACTCCCCTCTCTCGTTGCCTCAATGCCACTCGCTTAAATCAGGGAAATTTAGCCCCTGGCTTAAATGGCAGTAGAATCAGCACCAAGGAAGTAATTTCTCTCTCAAAGCCATACTGTTTAGGGATGACTAGCACAATGCAACATAAGGTGACAAAAAGTAAACAGGCAGTTGGTTTTTATTTATGTGTGCGTACATATGTGTGTACACAGTTCTCACATACACACTATAGAAGCGTATCCTCCTTCCAGATCAGTTTTACTTTCCAAAACCATCTTCACTCCTAACTTAGACCCTAATTTACAGGAAAGTATCTCTGTTCAGGACAGCATTTAAACTCACCTTTACACTTCAGCAAAAGTCCCTGATGATCTTAAGTTCAATTTATTTTGAAGTTAATCTTTAGCCAGCAAGAAGACAATGAAGATATGATTGCTGAAGCATCCTCTCCAACAAAGGAGGGGAAGGAAACATGAACAAAAGAAGAAAATATGTCAATATTATCTGTCTGGACTTTCAGTTTTCCTGTGAAGGCTACCAGAGAGCACAGTGCCTCCCACAGACCCTGGTAGAGACATGATCTCTGCTGGCTCTGCCATCCCTAATAGCTTTTCTTGCTGACTTACGTCTCTCAGAAGCAAGAGCAGTGCTGTCAGATTTAACTTTACTTACTGCTAAACTCAGCCAACAAATTGCTCGTTTCTGACAGATGTTTCTGTTTAAAGCCACTAGGAACCGTATGGATCATTCCACCTCATCAGTCTCGAGAGCCAGCCCAGCAACTCCAAGAGCCAGAAACTTGCCAGGAACAAATGAAAAACCTAATTAGATCAACAGACAAAATTTGGATCAAGATTAGAGGATCTGACATGACAATGGGATTAGACTATTAATGAGACACAACAAGGTTTAGCTATTTATCGTTTCACAATCAGTTCTTACAGTACAAAAAGGAAGCCCTGGTAAATCAACATGAAAAATACAGACACGAGAACATCCTTGTTGCAGTTTAGTGTGTACTCCCTTTTGATGCCAGTAAGTTTATTCTTGGAGAAAAAACACTGCAATAGCAGAAAGAATTAAGAATTGAAGGCATAGCAATGGAAATAAAAATAACAAAGTCCTTAGAGCCAGGTACTGGTAGTTGCAGGTGTACAAAAAGGCTGAAAAGTAAATAAATAATTGCAAGCAGCACAGTTTGGAGCTATCCATGTGGAAAAGCTAGTGCAGACAAACATCTGGATAGTCTTTGCAATGACATTGTCACTTTTGTCTTCTCCTCTGTTCCAATCAAGTATAAACATGCTTAAAGATGAGGTTGAAGAACATACAAGTAAACCATTGGTGCTCCCTCGCCTTGGCACACTGTCTGTGGGACTGAACAGGGCGTAAGGGAGGACAGGAGATGGCTGAGTCAGACGAATCTCGCCTTTGTACCAAAAGCAGCGATGACCACAGTGCTCAACACCACGCACCACAGTCGGGTGAACTGAGCTCCGTCTCTACCTGCTGGCTGCCTTCGTGCAGCTCACATGGGATGCTCTGCTCTGCCTACCAACAAGTCCCGGAGACCTAAATGGCATTTAGGCCACCCAGAAAATGAGCAAGGCACTCAACAGTTCTTTCGGCCTATTTCTGTTCAGATGTGCTGCACCTTCACCTTCTGCTTCCATGTCTGTGAAGCCAAGCTTGGAAACAAACTCGGCAATCGTGCTCCTTCAGCGGAAGGAGGCTCTGCACATTGCTACCTGCCTGCTTGCCTTCCTTCACGCCAAAAGGAAGCCACCGAGGCCTCCTGGAGGAAGCTCCTTACCTCCAAGTGTCCCCCCGCCTCGCCTGGGGAACAAAGATGCAGACGATGCACTGCACGCTTTCCACACAGCAAAGCGATCGCGTCCCATCCCCAGCGCAAACCCCAGTTGGCTTTAGTGAAGAAGTTATCACCAGCTGATTTCTATTTCTAGCACCAGCCACAGAGGCCTGCTCAGATACAACAACACGGTTTTAAGGAAAAGAAATTAAATCACAGTGCACTGCAGAAGAATTTTACAGACTGTGACATGCCAAGCTACAACTCTACAGCACCCGCAGGAGAAATAAATAACTCCCCACGTGCTGGCTCTCCGCTCTCTGCCCACCAGGCCTCTCTTGCTTCGTATTTCAACTGCAAACTGAAGTTTAAAGCAGCTTTATCTGAACGTGAACGATGTCTAATACAGTTGAAGCCTCAGTTCAGGTCTGGAGGAGCTGCTCAATAGCACCAAGCTAATTTCCATTACCAGCACAAGGCATCAGAAGAGAGGCTTCTCCACTCCCAGGATGTGCAGATAATCCTGCCAGGGAAGCAGTGCTTTCTAAGTGCCTGCCAAAACGATCCCGAAGGAGGCAGCAATCTCAACGTATTTGTCATTCTCTGACTCGAGAAGCTTAGGAGAGATTACCGGAGTGTTTACAGTTTATCACTAACCAAACTGTAACACCAAGCAGAGTAATTAACTAATGAGACACTATAAAATATAAACATTTCTAGGGTCTTTTACTACGTGGAAGCGCCTGTAATAAGAAGCAAAAACGTTCACAGCACAAGAAACTGCAGCGTTGATTGCCTGGATTTAAACGCTTATCTCAGCGCATAGCTGATGTCAGTTACCCGAGTGTGCACGCTCCAGCCCAAGGTGCGACTGGCTGATGGGCCGACCATTTACATTTTAACGCAGCTGCCAGCTCGGGAAGGCTTCAGCTGGAGAATTCAAATGGAACGGCAACGAGGCAGAGACAAAAGATGAGGTTTTTGTCTCAAATTGCTTCTTCACATCCTCAGCTTTAAATACAGTACTAGTTTCAGCTAGAGATAAAGGACTTATGTTAACATCTGTGTCAGTGTTGACAGCAATAAAAGGATACATCGCAGCAGCAATGCAAGTACACTTACTCTTAAGTACGCTGTTTAGCCCTTCCATACATGTTTCAAAAATAATTCCTCTTTGTCAAATTAAGTATGGCTTTTTGATACAATTAGGTTTTTGCCTGGAGCTCTCGTAGTGCTGATATGAAAGGAATCTAGATACACATCAGTTCTGGTTTAAGTCTTCCATTTAAAAACAGAAATAGAAAAAAATAAATCCTGCCTCTCAAGTTCATCTTCTCATAAATCCTATTAACAGGAGATATTCTGAGACAATTACAAGGCACCAGCATCTTTCCTTTCTTCAGTGACTGTTGATACAGTACATTGTCATGAGAATGGAATAGCATCACTGCCAGTGCTAGCACCTATAAATACCATTTTAATTTATCTATTGCCTTTCAACTAAATGTTGTCTTTTTTTAGAAAAAAAAAAGTTTCCTTGCTATTTCCTTTTTTCTTTCCCCTTAATAGTATGCACATAACTGAAATGAACAGCAGAGAAGAGGGAAACAGTGACAAGGAGCAGCACATACACAGCAATAATTTAAAAATAAATAAATAGAAAAGCCATGCTCTCCAAGCCCATGGCAACAGCAACATTTCAACAGGGCAAGAGGAAATCAAGGAGCTCTGTGAGCACCCGAACCACGAAACAACAGGGGCTCCTATGGGGTAAGGTGCCTGAAACGGGCAGAGCTCACACCAGGACTTGTCCCTTTGGGAGCATTACCAGCAGGGTCTCTCCCTCCCTGCCCAGCCGCCTACCTCGGCTCCTAGGAACCCGTACCTATAACTCCCCCTCTGCTCTACAACGTCTGGTGGAAGTCGGCCCACAGCTCAACGCGCCAGGAGGAGCAGACAGACATGGGTACAGTCACACGAGGATACTGAGCTGCTTGAGGACGTGCAGAGAAGAACAACGAAGCTGGTGAAGGAACTAGAAAACAAGATGTATGAGGAGCGGCTTGGGAACTGGGGCTGTCTACTCTGGAGAAGAGGAGGCTGAGGGGAGACCTCATTGCTGCAGCCTCCTTTCAGGTAGTTACAGAAAGCAAGGAGGGTGTCAGCCTCAGTTCTCAGGTGACAAGTGATAGGACACGAGGCAAGGGCCTCAAGTTGTGCCAGGGGAGGTTTAGATTGGATGCCAGGAAGAATTTCTTCCTGGAGAGGGCGGCCAAGTGCTGGAACGGGCTGCCCAGGGAAGTGGTGGAGTCCCCATCCCTGCAGGTATCTAAGGGACGTGTGGACACGGCACTAAGGTTTAGTGATGGGACTCGGTAGGTCAGGCTGATGCCTGCATTGGTGATCCTTTCCAAGCCAGATGATTCTATTCTATTCTATGCATACAGCACTGGCACAACATACTCATTTTCTCAGGAAAGCCAGCAAAAATCCGGCCATAGCGAATGTGCTGGGGATGTCCTAGACAGTATTTTTCAGATACATTTGTGACATTTGCACGATACAGAAGGACCAAGCTGTGCCTCCCAGCTGTTACACACAAATGGTACCAGTCCTTCTGTAGGACCCACAGAAACAACCATTTACACGGGCTTTGAATCAGGCCTAATACAGTTCAAACCTCTCCTTTCAGAGAACTTAGGTACCTGAAGTCTGTAAACCCACCTGACGTCCCCATCTGTATTAAAAGGTAAGTAGGACCATTAGTAATGTCACCTGTAAGATGTTCGACACATTCAGGTATGAGCAGTTTCAGTGGCAAACAAAATTAAACCAAGCTAACGCGAGCAGCTAACAAGGACTTCTGCAGAGCTAAAACATTCCAATTACATCCCAAAGTTAGGAATTTTAATTTTAGCTGTTGTTGGGAAGATTACAACAAGCACCTTACACCAGTGCAGTGCCAGGGTTGCAGTTCTTTGTATCTCATGCATTTGCCCTCTGCACGGTGATAAATGCCACAGATGGAGTTTGGATGCTTTTGGTGTGTAGCACACAAATATCTTCATCAAAAAAATAAACAAGTCTTTTTATAATCATTGTAAGGCACGAGGGCAAAACCTACTAAGAAAGGTTTCTCCGGTTAACAGCTTAAATGTGACAGTTTTAGCAGCCACACATGTACTCAGTACGGTTCAATTTCCCCCATAGATGTGTTTCTGATCCTAGGTAGGCAAAGCAGTTCATTTGTCCTAATTCTGAACCAGTGCATGCAAGTCTCCTTCAATCTCAATTAGCTAGTAGGAAATTTATTTAGAAAGCTGACAGGAACTATTTGGGGGATTAATGATCACTGATTTATGAATATTGAGTAGCATTTCAATAATCCAAGCAGAGTAATCACTTGTAGCTGAAGCCAGTTCTCCCAACCATTATAGTCTGTAGCAATCACTCAAAGGCAGTTAAGTGATTCTGATTTATGACCTTAACCTGCAGGGCCCAGTACATTTGCTCTATCAGTGTGTAAATTCTAAAAACGCAATTCCCTGCACCTCTAGAGAGCCAATTTAAGTCAACATTATGCATGAGCTGAGCATGCTTGAATTCTCAGATCTCTTATTTCACTCATTAAATTTGCACTGAACATCTTGCAATTAAAATTTCATATAGATTTTTTCTTATGATTGACATTTGGCCTTGGCAAAATGAGTTTAAATTTTGTTTCTCTAAAGATTTAGAAGGAGATAGATTGATCTAGACATTGTTTTCTGCAAGATGATGATGATGGAGCACTAATGCTTTTATTAGCATTTTGAAAAGCCTCCCTTTTTGCTGGAAGACTGTCTATAAGTAATAAGTGAAAGCAATTCAGTCACCAAAGCCAAAGCTCCAGCTAGTACAGCAGCATCAACAACACTGCTGCACAAAGTCTTCATGTGACCCTTTCTGTTTTTAGGCCAACATCTTTAACTGGGGTGGAACAAATTGGGCCTTCCAGTACAAACCGATACATGCTCATCTGCGGTGACTAAACAGCCGTTCTATTATGCGAGTTCGAAAATAAGCCCAGGACAGCTAAGAAGACTTGAAAAGTACTGAAGTGTTTTCAAGTCCTGATCTGAAACGGTGAACTGCTTGGATTGACTCAAACACTAGAGTTGTTGTGCTAACGTCAGGCAACTCATCTGTGTTATCTCATGTTCCATCCCCAGGGCAAGGGGTTCAAAGGAGGAACAACCGTACCCCTCCGTGGCCCCGCGTACTTGCTGCTCACAGCAGCCCTTCCGTGCAGTAAATGGTTCTGATCACACGGAGGCTGTCCCTGCACCAAGGAGCTCACAACACAGGGACAGACAGACAAGGGAAGAAGAAGAACTTATGCCCAAATTCACTACTGGCTTAGCAGAACTGCAGTGTGAAGAGCCCCTGGACAGAAAGTACCACGCAGTGCTACTGAAGGAAACACGAGGTCTTTTCGTACAAATGCAGCTCCCAACACAATGACACAACTTCATAGAGGACTTGCTGCAGTACTGGCACGTCAATAATAAATAACCATATGCAGGCTGCGGCAGACATATTAATATTAATTTTGTAGCTTAAGAAGCACATCAAGATGAAAATGTTTCAAAAACCTAAGGAGCTGACTAAGGCAGCATCCCCTGGGCTGGAAAACTGTGAATACACATTCACGATATACATTTAGTTCCACTGGTTGTAGTGACTATGGAAGTAGTACAGGGGATGACTTTTTAACCGTTACCCAATCTGAGGGCCAGAAGACTATTTACATGTCTGCGCTAGTACTTACACAGCTGAAGCAAAACCCAAACGCTCACATACTGAAAATCCAAGTGAGGAGAAGCTAGCCTCCTCCTCACATCACAGGAACATTCAAGATACTTCAGATTGCCATCCAAGCACAAGGAAGGAAGGATAATACCACCGTACATACGACTTCCAGTTTAACCACTCTTCCTCCTATCCACCTGAGCACAGTATTTGCTTTTTAGCAAATTATTAGCAAAGAAAAATGAAAATTTGCCTCAGTATGAGAACAGATCAATAGAGTACCTAAGTTCTATTATGTAGCTAAAGGAAAAATCCTGTGTACTAGTCCTGGAGAATATCAATCTTGCAGCAGTACCCAAGGCATGTTTTACTGCAGAATAGTAAAGTCTTTACGGTCACAGCATAATTACACTAACATACCGGTATTTTAATATCATCTCTCTGAAATGAAATTTTGTTTCCATGTCCAGTCAATAATTCTGTCTCATCTCAGTGATGAACAGAGCTTAGAGAGTAATTTGTTATGAATAATTTATTCACTGCATTTCACCTTTCATCTCTCTTTGAACATTTTGTGAAATCCTGCAATGTATTCGTTACACAAAATTATTCACAAATAACTCGTGCTTGCAGACCGTGTGTTGACAGTTCACTGGAAACATTCAAACCGATTTGCCACTTGGTTCCACTTACGAGGTGCGGTACCTGCTCCCCCGCCGGCCGGGCTCTGTTCCACCAGCCTACGTTCCCAGTTGTTCAGACAGCTGCGACCCAAGTTCAGCCTCAGACATTTAAGCTCAAAATGTACATTATGCATCATTTACTGCTCCCGTTTCAGGATCTAGAGAGGATCCAGCAGTGTTCAATGCCCCGCTGTTCTCAGTGCTGTTTAAAGCCTGGACACAGGAATTTGGGGTCTCGGTAGGCAAGACAGTGGGAGTTATCGCCGCGTTATTTTACAGATAGAAACTTCGGACAGAAAACCAGCACAACTTTATGAAGTTCAAAGAGTCTGTAGTAGAAATAGAAACCACGACAGGATTCGGGTGCTGCCATCAGCATCCATGGTCCTCAGAAGGCTCCTGCATCACGAGGTGAAGTCAATGCCACAGGTCTTCCCTGCAGAAATTCCTGTACCCACCTCCGCTGCACTCACACCGTGATACGCCAGAGGCACAGCTCAGGCTGTAAGCAAAGGACCCCTTACCACCAGGTGGAAGACAGCGATACGTGGGAAAGCTGTGCTTGTGAAGAGGCAAGGAAATGAAGAGCAACTAACTTTGTCATCCAAAGAGCAGAGAGAGATCAGGATGGGATCCCTCACTGAAAGGCTGCGTGAAGGGAGGGGTTAATCGCAGGTAACCTAGAGAAGCTGTGGGATCTCCGTCTTTGGAGAGCCAGGAGACATGGCAGGACAGGGCCCTGACCACCACCACGCAAGTGAGGTTAGCCCTGCTTTGGGCAGGGGGTCGGACTGGGTCATCTCAAGGGCCTTTTCCAACCAAAATTACTTTACAATTCCACGTGATCTCTTCACAAAAAGAGCTCAAAACAGTAACAACAGCAAGTCAGGGGCAGCCGAAGGTTCAAATACCATCCTTCCGCTGTTGCATCTGTCCTGCACAGAAAGTACCGGTGCTAATGCAGTCTGGTCGAACTGTCGGCACAGAAGTCTTGTTTCACATACAAATGGATCTCTTGAAACACGCTGGTTGTCTTTTGCAAAGCACTCGTTCATATAAAGCATTCATATTCGTAACACAGTTCCAGAGTAACATGGTTCTGCCATGCACACACCCTGAGAACTGTAAATTCAGCTTCAGGAAAGACAAAAACAAGGAACATGTTGCTGCAAGATCATTTCCTAACAATCAGCTTGCAATCCTAACTTAGGTCTGCCAGCCTGTGTATGCACACTCAGATTCATGGTCAGAACAGGAAAATTTGGTATGGAAATAAAAGGTGACAAATCAACACCAGAAAAGAGAAGAATCAGGTGCGTTATCAGTATCAAAGGGATGCGACAAGCAGGCCACCCCAAAATTTGTGATCAATGCAGAAATCTTCAGCTGACATTCCTGCAAATCGCACTTCGGATCTGTTCTCATTATCCTACAGACTGCCCATCTCTGGTTGTTGGGGTTTTTGTTAGTAAAAATCCAGGCAGCACTCAGGATGCACAGAAGAGCAAAGCACTACCACAAAACAGATGGTGCAACTGAATATTAAGCAAGCTTGTATGAAGAGCGTTGCTTTTCAGAAGAACCCAATTTACAATTAATAGCTTATAGACCGTAAAACTGACTAGCAAACTAAAATGCATCTCAGCTCAGTTATTATCAGGGGGACCTAAAGGAGAAAGTAGTCTCTAGATTACGCAGCTGGTGGAGTCAGCTGTCCTCTCCAGCTGATGGAAGTCATGCACCCAAGGTTTTAGCTCTTAACATGAGTCTGTAGTAAAACCTCTGTGCTCACCTCAATCCCAAGGAATTTCACCATTACACCCTGCTATTCTGTGGAAAGGAGATAAGCCAGATTTCAACAAATTAGTCTGCTATAACCAAAGCTTTCCACCCACAAGATCACCTTCCTCTAGGACTAATACAGGGCAAAGACACTCTTGAGGCTAAACATCCTGAAAAGCCAAGCCTGCTTCCCTGAATGCAGAAAGAATCAAAAGGAATTTTTTTTTTCTGCCCTCCACTCCCATCCTTTTCCAAACAGGGAATCTGGTTAGCAATCTTCTTCTTTAGCTTCATCTTTACCTTTCTGCCTGCTGTTCTCAGAGGCACACGCACAAGTCCTTCAACTCCTCCAAAGAAGAGATGAGGAAACCTCTTCTCCACACGTGCCTGCACCATGGGTTAGGAGAAATGCCTTCTGTCACTGTAGTGAGAGACAGGTATTGCAGCACCAGCAGCAAACTAGATTTCAGTGCTTGTTAGTATTGAAGGAGAAGTATTGAAGCTTGTAAATATTGAAGGAGAAAGAATAGGATAGGACCAAACAGTATTTCACTATATTTCTTAGCAGTTCTAACCAGCTAAAACTCAAATTTAAAGAATAATACTGAGAACGTAGGAGAGGAACTGCACATTTCCCCAAGCATACCAGATTAAAACATAGACACCACACTCATTACGCTCAAGGTTATGGTTTCAAACATAGCCCAAGTCACAAGTGATGGATGGTTCTTGGCATCTGGTGGCTGTTTGATAGTCTGTATCGAGTGAATTGTCATTCTCACTCCATGCCTCAAATTAGCAGGTACAACAAGTATTTGGTGATTATCTTAAGCAGTCAGATAAAGGAATAAGTAACCTTAAGGATTCTGCTTCAGAGGCAATAGTTTGAAGCAGAGCCATGGGACTGGAGCAGAAAAATGAAGATTAGAAAGGCCTTTTTTCAATGACTAGGGATATTTAACTTCACCCCAGCAATGTCAGTCCAAGATTTCTCTAGAAATCAATGTGTTCTGTAAGTGAAATAAAAAATAAAATTATTCCATGAACATCAGAATAATAAAAACTGATTTCTTACATGGTTTTCATTTTTCCCTCTTTTTTCAAGGCTGTTCTCCTAACAAAACTTGAAATCTTTCCCACGGTTTAGATATTCCTACTTCTGTCTTCATTACTATCAATTTTGACACCACAACCTAGAACCTAACTTTGTTAAAATCTGTCAGCAGACTCTGAAGCTGTGAGTAGAGAGGACATGCATAATACAGCGAGGCTTGCTTTCTTTGGAAATCAGGCTTAAGGCTAACCAACGTTAAGTGAGATCAAGTGAATTATGCCTGGACTAGAAAGTAGCAGCAAAATAAATACTTCTGAGAATTCCTTCTAGAAACTTGTAATTTGCATATACAGGTGGCAAGTATGACCCCTGCTGCAAACACTTACTGCAGGTTCAGCACCCTCACTAAAAGGTACTTTGTAGTAAAATAGCTGTTGTTAAATAGGAAAATTAATAAGCTATATGAGGAATTCATCACCCAGAAGGGGAAGGGGTAGGGAAGGTTTAAAAACCATACTACCCAGCCTCTTCCATGCATTTCTTGCCTAAAACCACAGCGTATGCATATTCAGACTGATTCCTGCCCAGGACAGGAGAGCCCCTTTCAGTGCACTTCCAGTTGCTCAGCCGACCAGCGTTGACTTTCTGGCCACTACAAGCACGTTGGTCTGAGTGGAAATCAAGAAGAACAGGAACGCACTGAAATGAAACAAGAGAAAACACTCTGATAGAAGCCTCAATTCCAGCTGACTCCAGATGTGAAATGTTTTGGCCCCCACCAAACCTTAAACACCCCAGGAGCTGAACTACACTCAGCGGGAACACTTTGGAATGACGGCCAAGGTGCCCTCACTCACCTGGCTGACGTTACCAGCCCGCTCCGTGCTCTGCACTGCTAATCATGCAGTCAAGCCGTGACCCAGTGGAGGCCAATTCAGAACAGTTCACCTATTTTGGAGGAGGAAGATTAGGTAGGCAAGTGTCTTGAAACAGTCAACAGCACAACAGGGGGAGAAGTCATACACAGCCAGGAGGGAAGGCAGGCCCACAGCTGGGCACCGAGCCCTCAGCATCTCGGGTCGCTTCAGTGTTGAAATTCTGAGGCCTGCACCTCTTAAATAACGTACAAACTGGGAACATTGAGGCATCTACGATAAGCATATAACTTAAATATATCTCTTCTGAACTGCTGTGTCACAAGCCTAAAACAGATGTTTTAACATCTGTTTTTTTCGCCAGGATAACACACCAAAACCGGGGTGAGAGAGGGAGTTGTTATGATTTGGGGTAGGCTTTTTTATTTTATTTCTATGACTACCATTTCTATTTGCTACTACCTGGCTTTAGACACTTGGTAGGTAATATAATTTAGCCAACAAAACAGCATTCCATGAAGCTTAATTAAAAATCCAGATTACAGAAATAAATTCAACATGTTTACTTTGCCTCCTGAAGTACAGTCATATATAAGACAGTCCATTTTATGTTACCTTAAGTCCCTCTGGAAATATTAGCTAACTTTGCTAAACCATCAGTGGTTATTTAACTTATGGAAATTGAAGTGTTCAGAATTACGAGGCTCTTTGTCGTATCTATACAACAACAGCAAGGCTTATGGAACTGTAAAGAATAATTCTTTAGCTTCACATACTTGTGTAATTATCTTAAAAATTGAAATGTCACCAATGATACAATATGGTCATAAGTAATTAACCACCTAATTAAAATCTAGAAATTAAAAGTAAGTCATGTTCAGATAAAATTGTCCTTCACAGCTGGATTTCAGTAGTCCATGAACCTAAGCAACACTGGCAATGGAAGAAATTAAGAGACGTCAAATACTTTTCATGGGAGTTTGCAGTCTGAAGCAAATAGGAACAGCAGGATGGAACGTGCCATGATGATTAGTGTTCTGTTTAATCGATGTTGAGATGTCATCAGTGAGAGAAGGCAGGTGCCACTTTACTGCGTTAGAACAAATGCAGTTTTCAGAAGGAGGGAGCTAAGGAAGACCAGGAACACAAGAGTTCTTGTGCTGGAAACATCTTTGGCTATTCAGAATATGTACAACTGAAACCAGACAGCATAAAAAAAAGGGAAAATTTGTAAAGTCCCAGACTTTAAATTGAGTAAGTCCTATTTGTTCTCCTGTTCAGCACTCTGTAGGATAATTATCAAATGAGGAAAAGCAGTAGCAGCTTATTGCATGGCATCAAAGCATTCCCCTGTTCAGAGATCACAAATTGTAGTCTATCGGAGAAATTAATGCGTTTTAAAGCATTATCAAGCTTTTCAACAAAACACTACCAATTGAAACTTGTCACTCTGTAGTCACAGAGTAAAGAACTATGCAGTCATTACTGACAGTTTCTGTGTGTTCAGAGACAATGATCTGCGACAGGTTAAGATAAATTGCTGTGATAAAAGCAACTGAAAAATATATTGTAGCGCAATTCTGAGGTCAGGCATTGCAGGGAGCTCCCATATTTAAGTCAAAGTGCTAGAGAATGATTAATGTCAAAATTTACACAGGTCCTTAAATAAGATTTGTCATCGTGAATTCTAAACCTGAGATTAACGGGAGAACTTCAGTTTAGTTGCAGTGTAATATTCTGTAGCTGAAAAAGGCTCCGTGTGTTGCATATTGAATAGGAGTCACGGGCGATGTGCACGCACTGCTGGAGCAATCGAGACCATGCACCGTACCGCTGCAGACCCACTGAGGCCACAATGTCAGAGGACTCGCTGCACTTGCGCTCCAGCTCTCAGAAAGAGAGAAGCACTCGCTCCAAGTCAGTGGCTGAGTGAGCGCACCTGAGCACAGGTCACCTCTGAGCACTGCCACGGGTAACACTGATGTCAGCGGCCTCTGAACACGTGCACGAGGTCCAAAGAGATGACGGATGGAGCACGGCAGGACTGGATGTGGTAGAGCCCCGACCTCCCCAGCGTGCAGAACTTTCACAGACTATCAGCCGCAGACAAGATCTTCCCCTTCAAATAGGTTCTGTTAGGAAGGGCTGGCAGAAGATGTACATCTGGCTTTTGCAGATGTTGCATATTTGTTTCACGTCAACTTCCTCCAGCATGCCAGACTGACAGTCTCAGCAACTTCCCGCTCCCCTCAGCCCCCGCTGCCTTTGGAGGGAGAGGACAGGCAGTTCTGACACAGGACTGAGCCACGCCGGGCTAACAGCAGAGTTATTCAGTATACTTCTTATTTCTGTAGCTGTTAATTTTATTTCGAAAGGGCAGCCCTGATCCTGTGCAATTTTATGAAGAATAATCTGTGCTATGGAATTATGTTTTTAAAATAACCTCACTGGAAATATTCCATTCTTTTTAATTTTTGAGGTTTTATGGCAATTTCTACAGAACTGTGTTAAGCATTCAATACATGACATTAGTAAGACAACTGGCTGCTATAACTACCCAAAGGGAATGAAGTTCTGCATCCACTGCAAACCAGACACAAGGAGTCTGCAGCCTCAGTGCACATCTCAGAAGACCAAGATCTTGTCTCTCCAAGTATGCTATTTCGTGAGCCATTCCGAGACGAGCAGACAATGGATCATTAATCTCTGATTACATTCCAAGACTCATTTTTAATGCAGCCTGCACGGTTACAGGAAGGCTTTGCATTTGGCTTGCTGTTAGCCCACCCACTGAAGTTTACTGAAATGTTGGCTTGCTACCTCGCCTTCCCCACCAACCAGCGCAAGCTAAAAAGTGGCTGCAGAGCAGCCAGAGCCAGACACCAGCAGGCATGTTTGGAGTGCAGAATGAGGGACTGCAGTTCATTTCTGACTCGTTCCAGTTAGAACTGGATATTTCTCAAAACTGTCAAACTACTTTGCTAAGTTTCTCTCTGTCTGCTCATTTTTAATCACCACTATAATTTCAATCTTCTCCACCTACTGTGAACAATAAATTAAAAAGAAGAGCTATATAGTCAGGGCAGACTTTATTATTACTTTTTTTCTGATTTGAAATGCTCATAGCTTGCCATGCTGAGTAATGTTCTTTGGTCAGTAAATAATACCACCCGCTGAGCCAAGTATATGCCCAGAATGAATGTGTGCTGCTAGGTGATTCAAAAAGACCATTACTTTCCTTTTCTGTTCTGTTCTTTTTTCTTGAACAGAACTTGCAGGAGCCTTGTTTTATTTCTAGGAACAGAGAATACATGGACCACACATGGATTGGTATAAGCACCACTGAACAAGCTAATTAATCCAGTCTTTATAATAGCACCCAGCACTGTAGGCACGTACAAGCATGAAGAGAGTTGCACTCTACTGCTCACAGAAGGAAATCCAAAACTCGCTAGTGCTCTCTCCCTTCCACACCCCTTCTGCTCCTGAACTGTTCCAAACTCTTTGGGGCCAAAAAGCCCAGAAGGGGAGAATTAGTACTTAATCCTTAGACTTCTCAAATGTCTGGTTCACCTTTTATTTTTTTATATATATTAAAAA